>JAJQXH010000001.1:317500-377500 GCA_022343465.1 Oscheius sp. G VE-2021 | reverse complement strand
ACTAGATACCAAAAAAGTCGACATTTTCTGATTCGTGACTGAAAATTCCATATGTAAGCAGGTTTGGCTACAATCCCGCGGGATACCGTAGCCACCTGTTGATGGGATATCCTGAACCGAATGATATCTCTCCAAGTGCAGTTCCGCTGCGCAAGGTATATATAGCATTCCCTGTGGCATATTAGCTATCCAGGAAAAAGAAGACGATGCACTTCGCTATTTTTCTCCTTCTGGTATCCGCAGCCACTGCCTGCACTTCATCGAACAGTTGGTTTTCTCTGTCTCTCTCTCTTTCTTTGTCTCTGACCTTCTCTCTCTCTCTCTTTCTCTCTCTTTCTCTCTCTCTTTCTCTCTGTCTCTTTCTCTCTCTCTCTCTCTCTCTCTCTCTCTCTCTTTCTCTGTTTTTCTCCCTCAATCAGTCAGAGAGACAAAGAGAGGGAGAGAGAGAGAGAGAGAAAAACTTTATCCCTTTAGGACCTGTAAGGCCTAAACCTGGAGGAGGCACTGGCTCCCCTGGCTCCCCAGGAGGCCCCCCACCCATCACCACCACCACAACCACTATAGATCCCACCATCGCCAGCTGCCAGTCCATCGGCTGCCACACAAATATCTATTCCTGCGATATCAAAACCCCAAATGTAGGAGGATGCCAATTGGAAACAGACCCAGGTGTAACATCCATGCTGACCTTCGACGCCAACGCTCAACCTCAGCCCATTTGCACGTAATTTATTTTTTAAACACAAAATTCTAATTGTTCATACAGATATACAATTGCTTGCAACGACCCGCCAAACCCTAGATTGTATTATGGTAATACGGCAGGCACATGGGGTACATTCAGTGGAGGAGTGAAGACTATCACTACTACCTGCAACGGAAATTCTGATGTCTATTTTGACTCGACATTTACCAGTAGATACTCGAATTTTGCATGTGGTAGATAAATTACGTGAATTATATTTTATATCTTATTTTGTTTTATTTTTATATATTTTGTATAGTGGCCCTGTAAGGCCTAAACCTGGAACCTCCTCTCCTGGCGCCACAACCCAACCACCAACCACAGCTCCAATCCATCCATGCGTGGCAATCGGCTGCCCCAATCCCTATTCTACAGCTATAATGGATGTCACAGTCTCAAAAGTAGAAAAGGAAAGTGACCTCTCTCCAGTGCCAGTTCTTACTCAAACTGGACCAAACATGTGCAGGTTAGAGAGAGAGAGAGAGAGAGAGAGAGAGAGAAGAGAGAGAGAGAAAGTTTATTTTTTGAAATTAAAAACAGCTTTATTTAATAAATTATATAATTTTCTAAAGCATAAACTCGCTTTTCTCAAATGTCTAACTTTTAAAAAATTTATTTGCTTAATTTAAGAAATTTTATCCATAAAATTCTATTTTCTGATTTCGAAATTTTCAATTAAATTTAAAAAAAACCCGAATATCTGAAATCGATTGAAACAATCCAAATTTAAATTTTAAATGAATTCATTAATTATGTAATTCATCAATCAATTAATTTCGCAAATAAAAATTCAACTTTTGAACTATAAAAACTTCACTTTTTTAACTTTCAAATTTTGAACTATATAAACTTCACTTTTTTAAAAATTCCTTTAAAAAACTATTTTTTAAATATCGCAATTTTATTGTTTTTAAAAATGATCTTTTTTTAATTTACAAAAAAACATTTAAAAAAACAAAATTTTGTAACTTTTTATATAATTCAATTTCAGCAAAAAAACGTTTTTTTTTGTTTTTTAACGATAAAAAATACTTATTAATTAATTACTTAATTAAAAAAGCCAATTTGGTTGTTTTTTATTGTAAATTTAAATTAATTAAAATGTTTTAAGGGGCAAAAAAATAATTTCAGTTGGGAGGATCCGAACCCTCGATGTTTGTCTGGTAGAAGTCACGGGCCGATTTCAGGAGAGAGAGAGGGAGAGAGAGAGAGAGAGAGAGGGAGAGGGAGAGAGAGGGAGAGAGAGAGAGGGAGAGAGAGAGAGAGGGAGGGTAACATATAATATTCTAATTTTTCTTTTAGTTACACATTGAGATGTCCTGCTGATCCTGCAATTATCATCTATGCCAAACCGAAGGGCGATATTTGGACAGCCACAGGCACCCCGTATATGGAGCTGACTTGTGCCGCCGGCGGCGGATGGATAGTAGACCCTACTGATCCTAACATTCCGCCTGTTGATGCCGTGGTGTGTGCTACGCCGTGATTTATGGAAATAAGTATTTTATTATGAGAAATTTTTGAAGCAAATGAAGTTTTCCTTTTTTGTTATCTCTCTCTCTCTCTTTCTTTATTTTTCTCTGTCTCTCTATTTCTGTTTCTCTCTCTCTCTCTCTCTGCCTTTAAGGGTAAAACATTAAGTTAAAGGACGAAACGGATAGGGCTCAAGATAACGTCAATTTAAAGGTCTGAACATCAATTAATTTAAATATCTAACAATTAATTTAAAGGTCAAAAATTGATATTAAATGACTAAATTAAGCAAAATGTTTTTGTTCTAGAACTTTAAAGTACCCTAAATTGGGGATCAAGTGTAATTTAAAGGTCTATTTCACACTAAAGAACTAAAATGTCGATTTAAAGGACTAAAATGTCGATTTAAAGGACAAAAAGGTCAATTAAAAGGACTAAGAGGTCAAATTAAAGGACTAAAAGGTCAATTTAAAGGCCTTGAAGGTTAATTTAAAAGTCTATTTATCAATTTAAAGGACTAAAAGATCAATTTAAAGGACTTAAAGGTCAATTTAAAGGTCTAAACGAAAATTTAAAGGACTAAAGGTCAAGTTAAAGGACTAAAAGGTCATGTTAAAGGTCTAAACGAAAATTTAAAGGACTAAAGGTCAAGTTAAAGGTCTAAACAAGGGAAACTATATTGTTTCAGCGGCGGCCTGATGCTGTCAGAAGCGGCCTAATGACGTCAGCAGTGGTCCAAGCGGCCTAAGGATACACAGGAGAGGCTCCGAGTGGCCTGAGGGTGCCAGACATGGTTCCGGCGGCCTGAGGTTCGCTGAAAACTATGCAAACGACCTGAAGAGTCTTCAAAGCGACCTGAGGTTGTAAAGGGCGGTTCGAGCGGCCTGAGGCTACCAAAGCGACCTGAGAAAAAAGAACTCAACAACAACGATTTATTAGAAAATCGTGAAAACTTAACAATGTCTGGATGTGGCCTAGTATTCCATGAAGAGATCGTCCGCCCCGTCCAATTCCTCCTCAGCCTCCATTTCCTCGTCTTCCGGCTCTTCAGTCGGGTCTTCGTTCTCTTCAGAAGGCTCCTCCGGCGACTGCTGGGCCGTGGCGTAGGTGGAAGAAGGGGCAAATCCGACCGTACCCTGGGAATAGGGTCCAGCGACTGAAAATATATTCCTTTAAATATTTTTTTTTAATTTAAACTTTTTACAAATACTTTTTTTAGCTTTTAAATTTGAATTTTGCGGAAAATACTGAAAATTCAATACTTAATTCTATTCGGAAAAAAATTATTTTTTTGTAATTAAAAACAGCTTTATTTAATAAATTTAACAAATTCAAAAATTTATATAATTTTCTAAGGCATAAAGTTAGCTTTTCTCACATGCTTAACTTTTTTAAAAAAACTGCAATTTCTAAAAATAATTTACACTATTTTTTTAAATAACTTTATTAAATACAGTATTTCCTTAATTTAAGCCTTTAATCTAAAAATTCACGCTAAGTCTTCACTACCGAGCGGTCGGCTCTTCATTCGCTCCGCTGACAAGCTGAATCCGGTCCCAGAACCTCGTCAAGGAGGGACCGTCATCGACACTACTCCTTGTTGCTGTGAGACTGGACAACAGAAGCGCCTTCGCTCAACGTCTGCCTACACAAGAAGCACTGGGACCCGCCGGCTAGAGCAAAACCATCCGCTCAAGATCTCTCCAATCCAGCCGTGATCCGGAATAAATAGTAATAGTAATAGTAATAGTAATCTAAAAATAACGCTATTTTCTGATTTCAAAATTTTCAATTAAATTTTTTTAAAAACTGAATATCTGAAATCGATTTAAAGGCTACAGCGACTGAAAATATATTCCTTTAAATAAATTTAAAAAATTTTTTAAATACAAATACTTTCATATATTTCAAATTTGAATTTTGCGGAAAACATTGAAAATTAAATACTTAATTTTATTTCCAAAAAAAAAGTAGTAGAATTTTTATTAAATTTTTGTAAATATTATTTTTAAGTTAACAATTTTAATACAAAATTTTTCTAAAAATAATTTACATAAAAAACTAATTTTACTAACCTCTTTAAATACAGTTTTTCCTTAATTTAAGAAATTTTATCCATTTAATTTTTTTTTAAACTGAATATCTGAAATCGTTTGAAACAATCCATTTAAATTTTAAATTAATTACAAATTAATTAATTAATTATGTAATTCATGAATTAATTAATTCCACAAATCAAAATTCCACATTTATTTTATATTGAAATTTCTAAATTCAAAAATCCAATTTTTAAATTTAAATAACTTTTATTATTTTTAATAATTAAAGTTTTTGTTTAAAAAAATCAATAAATTGTAAATTATCATATATTTCAATTTCAGAAATAAAAAAAACACGTGCCGGTCCTTTTCCAGACAAACATCGAGGGTTCGGATCCGCTCCAGGACAAAGTTTTTTTTGCTTTCTAAAGATAAAAAATACTTGTAAATTAATATAATAATCAATTTGGTTGTTTTTTATTGTAAATTTAAATTAATTAAAGTGTTTTAACGGGCAAAAAAATAATTTCAGGGCCGAGGATTTCAGGAAAGTGGGTAGGGCCCTTGACTAGCTCAAGATTTGAATTTTGGACCCGTAAACAACGGGCTGATCATAAACAGCGGGCAGACGAGTTGTCCCTTACCTTCAGTCTGTCCGGCATTCGGATTCTGGCTCTCCGCCGGCTGTCCCATCGAGGCCATCTTCTGCTGCCTCTTCTCTGAAAACCCTAGTTTTTTAAACGCAATATTCCTAATTTCCTACCGATGGCCTGATTGCTCAAGCGGGTCAATCTGTTCGCAAAAGCAGCGTCCTCCTGGAGCAGACGGTGGTTTGCGTAACCCCTAAAATTAATTTTTTTAAAAATTAATAAGGGTTAAAAAATTGAATAAAATTGAAAATTAAATTTAAAATAAATCAGTTATTAAATATTTGTTAGTTGAAAAAAATTGAGATTAAGGAAAAATAAAGGAAAACCCATTTTTTTAAACAGAAATTTAATTTATGATGAATTAAATTAAAACTTAATTTTTGAAAATAATAAACATTAATAAGAAAAATTAGTTAATTAATAAGAAAAATAAGCAAAAAAATAAAACGTCACAAAATGAGATTTTAAAAATGGAAATTTTAAAAAAATTAAACGTAACTTTTTTCTTGAAAAACGAAGGAACTTGAGATTTGTTTCAAATAAATAAAAAATTTTGTACAGTATTTTTTTTTAAAAATGAGATTTAATTTTAAAACAATTGATTTAAAGTTTTGAAAATTAAATTTAACAATTTTTACAAAAATGGAAAAAAATGAAGATTTTTGGGGAAAATGAGATTTAAAAAATTTAAGGTAAAAATTTTAACAATAAAAAAATCATTTAAAAAATAACAAACTTGTAGGAAAGCTTTGCGAACGCGGCCAAGGGCAAGGTGGCAATTTCGTGGACGGCGAGCTGAGCTACATTGGCCATGTTGTACTTGAGGAAACGCTGGGTGCCGTTGATTTTAGTCGGGTTGCTGAAAAAAGGAATTTTTGAGAGAATTTTTAGTGATTTTAAATTAAATTTTTTATTAATAATTTTAAACTAATTTTTCAAAATTTTTTTAAAATCTTGATTAGATTAAGGATTTTATCGATTTTAGTAGCCTTAGGCCGCTTTTTAATGGATTCTGTTAGCTTCAGGCCGCTTTTTATCAATTATGGCAGCCTCAGGACGCTTTTATGGATTTCTGCAGCCTCAGGCCGCGTTATAGGGATTTCGACATCCTCAGGCCGCTTGTTATATATTAAGACCTCAGGCCGCTTTTGGGGGTCTTGGCATCCTTAGGCCGCTCTTTACAAATTTCGACCATCTCAGGCCGCTTTTCTCGATTACGACAGCCTCAGGCCACTTTTTGTAAATACTGGCAGCCTCAGGCTTTGTTTAATATCAATTCTGTTAGCCTCATGCCGCTTTTTATTGATTCTGGTAGCCTCAGGCCGCATTTTTTTTAATGAATCCTAGCGGTCTCAGGCCGCTCTTCATTTGAATTTGGCAGCTCAGGCCGCTTTTTATCTTGATAGCCTTAGGCCGCTTTTTTCCTTGTTCTTTCGACTAACCGACTGGAGAGCATCATGTACTGTATGGGGTTGATGGGGACGCCGTTCTTCCTCTCCTGCCTCATCAAGTTGTCCTTGACGTTCCTCAGAACCCTGCGCTTCTGAATTCCATCCCTTTATTCTAATTACTCTAATGTGACCCACCGCGATCAGCGTCTTGACCTCCAGCTTGAGCTTTTCCTTATCCGGAAGCCGCACATCGTCCGAGGGCCAGTTGGCCACAGCCGTCTTGGCGAGCTCTCTCTCCCTTATCCTCCTCTGCAGCCTGTAGTCGAATTCGATGTCGGCGGCTGTCGAAGTCTTCACCAAACAGCCGAGGGAGTCGTAGAATTCGCAGGTCCTCTCTTCAATCTGAAAATTAGAATTTTGGATGTTTATTTAATACGAATTTTAAAAAAAAATCACACTTTGAAAGGTATTGCCATAAATTTTAAATTTTAATTACAATAAATTTTAATCATAAAATAATCTATAATTTTAAAAAAATAACTTTACAGAAAAGGTTTACTATTTTAAAGGAAGTTTCTGGGGTTTCACAGTTTTTTTTAATTAATTTGTAAGATTTGTTTTTAAAACATAATTTTAAAATTAATTTTGAACTAATTTTTAATTGAAATTATTAGAAAAATAAAAAAATTAACAAAACAAAAATCGAAAATAAATAACTTTGGCAGCTGAATTTTCATTTTTTTTAAATATCGATTTTATAATTTTTTTTAAACTTTAAATTAATTTTGCACTAGTTTTTTTTAAAAAATTGACATTACAATAATTCAAAAAAAATTATTTAAAAAAAAACTTCTTTAGCCGAATTTCATCTTTTATCGACTGAGAATTTTGCGACTGCTTTCAATCAAAAATAGTTTAAAAAATAAAGTCAAATATGTTTTTTTTAAAATTCCATTTTGAATATGAAGAAACATATTAAAGCATTTTTACCAGTTTGAAGATTAATTGAACCAGTTTTTAAATTTTTTTAAAAAATTGTGGGTTTCATAGAATGCTGAGTTTTTTTTTATAAATTATATTAACAATTTTTTTTTCTTAAGAAAGCCGCTATTTGGCAGCAACAGGCCGCTTCACCCGCTTTTGACAATTAAAAGCCGCTTTTTGGCAACCAGAGGCCGCTTGACCTGTTTTTAAACCGCAAAACTCCAACAAACCTGATCTGTATCGTCCAATTTCTCCATCTCCTCCCTGTAGTTCCTCCTGATCCTACGACGCTTCCTCTTCTTCGTCTCCGTCTTGGCGTCCTTCTTCTCCCCCTTCTCGTCGCCATCGTCTCCCAGCTCAATCACATCATCTTCCTCTTCCTCGAGTTCCTCATCGGAGCTGATCAGCTCGTAAACCTTCCTGAAAAATTTTCAAATAATTTAATTTGTATTAATTTACATTTTTTACTAAAAAATTTAAATTTTTTTAAATAAATTTTAAAACTTGAAAATTAAGAAAGTGAAATTTGGGCTTTTTCTAATTAAATAATTTTTTTTTACAACTTCAACCAATTTTTAAAAAAATCTTTTTTTTACTGAATTGCAAAATATTAAAAATTGAATTTTAAATTTAGCTAAAATTTAGAGAGAGAAAATTCTAGCTTTCATAGATTTTGTTAATTCAAATTTAATTTTTTAAAGCTTGAAAAAACGGCTTTTCTGAGAAAATGTCATTTGTTAAATTAAAATAATCGATAAAAAATCTCAGCAATTAATGAAAACCACAATTTAAAAAAAAAGGAAAACTTTAAAAAATTCCTTAAATATGTTTCCGAATATTTAAAATCTAAACTTTCAAAAATTATTTTTTTAAACTATTTTTTCTTTAAAGTCCGTCACAAAATTCTTAATAAAATCTATTTAAAAAAATGAAATTTCGGCTGAAAAAGTTATCAATTTTGATTATTTATCTGTTAAATTATTTCAGTTTCCGTAACTTCAATTTTTTTAATGCAAAAATAATTTTAATAAATAAATAAATATAAAAATACATTTTATTTATAATTTTGTTTTGCTCGTTTAGCCAAACTGCGAAACCCCAGAAACCTTTTCAAAAAATAGCAAAGCTTTTCTTCTTTTTTTAAATTTTTTAAATAATTTATTAAACTTTTTTTTACATTAAAATAATATTAAAAAAACTATTTCTGAACTGAAAAAAAATAAAAATTAGCTTACTGGGTAGCAGCGACCTTCCTGTGGTGTTCCGGCTTGTCGGAAAAGATGTCGTCTTCTTCCTCACGCGCTTCAGCCTTCAGCTTCAGGGAGGAGAATCGAACGCTGAAAACACAATTATATAATTTAAAAACACTTTTAAGTAACTTTAAAAAATTAAATTAAAAATAATTTTATTTATAAAAAAGAGTAAAACTTACGATCTCCTGGAAGAGGGAGGAGGACGAGGGGGAGAAGAAGAACTGTCATCACGCTTCCTCAGGAAAACCGATTCCTCTGAAACTGTCGAAATTAGTTTTTTATTTGATTTTTTTTAAATAATGTTCATTTTGTAACAATTTTTAAATATAATTTTATTCTATCGTCATTTTTTCGCATTATTTGTTTTTTTTTTCATAATTTTTATTCAAATTTTAAATAAATAAACTGCGTTTTTTTAAAAACTTTCTTTTTGACAATTGTAAAGAAAAGCTTTTAAAAAATTAACAAAATTACCTGAAAATGGACAGATTATTTTTTTTAAAAATTAAGATTAAAAAATTCTCATGCGAAAAAGAGATGAACAAAAAGAGGGGGTGATTTGGTTTGAGTTGCTGTGATTCCAAATCTACAAAAACAGAACAATTCGTTTTTCATAAATGTCTGTCTTCCTACATCATTTCAACAAAAATAGAACAATATGATGGGCGACACAACAAAAAAAGGAACAATTGACACTATATGCTGCCACGCACACATTTCACTATATGCTATTTTGGATTTTCTAGAAAATCCCAAATCACGTCCGCTTTTTTCGAACAAAAGGCAAAGTGTATTTACAATCTTTAGTTAATCCGTCAAAATTACTAAACATTTTCCTCGATTATTGGCTAAACATCCGTTGAAGAAACAATATATTTAGTTGAAAAACGTTTTAAACCAAATCGCGCTCCATTGGAAAAAAATCGGTATTTTTAAAATTGTTTGTTGTATTTTCCATTTCCGCGTAATTCACACCAGCCAGCTGACGCTGTACTAATGTAACAAACTTTTTGGACTTTTTCCAAATTAGTCCATCGATTGACTTTAGTTTCCCCTTTAGATAACAGTAAATTTTAGAATTCAATTATGCAGATGTAAATCACCCCTAACTAAATATTAAAGGTGGTCTTTTTCACGCGACGAAACCAAGGTGTTTTCAATAAGTGAATGATTTTTTAAGACCGGGCGTAATAAAAGGTACCCACCTAATCAAAAAAGGTTTGGGTAATATGTAAATATTTCAACTCGCAGTTTAGAAACGGACTGTTTCGAAAAAGAATAAACAAAAAATGTTCGGATAAGCGGACGTGATTTGGGATTTTCTAGAAAATCCAAAATAGCATATAGTGAAATGTGTGCGTGGCAGCATATAGTGTCAATTGTTCCTTTTTTTGTTGTGTCGCCCATCATATTGTTCTATTTTTGTTGAAATGATGTAGGAAGACAGACATTTATGAAAAGCGAATTGTTCTGTTTTTGTAGATTTGGAATCACAGCAATTCAAACCAAATCACCCCCTCTTTTTGTTCATCTCTTTTTCGCATGAGAATTGTCCATTTTTTGTAGCGTTCGATGCAATCGAATGCTGTTATAAAAGTATTCCAAAACAAATATCTATATTCCAACTCATACACTAAATTGGGAGGTCCGAGTGGGGTCTGCGGACCCCCCCCCCCCCCCCCCACAAACCCGAGAAAGGTTAAGGGACCACTCTTGTAGCAGGAGAGGGAAGACAGAATTCCCATGTAGGTGGAGAGGGGGCTAATAGACCACCCAAGTGACTAAAATTATCTCACTTTCTCACTCTCTCTCCCTCTTCACTCTCTTTTTCTCTTTGATAATCTTACTGTACTCTACATATAAAAAGCAATACTTAGTTTTTACTGAGAACATATAGAAAGTGAAAACAGTACAGTAGAGGAACCGTCATGCATAAAGACAATGCATAATGAAGCCCCCCCTAATTAGCATATTCTAGACATTGCCCAAGATACAGGCCACGACGCCCCCTAATTAGCATATATTGGACAGTGCCCAAGATGACTAAATCGCATGTGGTGGATAAAAACTAAAGAATGCTTACTTTCAAAGTTTGATACAGTAATCCGATAGAGAGAGAGAGGAAAATGAGAGAGTAACAAACAAAGCAGTGTTTGGTTTTAGTTAAGTTACTGTTACTCAATCATTTAATATAATTTTTTTAGATCATGTTAATTTACAAACTTTCGATTTGACGCATACCGTAACCTAAAGTTTGGTGTAGTCTGGCGCGCGTCTGCTTTGAGATATGATGGTATTTTTTTGCATGTGGGCTAATCTTAGGTAGAGGAACCACATAGCAAAGATTCGGTTTGTTTCGTAAAAATTCACAATTATCGATTTTCTGAAACACGCGCGTGACGCAACCCAGCGGAGGGAACCAAATCCTCAGGTAGTGCACGATACCCCAAGACTAATTGACCATAGCAACAGTAGAATTCGTTCGTGTAAAAGAAATGGGCAGCCTCGGGGAGTCGAACCCTCGACCATTTTCTCCGTATTGGAGGCGTTGCCATTCATCTAGGTGAGAGCGGGACTCGACATGATATTTTACCGTGTGCTACAGTAATCGTTTGAATGAAAAAAGTAAAACAAAATAAATACTGAATAGTTTTGATCCAATTCAAATTCTAATTTTAGGCGCTTTACCTCAGGGCCTGGGTCCTGTGCCACCCCTGAAGCGCAGGAATTTTGCTTTGACATTGGATTAGTGTTGTGTGTTTTTATGAAGTTGTAGAATGATGTTCATATGCTCATATTAACTCGGAAAACAGAAAATATTGCCTCGGCGGGGTTTAAAATCCTGAAAAACACATAAAAAACACAAAAACACATAAATAAAAAAACACTTTTCTGGTCACAACTTCTTTCAAACTCAACCGATTTTCTTCAACTTTGGCGCGCAATGTTTTATTTACTGTTAACACAAGTGGCCAAAATTTGAGCTAAATCGGTTCAGTGGGAAGATCACACGGACCCGTCTTACGGCGTACGGACACCATTCGTGAAATTTTGAAAAATCGATAGTTCAAGCGCCACTGAACCAATTAACTCCAAATTTTGTTTGTGAGTGTATTTTGTTATATTCAAAGATATTCCACGCAGAAATACAAAAAAATATGAAAATTACATGAGTTACGGATTTTTTTGTCTTTCTGCGGGCGTACACAGGGGGCAACTCAACCCAAATCACACGTAGCGCTTCGCGCTACGCGCGATTTAAAAAAATCTAAATTTCAGATAGATTATATGACGGAAAATATCTCATATTTTGTTGCTTTGTAAAAAATTCCCTGGAAATTACATCCTAAAAAGTTTTCATAAATAAAAGTAAATTATTAATTCCAAACCTTACATTTATTATTTCGCAAAAGACTAAAAAGGAAAAAAATTGATATTTTTTTACTTTTAATAATGGTTTTTTAATAAACAAAAGTAAATAATAAACTATTTGTTCACTTCAATATTTTTTTTTTAAAAATCTAATTTTTTTTAAAAATAATTTTAAACTTGAATTTTTTTCTGACAATGCAAAATTCAAAATTAATTAAATTTTTTAAATAATAAAGCGGCAAAATTTTTAAAAAAAGACTTTTTTAAATCATATTTTTAATATAAATATGAGTGGAAACGCTGACCGTCAGATCCATAGCCACGGCAACTGCTCAGGAGCTCTTCGATTTCGTCGGCCTAAAAATCTTTTTTTTTTTTAAATTAATTTTAAAATTTTAAATAAATTTGAATTATATTCCCACCGTGAAACTCCTCTCCGGGGCGGGAGTGGACTTGCGTTTCTTGACTTCTTCCTGCTGATCGTCAGATTCATAGCCACGGCAGCTGATCAGGATATCTTCGATCTCGTCGGCCTGAAAAATCTTTTTTGTTATTTATTTTTACATTTTAAATAATCTTTTAAAGATTTTTAAAAAGAAAAATTCTATTTTAAATGTAAAATTTTAATAATTTAAATTCCCACCGTGTAACTCTTCTGCGGGGCGGGAGTGGACTTGCGTTTCTTGACGTTTTTTTCCACATCCGAGGTGTCGTCGATTTCAAGGACTGAAAATGATATAAATTATTTAAAAACAGAATTTTAAATTTTTTAAAGAATTTAAACTGAACTATTTAAATTAAAATTAATCTAAATTATTAAACAATTGATTTAAATTATTTAATAAATTATGTTAATTACTTTAAAAACGGATTTAAATTATTTAAAATTGATATAAATTATTTAAAATTTGATTTAAATTAGTTTAATAATTGATTTAAACTATTTAAAATATGATTAAAATAATTACAGCAATTTGTCAATTTAACTTTTTTTACTGAAAAAATACTTTTAATTAATTTTTTCTGTTTCTAATTTTTTGGATCGATAAAATTCAAAATTAATCCGTTTTTGTTTTATTTTTTAAATTTAATTAATAAATTAATTTTAAAATGACTGGAAATGCTGACCGTCAGATTCATAACCACGGCAGCTGCTCATGATCTCTTCGATCTCCTCGGTCTGAAAAATCTATTTTATTATTTATTTTTACATTTTTAATAAATTTTTAGACTTTTTAAAAAGAAAAATTCTATTTTAAATGTAACATTTTATAATTTAAATTAAATTCCCACCGTGTAACTCTTCGCCGGGGCGGGAGAAGACTTGCGTTTCTTTACTCTGATCATCGCTTCCAAATCCGAGGTGTCGGCGAACTCAGGGACTGAAAATAGTATAAATTATTTAATTCATTTAAAAATCAAATTAAAAATCACTGTTTTACAGGATCCAGCCTTAGGTTAAAATAGCACCCCAAATTAGGATATAGCGCCCCGAAAATATGCTTTTTAGTGCCATTTTGAGACCAATAGCATCTCCAACGGCGGTTTCAAACCGTACCTGTCAAATATTGTTAAAAATATTGAAAATATGATTTAAATAATTTAAAATTGATAAGACGTAACATATTTAAAAATCAATTAAAATTATTTTTAAAGAACATATTCTTTTAAATTGATTTAAATTTTATTCAAAAATTGAAATTATTTAAAAATTGTTTTAATTGATTTAAATTATTTAAAACGTGATAAAAATTATTTTTACAAAATAGATTGAAATTTTTTTAAAAAGATTTTTTAAAATTCAATCAAATTAAAGTATTTAAAAATGATTTGAATATTAAAAAATTTAAATTGTTCAAAATTGATTTTAAAATTTGAAACACGATTTTTTTTAAACTTTTTCAGAAAAATCAATTTTGGCAACCTCAGGCCGCTATCTTCGAATCTAGGCAGCCTGAGGCCGCATTCTATTAATATATAGACAACCTCAGGCAGCTTTCTATAAATATAGGCAAACTAAGCCCGCTTTCTTCGAATTTAGGCAACCTCAGGCCGCTTTCTATGAATCTAGGCAACCTCAGGCCGCTTTCTTCGAATCTAGACAACCTCAGGCCGCTTTCTTCGAATCTAGGCAAACTAAGCCCGCTTTCTTCGAATCTAGGCAACCTCAGGCCGCTTTCTTTGAATCTAAACAGCCTCAGGCCGCTTTCTATGAATCTAGGCAATCTCAGGCCGCTTTCTTGGAATCAAAACAGCCTCAGGCCGCTTTCTTTGAATCTAAACAGCCTCAGGCCGCTTTCTATGAATCTAGGCAATCTCAGGCCGCTTTCTTCGAATCAAAACAGCCTCAGGCCGCTTTCTTCGAATCTAGACAACCTCAGGCCGCTTTCTATGAATATAGGCAACCTCAGGCCGCTTTCTTCGAATCTAGGCAACCTCAGGCCGCCTCTTTGAATCTAGGCAACCTCAGGCCGCTTTCTTTGAATCTAGGCAATCTCAGGCCGCTTTCTTCGAATCTAGGCAACCTCAGGCCGCTTTCTTCGAATCTAGGCAACCTCAGGCCCCTTTCTTTGAATCTAAACAGCCTCAGGCCGCTTCAAATGAATCTAGGCAACCTCAGGCCGCTTTCTGATGACCTAAAAACGACGAAAACTAACCAGGGACGTCAATCTCCATGACGTCATCTCCTTGATCGTAAACGTTGGCGTTGGCG
Organism: Oscheius sp. G VE-2021; assembly: GCA_022343465.1. NCBI lineage: Eukaryota > Metazoa > Nematoda > Chromadorea > Rhabditida > Rhabditidae > Oscheius > Oscheius sp. G VE-2021. The sequence continues at coordinate 362,880 of JAJQXH010000001.1, read as the reverse complement.
TCGAAGCGGTCTCCCTCATCGTCCGGCTTGTAGTCTTCTCCCTCTAGCACGTCGAAGGCACTGCGGCACGCAGATCCGATGGCAGCGGCTGTAAATTGCAATATTCAGACAGTTAATTAAGAATTTAAAGCCGTTTTTATAATGTAAGTCGCAATACTTGATATATAGCCTAAAACAATGGGTAGGTTGTAAACAACGGACAGAGTAGTAGCCAGAGAGGGTAGAGACGCAGCATTAGAGAGAAAGGGGTTAGAGACGCAGAATCAGAGAAGAGAGGTGAGAGACGCAGAATCAGAGAGAAGAGAGGTTAGAGATGGTTCCTATGGCAGCGGCTGTAAATCGCATTATTCAGATAGTTAATTACCATTTATCAGCCGCTTTTTCGTGATTTAAGCAGTTTTTCCATGATTTTAAAGCTCTATAAGCGTAGAAATTCACCAGAAACATCAAAATCCTTCCTAGAAACTAACCGGATGACTCCTGCAGAGGCTGATTCTCGTCGGACGGGCCCTCGTCGATGGTCCAATCACCATCCATATCTCCTATCGGACTCATTACCCCTCAAATCGCATATTTTAATTTAACACTTTAAATAGAATAAAAACGAAAGTTTCAGCAATTTTCATCAATTTATCTTTGAACTGAACATATTTACGCGAATAAAAGTATTTTTCACTGCATAAAAACATTAAATACAGATTTTTACAGCAAAAAAAGCGTAAAAACACAGAAAATGACGAAATCCTTCATTTTTCGACTTAAAATTCTGAAATCGTTGAGCGATTAACAATTCTGAATTCAGGGCAAAATTCAAAATCCATCAAAATTTGGTTCCTAAGGCTGAAACCACGCATTTCCCCCAATTTTCTCTACATTTTAATAACTTAATAACATTAATAAATAACTTAAAACGTTTTTACAAAAAGAAAACAGCGGAAAAGTTAAAGTTAAATTTTAAAGTTTTTAAATACAAAATTAAATAAAATTTTGGGCCAGGGATTTAGCCCACCGTGATGCGCTAAATGACGCTTGTAAACTGAAAGCTCTTATAAATTTTGATAAATTAAGGGTTTTCAATTTTTAATTCTAGTGTTATTGTTAATGCATTTATTTATATTTTAGTAGTGAATGTTATAATAATCAGAAATGATAAAAAAAAAAAATTCCGAATTGTTTTTCAGCGAACGGAGATGTTCGTCCGCTGTTTACAGCAAAGTGTATGCCAAACGGCACGTTGAAATCGGGCAAACGATTCTGTGCGGCAAATGTCTATGCATCTCTCTCTTTCTCTCTTTCCCACTCTCTCTCTCTCTAACCATCTGCGTCTAACCCTCTGCGTCTCTAACCATCTCCGTCTCTAACCATCTGCGTCTCTAACCATCTGCGTCTCTAACCATTTGCTTCTCTAACCATCTGTTTCTCTAACCATCTGCGTCTCTAACCATCTGTGTCTCTAACATTCTGTGTCTCTAACCATCTGCGTCTCTAACAATCTGCGTCTCTAACCATCTGTGTCTCTAGCATTCTGTGTCTCTAACCATCTGCGTCTCTAACTATCTGCTTCTCTAACCATCTGTCTCTAACCCTCTGCGTCTCTAACAATCTGCGTCTCTAACTATCTGCTTCTCTAACCATCTGTCTCTAACCCTCTGCGTCTCTAACAATCTGCGTCTCTAACCCTATGCGTCTCTAACCCTCTGTGTCTATAACCCTCTAACCCTCTAACCCTCTGCGTCTCTAACCTTCTGCGTCTTCAATCTGCTTCTCTAACACTCTGCTTCTCTAACCCTCTGCGTTTCTAACCATCTGCTTCTCTAACCATCTGGGTCTCTAACCCTCTGCTTCTCTAACCCTCTGCGTTTCTAACCATCTGCTTCTCTAACCATCTGGGTCTCTAACCCTCTGCTTCTCTAACCATCTCCGTCTCTAACCCTCTGCGTCTCTAACCCTCTGCGTCTCTAACCCTCTGCGTCTCTAACCCTCTGCATTTCTAACCATCTGCTTCTCTAACCTTCTGCGTCTTTAATCTGCTTCTCTAACCCTCTGCGTTTCTAACCTTCTGCATCTCTAACCATATGCGTCTCTAACCATCTGTGTCTCTAACATTCTGTGTCTGTAATCATCTTCTCTCTCTTGCTCTCTCTCTCTCTCTCTCTCGCTTTCCAAAACGTTCAAAATCATATATTTTATTCACATATCACATTTCTCAAACACATCTCACTCCGTCAATAGCCATGGTACCAAATATGAACCATGCGTTTCCCGGTTTACAAGAAAAAGAACCAGCTGCTGATCCGGATTGTGTCCAAGCACCTCCTGCCGGTCTTTTAAATTGCGCCTGAGTGGGGCAAGTCACCTTATACCTGAAACAGGAATGAGTCCCGGTTTTAAAGGGGTGGGACCTCGTAAAAAATGTTTTTATGATTTTGCGATAACAGCCTAGATTTCATTCCCAGGATTCCGAAAAACACTCTTTTCCACACTCTCTCGCCCACTCTAGCCGTGTTTCCGTGCGGCAAACGCGTAAAACGGCAGTGTAATCGCGCCCCTTTTGCAGTCCAAATCATATAAAAGGCGTATGTTTCAGAATCGTGAAAACGATATCTATTCAATAAAATAATTGTGAAGAGACTTTAAAAAACCAATTTTACGAGGTCCTTCCTATTAAACAAGAAAAAAACGTACTCGCATCTGGTTCCATCAGCCGAAGGCATTAGCGTAGGCACCGGAGTGAGGGAGCCTTCCGCAGGACAGGCGCCTGCTCCATCACATCTGTACGGATTTGTGCAGCCGTTGACTTCGCAGATGTTGGGAGGAGGGGGCGCCGTGGTTGTGGTTGTGGTGGTTGTGGTGGTGGTGGTGGTGGCAGGGGCACCACCAGGGGAGCCGCCTGGGGAACCACCGGGAGTGCCGCCAGGAGAACCGGGAGATCCAGGCTTCGGTCCCACAGGTCTCACGGGTCCTAAACTATGGGTCTTGGAGGGAGAGAGAGAGAGAGAAAGCGGAGGGTTAGAGACGCAGAGAAATAGCGGAGGGTTAGTGACGCAGAGAAAAAGCGACTGGTTAGAGACGCAGATAAGGGTTAGAGACGCAGAGAAAAAGCGGAGGGTTAGAGACGCAGAGAAAAAGCGATGGGTTAGAGACGCAGTGAAAAAGCGATGGGTTAGAGACGCAGAGAAAAAGCGGAGGGTTAGAGAAGCAGAGAAAAAGCGGAGGGTTAGAGAAGCAGAGAAAAGGCGAAGGGTTAGAGACGCAGAGAAAAAGCGACTGGTTAGAGACGCAGAAAAGCAGCTAGAGAGAGAAAGACTCTCTTTCTCTGCGTCTAACTGCAGAGAATGGTTTGAAGCAGAGAAAGAGAACAAAAAAGAGTAGGAAAGAGTGACGAACTGGTTAGAGACGCAGAGAAATAGACTGTGAGAGATGGAAAAGGAAAGGTTAGAGACGCAGAGATAGATATACAGAGACAGAGAGAGAGAGAGAGAGAGAGAGAGAGAGAGAGAGAGGGAAACTAACGTTTTGAAGGATTGCAGGCGCTTGCAGCAGAAGCCAATAGAAGAAGAAGAGTCAGACGCAACATCTTGGAAGACAAATTTCTTATTGACGAAAAAAGAAGGAAGAAGCTTATATACGTTAGCCAACCGGAGATCTCAGAATGCAAAGGAAAGATCTGTTTCACTTCAGGATCTCGTATCAGTGGGTGGCCGCGGTTCCGCCAAACCCGTTGATTTTTCTTTCAGTCACGAACCACAAATTGTTAGTTTTTGAATTGGAAACAGAAAAAAGAAAGAGAGAGGGAAGAGAGAAGAGAGAGAGAGAGAGAGAAAGTGGCCTTTTAATCCGGCGGATCTGAGATCGGGCGGCTTGAGGCTATTAGAAGCGTCACTAGTTGTTCGAGCGGCCTAAGGGTACCAATAGTGGCCCAGCAGGCCTGAAAAAAGTTTAAAGCGACTTCTGCTTTCGGTCTGGTGTTTCCCACGGTCTTCTGCGGCCTTTTAACGAAAAAAAAAAAGAAAAAAAGAAGGGTTTTTTCATGATTCTATGATTTTGTTCTTGTTCCGAAAATTTATTTATTCACTTTATAGTTTTCTTTATTCATTTCTTTCTTCCTTTGATCTACCTTTCCGGTTTGATTGCAATTTCACCGCGCAATAAATCCATTCACCGATGGATCTTCGTTTATCTTGGGCGTTTCCCGTTTGGTGCAAAATCTTATCCTGCGAGAGAAAGCTATAAACATCACGAACGTACACACATACACACATACTCACACAGTCTATGTAAAATATCCTCTCCCTCTCTCAACTGTCTCTACTTCTCTTCAAATAAACGGCAATATCCCGTCTTCCGCATTCCTCCTAACAGGTCGTTTTCACTTCCGGATTGATATTGGATTGACGGAAGATAAAGATAAAGATCTTACGGTATCAAACGGGAAGCCAAATAGAAGGGATTTCTAAATTGAGAGGGAAAAAGAGGAGGAGGGAGAGAGAGAAACAGAAAAGATTAGAATCGCTTCACAGTTAGAGAGAGAAAGAGAGAGTAAAATTTTATAGCCTTGAGCCGTCTTTGGAAACCTCAGGCCGCTTTTGTCTAACTTTCTTACTCTAGTCAACTCTTGACAAAGTGGAGCTTAAACTGGAAACCTGAGAGAGACATGGAGAAGGAGATAGGTGTTCTTCGAAAAAGATCATAAGCCATTTCACTTGTCGCATTCATCACGATTTTCGATCCAGGAAGATCTTTGTGAAATCTATTCGCAATGTGAAAGTCTCTCTCTCTCTCTTCTCTCTCTCTATCCAACTAACAAAGAACTATTTATTCAATGAGTATCTCATAGTCCATCGATCATGGTTAACCAAATCTGAAAACGACAGTTCAATTTTTTTAAATTGAATAAAAAACCTGGGTTTCTGAATGCCGTCAAGTGAGCGCATAAAGGAACTCATGTCCTCGATATCAGAAGGAGCACGGCGCTCCTTGGGCATCATCCTCCTGAAAATTGACTCTCTTCTCTCTCTCTCTCTCTTACTAACTTGACGTAATCCTGCTCTTCCAGAATGTGACGCCTCATCGGCATGGCGTACAGGCGGTAGTCATCAATCGCATGTACGGAATAGCAGAACAACGACAATAGAGCGGCCAGAACACAGAGAAAGTTCATTCCTCACCCCTGAGATTGGATTTAGAGAGAGGGAGAGAGAGAATCAGAGTGAGAGTGAGAGAGAGAGAGAAACAGAGAGAGAGAGAGAGAGAGAGAGAGAGAGAGAGAGAAAGAGAAAGAGAGAGAGAGAATTAGAGAAAGAGAGAGTTAGAGAGAGAGAGAGAGAGAGAGAGAGAGAGAGAGAGAGAACTAGAGAGGGAAAGAGAGAGAGAGACAGAGACAGAGACAGAGACAGAGACAGAGACAGAGACAGAGACAGAGACAGAGACAGAGACAGAGACAGAGACAGAGACAGAGACAGAGACAGAGACAGAGACAGAGACAGAGACAGAGACAGAGACAGAGACAGAGACAGAGACAGAGACAGAGACAGAGACAGAGACAGAGACAGAGCCAGAGAGAGACAGAGACAGAGAGAAACGGAGAGAGAGGGAGGGAGAGAGTGAGAGAAAGAGATATAGAGAGAGAGAGAGCGAGAGAAAGAGACAGAGACAGAGAGAAACGGAGAGAGAGGGAGGGAGGGAGAGAGAGAGAGATTAGACAGTTAGAAAGAAAGAGAGAGATATTAGACAGTTAGAGAGAGAGATTAGACAGTTAGAGATAGAGAGAGATAGAGAGAGAGAAAGAGAGAGAGAGAGAGGAGAAAGATAGAGAGAGAGAGAGAGAGAGAGAGGAGGGAGAGAGAGATAGACTGAGATAGAGAGATTGAGAGAAAACGAGAGAGAGTTAGAGAAAGAGAGAGAGAGAGAGAGAGAGAGAGAGAGAGAGAGAGAGCTCCAGAAGACTAATGGTAGGCAGCCTCCCAGCCGCAGTCACAACTGCCGTAATGAATAGGAGGTCAATTTTCTTGTCAGATTACTGTAGCTGATTGTTTCCGTGTGCCCCTCGAATGACAAGTAGATGACGGCCGACCCCCGCAGGCCCCGGGCGGCTGTACTCCATTTCCGACAGGTGATTCGCCACTCCAGGAAGTACGCCAACGCAAAATATACCTAAAGCAAGGGAATAATAAAGAATTATTTACCAATTATTTGTTCTCATTACGTCATAGAATTATTATATTTTCAAAATTTTAAGTTTAAAATGCCTTAAAAAGTAATTAAAAATTTAATTTACACTGTTACTAATCTTATATTTATTAAAATATCATTTTTCAATTTTTTTTGTTGAGTTTAATCGATTTAAAATTTAAATAATTTCATTTATCTCGATTAAAATTGAGTAACCTAATTCTCCCTTTGAGGTTAGTAGGCGTTGGGTCCCGCCGCGATTGACGTGCCGTTCATGTACAGTAATGGTTGGCACTCGCCCAAGCACCGGCAGCGACATTTGAACTGCTGCTTTTTTAATGTTGTTTTCTACTTTGTTTATCACCGTTTTTATTGATTTAAACTGTTAAATTAGCATAAATATAGTTTAAATACGTATTTATTACTATTTTCATTAATTTCAATGAGAAAGAACGGCGTAGAAAGGGGTATTGCGTATTATTTCGTTACCTAAGGATTTGACCATTTTCTGTGTTAAATTCAGCTTTAATTGCTTTTTTTATTGATTATTTATTTAAAATATAAGTATAAACATTGTTTTCGAGAATTAAAAGAAAAAATTGAGGTTTATTCGGGTTTTACGAGTTCCGGGCTTTAAGGTCATGATTTTCGAAAATCACCGTAGAAAATCCTAAAAGCGTTCATTTTATTGTTCCTAACTCAATTATTGGAATTTTTAGATGTTGTTATTTACAAATAAGTATTTTGTTGTCGAAACCTCGATTTTAAACGTTCAGGAGCGTTAAAATTAATAAAATCCACCAAATTCGTCGCTTTTTGAGGGGTTTTCAGCTTTGTCATTCTCCACGTTAAAATATGTCCGGAACCATCGAAACCCCTTGAAAAAAGCCAATTCTGTTGGCTGCGTTTTTAAAAAAAAATGAAAGCAGTGTTTATAAACAACAGCTAAACTATGGAACCTTCGTGCCGGGACCAATAAATTCATGGATTCTTGCCAAAAGCACAACAAAAGCCTTAATCTCCGCTTTTTAAGCACCTCAGATTTGGTTTCTGTGATTCATTGCGTCATTTAGTCTTCTGTAACTTCCGAATACAGCTGTTCTGTAGTTTTTGCATTGTTAACTGTTTTTACCTTAAATTTCTTCAATTTATCGTCGACATACGTTTCTAAATAGCTCATTTTTAGCCATGGCCAACGAGAACCAATCCCAGGACTCCGCCATTGTGCAACAGCTTGAGGTAAATCTCGTTTTCGTGCTTTTCTAATTATGTTTCAGTATTACTTCGGCAACATCAATTTGCCCCGCGACAAGTTCCTGCAGGACAAGATGAAGCTGGACGAAGGATGTTAGTTTTTACTGAATTTCGAGGCTAATTTGGATCTTTTTTCTTAAGTTTAAAACCTAATTTGGACTATTTTAGGGATCTCCATCGAGACGCTGCTCACCTTCAACCGCCTGGTCAAGCTCTCCTCGGACATTGAGGTCATCGCCAAGGCCGTGAAGGAGGCCGAATCGGAGATCATCTCCCTCTCGGAAGACGGCCTCAAGATCCGCCGCAACATCGGAAACCCGCTGCCCGAGAACTCCCTCGAGTACTGGCAGAAGCTCAAGCACTTGACGGTCTACATGGTACGTTTTTCTTTAATTTCTAGTTTAAAAAAAAACGTTTAAAACGCTAATTTATAGCGGAAAAATCTAATTTTGTCAATTTCAGAAGGGTTTCGCTCCCGATATCGTCCTGGACCAGATCATGGAATTCGCCAAGCAGTACGGAAACGTCGACAACGTGCTGATGAGGAGGGCGAAGCCGGATCGCATCTTCAAGGGCTCCGTCTTCATCACCTACAAGACCCGCGAGGAGGCGGAGGCCGCCCAGAAGGCCACCGACAAGTTCGGCGACGTGGAGCTCATCAGAATGATGCAGGACGACTACTGGGTTGCCAAGAACAAGGAGACTAAGGACAAGCGCAGCGCCGAGAAGATGGCCAAGGCCGGCAAGAAGGCGGAGGAGATCGCCGAAAAGCAAAATGCCAAGGTACATTTTGAGCTTTTTCTTTCTTTAAAAACATTATTTCATTGTTACAAAAATATTTTTTCAGCGCAATTTTCACTTCAAATGGCTATGAGTGGTTTTAAACTACAGAGAACCAATTTAACACTTTAATTTATTTTTCTAACATTTTTTATTTACTTTTTATAATTATTTTCCTAATAGACAACTTAAAAAATTGAAATTTTTTTAAATAAAAAAAGCATAAAATATTTTGTAAAGTTAAAACTGGTTCTCCATGGTTTAAAGCCACTTTGTAGCAATGTTTTCTTTATGTTTAAATTTTTTTTAAATTTAAGAATATGTTTATTTTAAAAAATTAAAGTAACTTTTACAGCAAAGTAATATATAAAAAATAAACCTGGTGTTTTTTACGGTTTGGTTTTTTAAAATATTATATTTCCTAAAAAAAATTTTTTTTTTAAATTATTAAATTTTTTTTGTGTTCTCTATGGTTTAAACCATTTTGTAGCCATTTGCAGGGAAAATGGCGCTAAAAATTTAATTAAAAACGTTTAATTTTTTTAAAATTTTTATTGAAATGTTTCAGAACCAGGTGATCTACTCCAAGGGACTGGTCCTGGCTGTGGAAGGATTTGGAGAGACCGCCCAGATGATGGACATAAAGGAGTTCTTCAAGCAGTTCGGCTCCGTGGCCTACGTGGTCCACGACAACGGCTCCAACAACGCCGAAATCAGGTTTGTACTATTTTCTTGGGTTTTAAACAAAATTTTTATCCCAAAGTTCAATTATTTATAGTTTTTAAATTTAAAAAAAAAATCAATTTTTAAGAGAAAAAGCGGTAAAATAAACCAATTTTCAGATTCAACGGCGAGGAGGATGGAGCCAAGGTCGCTTGGGACGCCGCGGTGGCCGCCGGCTCCGAGGGAAAAGTCATCTTCCAGGAGAAGGAGCTCACCGGAAGAGTGCTCGAGGGTGAGGAGGAGGAGCAGTACTGGAACGCTTTCAACGCCAACAAGCAGAACAAGAGGGAGCACTCTGGAGGAAGGGGCCGGGGAGGACGTGGTGGACGCGGGGGACGGTTAGTTTATAGTCTAAATTTGATTTTTGCCTGCCAAAATCGATTAAAAAAGCGACCTGAGGTCACCAAAAAATCGGAAGGCGGCCTGAGGTTGCGAGAAAAAGCGGAAGGTGGCCTGATGTCATCAGAAAAGGCAAAAGCAAAAAGCGGCCTGAGGTTGCCTAGATTCTTTTTTTAAAAATTATTTAGATTTTTGTAATTTCACTATTAATAGTTTAGAATTTTAATATATGTTTGTTTAATCAATTTGAAAAAAAATTAAATCTATTTCTAAATAATTTGAAATTATTTAATACATTTTTAATCAATGTTTAAACACTTTAATTCTTTTTTAAATTTTAATCAATTCTCAATTAATTTAAATTTTTTAAACAATTTAAATCTTTTTTAAAATAATTTAAATTCTCTTTTTAAATTTTAATTGGTTTTTAAATAATTTTAATGCTTTAAAAAAATTTAAGCAGTTTTAAAAAAATAGATTAAATTAATATTTTAATAATTTGAATTTTTAAAAAAAGATTTTAATCATTTTTCATTTTTAAGTAATTTAAATATTTTTGTTAAACAATTTTAAACATTTTTAAAATCGTTTAAATCAATTCTTGAATAATTTAAAATACTAATTTTCTCAATTTCAGCGGTCGTGGACGTGGGGGTCGCGGCGGCCACCGTGACGACAGGAGGAACGACAGGAAGCGCGAGGCCGGCCCCGACGGAGGCGCTCCCGCCGCCAAGAAGACCGTCTTCGCCGACGCCGAGTAAACGAGACAAGCCTGTTTGTTGTTGCCACCCCTGTTATGATTTGTTATTGTTGTCAAGTTGCATCGTGCGCGTGGAAATGAAGATATTAATCCACTAAGCCACTTTTTCGTTGGCTGGGAATTGGGAGGTGCCACTTTTTGCCTCTTGGCTCCAAAATTCAAATTAAAGGGCCTAAAAATTACAATTTAGGATGCTTATCAGATTCATCCGAGGCATCCACACCACCGGCCGGAGCTGGTCCAAAGTGGCTCCAGCTGCCACGGCGGGGCCTTCAAACCCTTCCTTGGCTTCTAGAAGACCGGAAAAATTCGAGGTTTCCTCTTCTGAAGACTGAAAATTAGCATATTGTGTCGTATAGATTGACGGGAGAGTGTTCAAAACGGACGTGAAGTGGAATATCTCGCCGGCGGTGGAGGCGTTGATGAAGAGAAGGCTTCTGAGGGAGGATGCTAATCCGTTAAGTCTTCTGAAGCAGAGGATCACCGACTACTTCCACAAAGAGTACAGGAAACCGGGTAAATTTAGCTTATTTTTACTATTTTTACTTTTTAAATTCAATTTTTTATTTATTTAAATTGATTAAGTAAGGGTAAATTAATAAAATTGACAGAAAAGTACGCTTTGTGCCCCTTCTGGTAGGCTCAGGCCGCTCGGAGCGCTCTAAACAACTGCCGCTTTATGGCTCTTAGGCAGGTTTGGAGCGTTGGCCTCCTTATGGCGCCCTTTGGCCGCTCTGACCGCCCCCTGGTAACCTTAGGCCGCTCGGACCATTGATGACGTGATTAGGCCGCGGTTGACAACCTCAGGCCGCCGGATCTTAAATAGGAAAGCCGCTGATGGCCCTTTTTGAAGGGTTTTTGATGCTGAATTACCATCCCTCATTTGCATATAGCAGCCAGAAACCAGAAACGACTAAATAAAGACTACAGGAAACCAGGTGAATAGCTTTTTTCGGCACTTTTTCTAATTAAATTTAGTATTTTTATTGATTTAAATTGATTAAGTTGAGGTTAAATTAATAAGAATATCCCCTTGACAGCCTCAGGCCGCTTTGAGCCTCTTTTGGCAGGCTTCGGTCGCTCGGCGCGCTTACAACATCTGGCCGCATTTTGACAACCTCAGGCCGCTGTGATACATTCGCTGGCCCTTTGGAGCAGCAGTAAACCTCAGACCGTTTGGACCACCTTTGGTAACCTTAGGCCGCTTGGACTACTGATGGTCACTTCTGGTAACCTCAGGCCGCCCTTAAGGACCGCTAGGGGACTATTCTTGTAGATTTGACGCAACTTCTCAGAATTTTGGACCAAATTTCATACTTTCTTCTCTCGATAATTTAAATTACCTTAAATATGATTACAATTAAAATCTAACTCAGCTAAAGTAACCCAAAAAGAAATGCACCGAGGGTGGTCGAACCCTGGTCGTTTTGGTGGTGTTAAACCTTTGCTATTCTGACAGATGTGGAACATAGTATTTTGATCTGACAGTTCTTTCCTCTAAATCGACACTTTATAAGTAATTTTAAAGTTTTAAAATTATTATTTTGGAGATGGTCTAATTTTAAGGTCAAAAATGTTATTTTAAAGGTCGGAAAGTGTTATTTTAAAGGTTTATTGGTGAAAAGTGACCCCGAACCCCTTATTTCAGGCAACCGCTCGCCCCTCTTCACCATCTGCGACACGGAGCCTCGCGTGGTGACCACCTTCGAAAACTTTGATTCCCTGCTCACCCCCGCCGATCACGTTTCCAGGTACCCTTTAACCAACATTTCTGAATATTGCACCTGAAAGTTCCCAAAATTTCATTATTTTCTACAAAAACTACCCAAAAATCTCTAAATTTGACGAATTTGCTAACAAAAAATACCGAAAAACTACCCAAAATCAACTTTTCAGACGACTAAAATTTCCGAGTTTCTGAATTTTGCATTTCAAATTACCAGTATTTCTGAATTTTGTGACTGAAATTACCAAGATTTCTGAATTTTGCACCTTAAATAACCAAAATTTATAAATTTTGCAACTGAAAATTACCAAGATTTCTGAATTTTGCGACTGAAATCACTGTTTGACACGATCCGGTCTCATTTGAAAATAGCACCCCAAATTTGCATATGACACCCCCAAAAAGTGCTTTTTAGTGCCATTTTAGGTACAATAGCACCTCCCACGACGGTTTCGAACCGTACTTGTGAAACATTGACTGAAATTACCGAGATTCTCAATTTTAAGAATTAAAACACTCAAAATTATCTTATATTCTTCAAAAGTTACCGGAAAATTTGTGAATTTTCCGATTTTTCTAGCTGAAATTTCAAAAATATCTTGAAAAATCCGTTTCAATTCCCAAAATTTCATTATTTTCTTGAAAAACTACCCAAAAATATCTAAATTTTTCTGAATTTTAAAGTAAAAATACTGAAAAACTACCAAATTTCCACATTTTAGACGCCCTTCCGACACCTACTACGTGGATTCCGGGCACTGTCTGAGGGCCCACACTTCGGCGCACCAGCACAAATTGGTCAAAGAGGGACTGAACGCCTTCCTCGTCTTTGGAGACGTCTACCGTCGCGATGAAATCGACAGAACTCACTATCCATGCTTCCATCAGGTAGCCTCAGGCCGCTTTCCGCTTTTTCTGGCAACCTCAGGCCGCTTTCCGCTTTTTGGTGACCTCAGGCCGCCTTTTGCCTTTTCAGGTGACCTCAGGCCGCTTTCTGCTTTTTTTGGTGACCTCAGCCTGCTTTCCGCTTTTCTGGCAACCTCAGGCCGCTCTCCGCTTTTTATGGCAACCTCAGGCCGCTTTCAGATTTTTTCTGCCAACAGCAGGCCGCTTTCCGCTTTTTGGTAACCTCGGGCCGCTTTCCGCTTTTTCTGGCAACCTAAGACCGCTTCCGCTTTTTCTGGCGATCTCAGGCCGCTTTCCGCTTTTTCTGGCAACCTCAGGCCGCTTTACGCTTTTTTTCAGACGACCTAAGCCCGCTCTAAATTCCCATTTTCAGGTCGAAGGGGTCCGTCTCTACTCTGCCGCCGAATTGTTCAACAACCACCCTGGCCAGGACCTCCCCATCCTCCACAATGGAGACCGTTCCGTGGAATCGCAAGCGGAATTGACGATGGATGCCACCAACGCTCTGGAAATACAGCTGAAGGCCACGTTGGAGGTAGAATTTTGACTATTTTTCATCATTTTCAGGGAAAAAGACAGCCTCAGGCCGCCAGAGCCGCTTCTGGTAGTCTCAGGCCGCTCGGAGCGATTTTAACAACCTCAGGCCGCTTTGTGGATCGTAGGGCCGGTTTGGATAGTGCCTAGGATCCCCCAGGCCTGGACCGCTTCTGGTGCCCTTAGGCCGCTCTGAGCCGCTTCTGATAACCTTCTGAAAGGCCGCTTTGTCGTCTGGGTGACGTCATTAGGCCGCTTTTGACAACCTAAGGCCGCTCAATTGGAAGACCCGTGAGAAAGGCCATTCTTAAGGGCGCTTACGGTAAAAATGGAAGAATAGTTGACGATCCAGCGACCTGAGGTTGTCAAAAGCGGCCTAATGACGTTACCAGTGGTACTAGCGGCCAAAGGTTACCGTAGGCGGCTTCAACCGGCCTGAGGCTACCAGAAGCGGTCCCGCCGGCCTGGGTGTTTCTAGAAACCTTTCGAACACTTCCAGGCAACCTCAGACCGCCTGGAGCCGCTTCTGGCAACCTTAGGACGTTCGGAGCCGCTTTTCGTAACCTTAGACCACTTGGACAACTGCTGATGTCGTTAGGCCGCTGATGATAACCCCAGGCCGCCGGATCTTAAATGAGAGACCTTCTAGCTGATAACCAGCGGCCTAAGGTTGCCAAAAGCGGCCTACTGACTTTACCAATTGTTCAAGCGGCCTAAGGTTACCAGACGCGGCTACAGCGGCCTAAGGGCATCAGACGCGGTCCCGCCGGCCTTGGGGTTCCTGTAAACGACCCAAAGCGGCCCTAGGAGCCACAAATCGGCCTGAGGTTGTTAAGAGTTATGCGGTCTAAGCGGCCTGCGCCTACCAAAAGCGGCCCAAGGCGGCCTGAGGATTCTCACTTCCATTTGTTCAATGAACCAGTCGATTTGCGACCTTTCACGTGGCGTCTCTCCTATCAGTAGTGCTCAGGAACTGTGAGCAAACAAGTCCACGTCTCCATTTTACATTTCCCCTTAACTTTCCAACAAAATATATCTTTTTAATCTAGTTTTTTAAGTAATGGATTGCTAAAATTGGTAAGTTTCAGGGTCTGTGCGATGCCTTCTTCGGACCGGATTGTCAGAAGCGATGGGTTGATGCCTATTTCCCCTTCACGCATCCTTCTTATGAACTAGAGGTAGGTCACGGTCTCACGGGCACACATTCTCTCTCTCTCTCTCTCTTTCTCTCTCTCTCTCTCTCTCTCTCTCTCTCCAACCCTCTAATTCTAGTCCCATAGCTGTCTGCGTCTCTCACCACATCCTGTCTTCAACGGGATCTCACTGTCTGCGTTTGCTTTTAAATCAATGTATCTGCTTCCCTAACATTCCGTCTCTACCCTAAGCGGTTCCCTTTCTGCGTCTCTAATTAGAACCCCTCTGCGTCTCTGACCTGAACTCCTTCCAGTTCTTTTTATCTGCTCCTCTGTTTCTAACCAAATTTCGCTCTACGTCTCTAACCATGTGTACTACCCAAAGGATTGCCCTGCGTCTCTAACATCTCATCTCTTTTATATCTTTCAGGGTCAGACGTTGTCTGCGTCTCTACCATCTCCAACCGGCTCTAACTGTCTGCGTCTTTAACTGATTCTAACCTGTATATCTGCGTATCTAACCTGTTCCTTTTTCTGCGTCTCTAAGCCAACCACTGTGCGTCTCTCTCTCTTTATGGCCTTATTCCTGATCTGTTCGCTTTCTCTGGTTCTAACTACTCCTATGGGTAGAAGCAGAGAAAGAGAGAAACAGAAGGACCTAGGAAGAATACTGAGGTTAGAGACGCATAGGCGCTGTAGTGACGCAGAGACATAGATGATTAGTGTCGGTTATGGATCTCTCCCTAACCTCTCTATTCCAGGTCTTCTACAACGGCAAATGGCTGGAAGTCCTCGGCTGTGGCATCATGGAACAGCAGCTCCTCCGCTCCGCCGGCGTCACCGACAAAGTCGGTTGGGCATTCGGCCTCGGTCTCGAGAGGATCGCCATGGTCCTCTACGGAATCCCCGACATTCGGTAATTTTCAAGCCAATTTCCTCATTTTAAAGCATTTTTCGCTGTAAAATTTCTATTTTCTATAAAAATTAGCATATTGCAGGCTGTTCTGGTCCAAGGATTCCGGGTTTCTCTCCCAATTCGCGGGTAAATCGCCGGCTGACAATGTAAAGTTCGCGGAAGTCAGCGTCCATCCTCAGGTTGGTCTCTCTCTCCTTCTCTCTCTCTCTCTCTCTCTCTCTCTCTCTCTCTCTCTCTGTCTGATAGTCTCTGCGTCTCTGCGTCTCTAACCATCTGCGTCTCTAACCCTCTGCGTCTCTAACCCTCTGCGTCTCTAACCATCTGCGTCTCTAACCATCTGCGTATCTAACATTCTGCGTCTCTAACCCTCTGCGTCTCTAACCGTCTGCGCCTCTAACCCTCTCCATCTCTAACCATCTGCGTCTCTAACCCTCTGCGTCTCTAACCATCTGCATCTATAACCATCTGCGTATCTAACATTCTGCGTCTCTAACATTCTGCGTCTCTAACCATCTGCGTCTCTAACCATCTGCTTCTCTAACATTCTGCGTCTCTAACCATCTGCGTCTCTAACCATCTGCGTCTCTAACATTCTGCGTCTCTAACCGTCTGCGTCTCTAACCGTCTGCGCCTCTAACCCTCTCCATCTCTAACCATCTGCGTCTCTAACCCTCTGCGTCTCTAACCATCTGCGTCTCTAACCATCTGCGTCTCTAACCATCTGCGTCTCTAACCATATTTCAGGTTCTCTTCGATATCTCCTTCTTCCTGCCCGAGGGAGCTGAATTCCACGACATGACCTCGAATGTCTACGATATGATCCGTTCGGCTGGAGGCGATTTGGTTGAGCAGGTAGAGAGAGAGAGACAGAGAGAGAGAGACAGAGACAGAGAGAGAAAGAGAGAGAGAGAGAAAGAAAGAGAGACAGACAGACAGAGACAGAGAGGGAGAGAGAGAGAGAGAAAGAAAGAGAGAGAGGAGAGAGAGAGAAAGGTGGGACATACAGAGATAGAGTAAGAACAAATATTTTGTTAAACAATTCATGTGAAAGTGCCGTTCCGCGCGCGGAACGGCACTTTCACATGAATTGTTTAACAAAATATTTGTTCTTAAATTCTCAGTGATTAATCGGTAAAATATACGGTTTACTTCAGCTTGGGTCCCCCGGCGCAACCTCCCACTAATACACCGTAAAGGTCGACCTCTCATTTTTCCCATGGCGCAACCTCCTCCGGATCTCGACCCCAATTTAGGGTATGATTGAGATCCCCGGCCTGAGGCTGTCAGAAGCGGCCTAATGACGTCACCACTGATCCAAGCGGCCTAATGTTTCCAATGCGGCTCCAAGTGGCCTAAGGGTACCAAAAACAGTTCATAAAAAAGAGCGACTTCTGCTTTCTTTCCCATGGTCTTCTGCGTGACCTAGTTGCGCAATTAGCATAACGCACGCATATCAATTAGGCCTCCTGAGTACGCAATTTCTCGTCAGCGATACGCCGAGATTATGACGAACAGGGAATGACTTAATAATAGAGCGCTTTTTTAAAATATAGGAACCTAAGGCCGCGTTCCGCTTTTTTCTTGCAACCTCAGGCCGCTCTTCGCTTTTTCTGCCAACCTGAGGCCGCTTTCCGCTTGTTTCTGGCAATCTCAGGCCGCTCTTCGCTTTTTCTGCCAACCTGAGGCCGCTTTCCGCTTGTTTCTGGCAATCTCAAGCCGCTTTCCGCTTTTTCTGGCATCCTATGGCCGCTTTCCGCTTTTTCTGGTGACCTCAGGCCGCTTTCCCCTTTTTCTGGCAACCTCAGGCCGCTTTCCGCTTTTTTCTGGCAACCTCAGGCCGCTTTCCGCTTTTTTCTTGCAACCTCAGGCCGCTCTTCGCTTTTTCTGCCAACCTGAGGCCGCTTTCCGCTTGTTTCTGGCAATCTCAGGCCGCTTTCCGCTTTTTCTGGCAACCTATGGCCGCTTTCCGCTTTTTCTGGTGACCTCAGGCCGCTTTCCGCTTTTTCTGGCAACCTCAGGCCGCTTTCCGCTTTTTTCTGGCAACCTCAGGCCGCTTTCCGCTTTTTTCTTGCAACCTCAGGCCGCTCTTCGCTTTTTCTGGCAACCTCAGGCCGCTTTTCGCTTGTTTCTGGCATCCTCAGGCCGCTTTCCGCTTTTTCTGGCATTCTCAGGCCGCTCTTCGCTTTTTCTGCCAACCTGAGGCCGCTTTCCGCTTGTTTCTGGCAACCTCAGGCCGCTTTCCGCTTTTTTCTGGCAACCTGAGGCCGATTTCCGCTTTTTCTGGCAACCTCAGGCCGCTTTCCGCTTTTTTCTGGCAACCTCAGGCCGCTTTCCGCTTTTTTTCTGGCAACCTCAGGCCGCTTTCCGCTTTTTTCTGGCAACCTCAGGCCGCTTTCCGCTTTTTTCTTGCAACCTCAGGCCGCTCTTCGCTTTTTCTTGCAACCTCAGGCCGCTCTTCGCTTTTTCTGGCAACCTCAGGCCGCTCTTCGCTTGTTTCTGGCATCCTCAGGCCGCTTTCCGCTTTTTCTGGCAACCTCAGGCCGCTTTCCGCTTTTTTTCTGGCAACCTCAGGCCGCTTTCCGCTTTTTTCTGGCAACCTCAGGCCGCTTTCCGCTTTTTCTTGCAACCTCAGGCCGCTCTTCGCTTTTTCTGGCAACCTCAGGCCGCTTTTCGCTTGTTTCTGGCATCCTCAGGCCGCTTTCCGCTTTTTCTGGCAATCTCAGGCCGCTCTTCGCTTTTTCTGCCAACCTGAGGCCGCTTTCCGCTTTTTCTGGCAATCTCAGGCCGCTCTTCGCTTTTTCTGCCAACCTGAGGCCGCTTTCCGCTTGTTTCTGGCAACCTCAGGCCGCTCTTCGCTTTTTCTGCCAACCTGAGGCCGCTTTCCGCTTGTTTCTGGCAACCTCAGGCCGGTTTCCGCTTTTTTCTGGCAGCCTGAGGCCGGTTTCCGCTTTTTTCTGGCAACCTGAGGCCGGTTTCCGCTTTTTCTGGCAACCTCAGGCCGCTTTCCGCTTTTTTCTGGCAACCTCAGGCCGCTTTTCGCTTGTTTCTGGCATCCTCAGGCCGCTTTCCGCTTTTTCTGGTAACCTCAGGCCGCTTTCCGCTTTTTTCTGGCAACCTCAGGCCGCTTTCCGCTTTTTTCTGGCAACCTGAGGCCGGTTTCCGCTTTTTTCTGGCAACCTCAGGCCGCTTTCCGCTTTTTTTCTGGCAACCTCAGGCCGCTTTCCGCTTTTTTCTGGCAACCTCAGGCCGCTTTCCGCTTTTTTCTGGCAACCTCAGGCCGCTTACCGCTTTTTTCTTGCAACCTCAGGCCGCTCTTCGCTTTTTCTGGCAACCTCAGGCCGCTTTTCGCTTGTTTCTGGCATCCTCAGGCCGCTTTCCGCTTTTTCTGGCAATCTCAGGCCGCTCTTCGCTTTTTCTGCCAACCTGAGGCCGCTTTCCGCTTGTTTCTGGCAACCTCAGGCCGCTTTCCGCTTTTTTTCTTGCAACCTCAGGCCGCTCTTCGCTTTTTCTGGCAACCTCAGGCCGCTTTTCGCTTGTTTCTGGCATCCTCAGGCCGCTTTCCGCTTTTTCTGGCAACCTCAGGCCGCTTTCCGCTTTTTTTCTGGCAACCTCAGGCCGCTTTCCGCTTTTTTCTGGCAACCTCAGGCCGCTTTCCGCTTTTTTCTTGCAACCTCAGGCCGCTCTTCGCTTTTTCTGGCAACCTCAGGCCGCTTTTCGCTTGTTTCTGGCATCCTCAGGCCGCTTTCCGCTTTTTCTGGCAATCTCAGGCCGCTCTTCGCTTTTTCTGCCAACCTGAGGCCGCTTTCCGCTTGTTTCTGGCAACCTCAGGCCGCTCTTCGCTTTTTCTGCCAACCTGAGGCCGCTTTCCGCTTGTTTCTGGCAACCTCAGGCCGCGTTCCGCTTTTTTTCTGGCAACCTCAGGCCGCTTTCCGCTTTTTTCTGGCAACCTCAGGCCGCTCTTCGCTTTTTCTGGCAACCTCAGGCCGCTTTCCGCTTTTTCTGGTAACCTCAGGCCGCTTTCCGCTTTTTCTGGCAACCTATGGCCGCTTTCCGCTTTTTCTGGTGACCTCAGGCCGCTTTCCGCTTTTTCTGGTAACCTCAGGCCGCTTTCCGCTTTTTTCTGGCAACCTCAGGCCGCTTTCCGGTTTTTTCTTGCAACCTCAGGCCGCTCTTCGCTTTTTCTGGCAACCTCAGGCCGCTTTTCGCTTGTTTCTGGCATCCTCAGGCCGCTTTCCGCTTTTTCTGGCAATCTCAGGCCGCTCTTCGCTTTTTCTGCCAACCTGAGGCCGCTTTCCGCTTGTTTCTGGCAACCTCAGGCCGCTTTCCGCTTTTTTCTGGCAACCTCAGGCCGCTTTCCGCTTTTTTTCTGGCAACCTCAGGCCGCTTTCCGCTTTTTTCTGGCAACCTCAGGCCGCTTTCCGCTTTTTTCTTGCAACCTCAGGCTGCTCTTCGCTTTTTCTTGCAACCTCAGGCCGCTCTTCGCTTTTTCTGGCAACCTCAGGCCGCTTTTCGCTTGTTTCTGGCATCCTCAGGCCGCTTTCCGCTTTTTCTGGCAACCTCAGGCCGCTTTCCGCTTTTTTTCTGGCAACCTCAGGCCGCTTTCCGCTTTTTTCTGGCAACCTCAGGCCGCTTTCCGCTTTTTTCTTGCAACCTCAGGCCGCTCTTCGCTTGTTTCTGGCATCCTCAGGCCGCTCTTCGCTTTTTCTGGCAACCTCAGGCCGCTTTTCGCTTGTTTCTGGCATCCTCAGGCTGCTTTCCGCTTTTTCTGGCAATCTCAGGCCGCTCTTCGCTTTTTCTGCCAACCTGAGGCCGCTTTCCGCTTGTTTCTGGCAACCTCAGGCCGCTTTCCGCTTGTTTCTGGTAACCTCAGGCCGGTTTCCGCTATTTTCTGGCAACCTGAGGCCGGTTTCCGCTTTTTTCTGGCAACCTCAGACCGCGTTCCGCTTTTTTTCTGGCAACCTCAGGCCGCTTTCCGCTTTTTTCTGGCAACCTCAGGCCGCTCTTCGCTTTTTCTGGCAACCTCAGGCCGCTTTTCGCTTGTTTCTGGCATCCTCAGGCCGCTTTCCGCTTTTTCTGGTAACCTCAGGCCGCTTTCCGCTTTTTCTGGCAACCTATGGCCGCTTTCCGCTTTTTCTGGTGACCTCAGGCCGCTTTCCGCTTTTTCTGGCAACCTCAGGCCGCTTTCTGCTTTTTTCTGGCAACCTCAGGCCGCTTTCCGCTTTTTTCTTGCAACCTCAGGCCGCTCTTCGCTTTTTCTGGCAACCTCAGGCCGCTTTCCGCTTTTTTCTGGCATCCTCAGGCCGCTCTTCGCTTTTTCTGGCAACCTCAGGCCGCTTTTCGCTTGTTTCTGGCAACCTCAGGCCGCTTTCTGCTTTTTGGAGAGAGAGAAGGAAAGAGAGAAATAGAGAGAGAGAGAGAGAGAGCAATGATTGACACGTGTGGTTTGAAACTGTCCTTGGAGGTGCTATTTGCCTCAAAATGACCCTAAAAATCACTTTTTGTATGCAAATTTCTTTATATGCAAATTTGGGGTGCTTTTTTCTATTGAGACCGGATGGTGTCAAACATTGAGAGAGAGAGAGAGAGAAAGAGAGAGAAAGAGAGAGAGAGATAGAAAACCTAATTTCCTCTTCCAGGTGAGCCTCACGGACGAATTCACCAACAAGAAGAAGGGTCTCCGAAGCCAGACGTACAGGATAGTCTACCGTAGCCACGAGAAGGCCCTCTCGAAGGACGAAGTCAATGTGGTGCACAAGGAGATCGAGCGTCAGCTGGCAGAAGAGCACGGAGTCAAGCTCCGCTAGGCTTCTGAAGGCCTCTGAAGCCTTCTGAAGCGCTTTGGAGGCTTCTGAAGTCTCCAGAAGGCTTCTAAAAGCCTCCAAAAGCCTCGAAAACCTCAAGCTCCTCCTTTCGCCTCTAATATTCTAATGAGATTGTGATTATGCGCCCGCGGCTGCAGCTGACAGCTGTGTAACGCACGCCTCTTTGTCTCCTCCCTGTTGCCCATTGTTACCCCATTTTCGCCCTCTTTTTCCCAAATTTCCCTTGTTTTTAGGATTGTTTTTAGTTTTTTCTAGGATTGTTATTAGGATTTTGACCTACTTGTTTAGCCTTTTTAGCTCTCACGGCGATTTGACCTACTTCCCTCTTTTGGGAGATCGATTTGACCTATTTTGGGCATGAAAATGGACCATTTTGGGGCCGAAAAGGGCCTATTCTAGGCCTAAAAGTATATATCTTAGGCAGTTTAGGCCCCTTTTTCTCTTTTCCAATCGATAGTTCTGTGTGTTTCAAAGTTGGAGCCCCCGAAATAAACATAACAGAGCTGGCCACTGTGTTCGATTGCCAACGGTTCAGACCATTTTTACCTTTATTTCCCAATTTGGGGTGTTTTTATTTTAGGATTTGAATTTTTGACCTACCTTGGCCTCTTTTGAGCGACCTTTTTGGTTTGACCTACCTGACATTAATTTTCTCTTTTAAAATCGATTTGATCTACCTTTTTGGCCTATTTCATACAACTTTTCTATAGGAAATCGATTTGACCTACTATGCAGGCCTTTTTTAAGGTCACTTTCCTCTTGAGAGATCGATTTGATCTACAATATGAGGCTAATTTAGGATTTGACCTACTGTACAGTTAGCCTTATTTTGAACTCCCTCCGATTTGACCTACTTTAGATACAGGTCCATTTCCTATTGATAGATCGATTTGACCTACCTTGTGGGTCTATTTTATCCCCTATTTGTTTTCTTTCGATTTGATCGATTTGATCTACCTTTAAGACCTTTTAGGCCAATTTCAGCTTTACATCGATCTGACTTACATTTGACCTACTTAAAATAACATTTTTATTACCTCGGGATACCGATTTGACCTACCCAGAGGCCCTTATTTAAGCCTAGTGGACATATATTTTATGCTTACTTCTACCTTAAAGCCTTATTTGGTCCCCTTTTTCGTAAGAGATTTATTTGATCTACCTCTAAGGTCTATTTCCGGTCTCTTTCCTTTTGAGATATCCATTTGACCTACCCTTTAAGCCTATGTAAACCCCATTTCCTACCTAAAATACCATTTTTAAATCATATTTTTAAAAAAATTGATTTGATCTACCTAATGGGCTAATTTTAAGTATCTTTTTCAATTTGGGGATTATCTACCTAATTTAGCCTGAAAAGACCTATTTAGAGGTTATTTGACCTACTTTGTTGACCTATTTAGGCCCACTTTTTCTTTCGAAGATAGATTTGACCTATCTGAATAGGCTGTTATGCCAGAGAGGCACCTATTTTGGGCCGTTTTTCTACCTAGAAGCAACTTTTCATCCTATTTTTTTTTTTTTGGAGGCGATTTGACCAGATTGTTTGATCTACCTGCAGGGCCTATTTAGGCCTGAAAAAGGCATATTTTAGGCCGATTTTCGCTTGGGAGATCGATTTGACCTTCCTGGGAACCAAATTTTCAGCTAGAAAACCACCTATTTTCAGGTGTTTTTCTATGTTTTAGATTCACAAAAAGCGGGTCAAGCGGCCTTTGTTTGTCAAAAGCGGCTTTTAATTCACAAAAAAGCGGGTCAAACGGCCTATCGTTGTCAAAAAGCGGCTTTTAATTCACAAAAAAAACAGTTCAAGCGGCCTATGGTTGCCAAAAGCGGCTTTTAATTGACAAAAAAGCGGCTTGAATCGCCAAAAAGATGCCCAAGCGGCCTTTGATTATCAAAAAGCGGCTTTTAATTCACAAAAAAACAGGCCAAGCGGCCTATGGTTGCCAAAAGCGGCTTTTAATTGACAAAAAAGCGGCTTGAATCGCCAAAAAGATACCCAAGCGGCCTTTGATTATCAAAAAGCGGCTTTTAATTCACAAAAAAACAGGCCAAGCGGCCTATGGTTGCCAAAAGCGGCTTTTAATTGACAAAAAAGCGGCTTGAATTGCCAAAAAGATGCCCAAGCGGCCTTTGGTTGCCAAAAAGCGGCTTTTAATTCACAAAAACGCGGGTCAAGCGACCTATGGTATACAAAAAGCGGCTTAAATTAACAATAACGCGGGTCAAGCGGACTTTGGTTACCAAAAAGCGGCTTCACAAAAAACAGGTCAAGCGGCCTTTGGTTGCCAAAAGCGGCTTTCAATTCACAAAAAAGTGGGTCAAGCGGCCTTTGGTTGCCAAAAGCGGCTTTTAATTGACAAAAAGCGGGTCAAGCGGCCTATGGTTTCTTAAAAGCGATACCCTTTTTTTAATCAAAACAATTTGGAAATCGATTTAATCTCATTTTACCCAACTTTCTGGTTGTTTTTCAGTCTTGAGATGTCAAAATAACCCATTTTAGGCCCCTTTTTCTCTTTTAGAAATCGATAGTTCTGTTAGTTTCAAAGTTGGAGCCCCCGAAATAAACATAAGAGAGCCGTGTCCCGTGTAATTGCGTCCTCCTCCCCGCCGAACCGCTTTCCTCTATCAATTTTTGAGTGGCGCCTTCGAATCCGAGCCGCCCCGGATTCCGCTGGGCCAACACGCCTCGGCGGGTCCTCTCTGTTGCGAACACAGCAGCCGCCAGTTGGCACCACGGACCCACTTTTCACCCCACGGAACTTCCAGAAAACCCTGTTTTGGACCCATTTTTACCTATTTTAGACCCATTTTTCACCTGAAATACCAGTTTTTGATCTACTTTTTCTTAAAATATCGATTTGATCTGCCTTATTTAGGCTATTTAGGCCTAAGAGACGCCTCTTTTGGGCCCTTTTCCAATTTCCACCGAACGGAACTTCCAGAAGAACCCATTTTGGGCCCTTGTTCTACCTGAAATATCAATTTTTGACCTATTTTTCTTAATAAATCGATTTGACCTACCTTTTAGGGCTATTTGGGCCTTACATACTAATTTTGGGCCCCTTTTCACTCTTTTGGGGCTATTTAGGCCTAAAAGACATTTTGGACCTCTTTTATTTTCAAAGAAGGACTTCCAGAAGAGAATAAGAATCTTTGTTTCAGGTGATGTGTCTGTAGGAGAGAGGAGGAAGATCAGGAATATAGCAGGGAATAGGAGAAAAAGGTGGGTTTTTAGATATTTTTACTGCTAAAATAGAGAAAAATTAGATAATTTTGATTGAAAAAAGCATTAAAATTGGCCTAAAATATATGAAATCCAGAAATAGAATTTTAAAATTTGTGAAAATTATTTTTACACGAATTTTAAATGTAGAAAAATAATTAATTATAACAATATGGTTATAAAAATAGAAAATCTTATAATTTAATTTACAAAAAAAGGGTGATTAAAAAATACCCAAAACTAACGTTTAAGAAAAAATTTGTAAAATTCAAAAACAAAATCTGACTCGGAGTTTTAAAATTTTTATATTGAAGTTTTTTTCCTTGAACTTGATCCTTGAAATTTTAAAATAATTTAAAAATTTCGATTAAAAAATTTATTGTCAAAAAAGCAGATTAACTGAAAGCAGAAACTCAAAAAAGCGAAAATGGCGAGAAACTAAATTCTTTCACTTGTAAAGCGTCATTTTCAAATTTGTTAAAATGCAATTTTTGAAAAAAAAAATCAAAACATACAATAATAAAAAAAATCAAAATATACAATTTTTGAAAAAAATATTAAAAAATTACATTTTTGAAAAATTAATGCAAAAACAGCTTGAAGCGAAAAGCGGATGAGCGAGAAAAAGCGAAAAAAAACCACAAAACTAAATGTTTGACCTAAAGATTGACCTTAAAATTTAAAAAAAAAGATATTGAACTATTAGAAAAAAAACACCTGATCAATTTGACACGTACGGTTTGAAACCGTCGTTGGAGGTGCTATTGGCCTCAAAATGACACTAAAAAGCACTTTTTGGGGTGCTATATGCAAATTTGAGGTGTTGTTTTCAACGAAGACTGCGTGGTGTCAAACAGTGCACCTGATGTATAAAACTGATGTATAAAAAATAAGAAAAAAAACACGTGGCACATCTGGTTCGAAAAACTTTCATCGCCCAAAGAGCGCGGGAAAGAAAAAAAACTCGTGCCTGCGAATTTGAGAAATAAAACAGTCGATTGGAATTTGAGAAACAAATCTTTCTCTCTCTCTCTCTCTCTCTCTCTCTCTCTCTCTCTCTCTCTCTAATCTCCTCTCCTACTAGAATATTACCACATTTCATTTTTCCCTCGCACTTACCATAAAATATTTATCACTCCCGTTGCCACGTGCTCCCTGGTCTCTGAATATAGCAACCTGAAATTAGCTTTTTAGCTGAAATAGGCTGGCTTACTGCCTTTGACTGGTGTCAGTAGCAGACTCATTCGAATATAGCGCTTCGTCCGCTTCGCCCGAAGAAGTTAGTCAGTCCTTTACAAAGGAATCCTACAAAAGGGAGTGTTCCGTCAAAAGTTTTTTACGGACCACTCCCTTTTGTTGGCCGAAAAGATCGCTTTTGTTGGCGAAATGGGCGCTCTCCAGTACTACGATCATTAGCATATTGCCGTTTACACCAAATGTTCTCCCATGGAACGGCTGGGATTCCCGCGCTCCGACAGACCTGTGTTTACTAACAATCGGAGCCACCAAAACGTGGCTCCCTGTTTTCTATTTTGGCAGCCTCAGGCCGCTTTTTGACCCAATTAACAGCCTCAGGCCGCTTTTTGACCTTAATTAACGCCTAAGGCCGCTTTTTGATAAAATTAACAGCCTAAGGCCGCTCTTTACACCAGTGAGCAGCCTCAGGCCGCTTTTTGACTGCTTTTTTTAATGAATCCAGGCAACCTTAGACCGCTTTTTTATAGATTATGGCAGACTGAGGCCGCTTTTTGACCCAAATTGGCTCCCTGTTGTGCTTCCTCAATTAGGCTCACATGCCGCTTTTTATGAACCCTGGCTGCCTCAGGCCGCTTTTTCAGGATCCTGGCAACCTCAGGCCGCTTTTTTTGTAGATTCTGGCAGCCTGAGGCCGTTTTTAAGGCTCCTGGCATAGGGCGGTTAAATAGAATAGAATCCTGGCAGCCTCAGGCCGCTTTTCACGAAGCTCCTTTTTATAGTTTTGCCAACCGTAGGCCGCTTTTTTATAGATTCTGGCAGCCTCAGGCCGCTTTTTATTGAACCTGGTAGCCTCAGGCCGCTTTTTTATGAATCCAGGCAACCTCAGGCCGCCTTACGGCGCTTGTTACAATGAACTTAAAATGTATTTTGAACTGGTCAAACATCAACCCTGATGTTGTTTTTTTAACGTTTTTGGACTTTTATCTCGTTTACACGTCACCCAAACTTTCCTGGTTTTTGTTGTCTACGGTTCTCACGGGCCCCTTTTTCACTTTTTTTGCTCACTTTTTGGTAGGCCCGGCCTGTTTCTGTCCGTCAGCCCAAATTGGTCCCATAAGTTACCAACCAAACGACCAAGGTTCGATCCCACTCGGTACACTTCTTTTTTGTCTATCTTTAATTGCCCAATATGATAAATAGGTACATATTTGAGGCATTTTAGATAGTTTAGAAGTTAATTTCATCGATTTATAGTTTTTTTTAAAGTTTTGAGTTTTATATATGGGACCCAAATTACCAGTCTCAGGCCGCTTTTTGACCCAATTGACAGCCTCAGGCCGCTTTTTGACTCAATTGACAGCCTCAGGCCGCTTTTGACCCAATTGACAGCCTCAGGCCGCTTTTTGACCCAATTAACAGCCTCAGGCCGATTTTGACCCAATTAAAGCCTAAGGCCGCCTGGAAAACGAATGTTAAAGAGAGCAGAGACAGAGAAAGGTTAAAAATCAGCCACCATCTGGTATCTTTCGCCCTTGTTTTCCTCTTTTCCTCCTCTAAAAGCCAGCTATCGCCCCTTCCCACGCCTCGATCAACGCCTCCCGTAGATCGAATTACGGGCGCGCCCTCACATGCATTTTGCTGCCTCGTTGATGCCAAAACAGTCGGATTTCTCTCTCTCTTTCTCTCTCCCTCTCTGATCTCCACTTTCCGGGCGGCCTTAGGCTGTTCATTGGGTCAAAAAGCGGCCTTAGGCTGTTAATTGGGTCAAAAAGCGGCCTGAGGCGGTTCATTGGGTTAAAAATGCGGCCTGAGGCAGTTAATTAGAGTCAAAAAGCGGCCTGAGGCTGTTAATTGGGTCAACAAGCGGCCTGAGGCTGATAATTGTGGTCAAAAAGCGGCCTGAGGCTGTTATTTGGGTCCAAAAGTGGCCTTAGGCTGTTAATTGAGGTCTAAAAGCTTTCTGAATTCATTAAAGTCCTTTTTAACCTAAAAAAAACTCGGCGATTTAAGCCTTGAAAGTCGCCTTTTCTTCCAAAAATTGACCTAAAATCCACTTTCTCTTTCAGAAATGCCGAGGTTCTGCCGTCTGCGAACCGTGGTCGCCCTGGTCGTTCTCGGCTGGGTAGGAGGGATCGCCTACCTCGTGACTTCTGGATCCTACGACAGGAGAGAAGTCATCGATGGAGCTCAGGTAGGTAGCCCAAATTGACAGCCTCAGGCCGCCTGGAAACTTGTGGTAGCCTCAGGCCGCCTGAAACCGCTTTTGGTAGCCTCAGGCCGCTCGGAGCGCGTTTAGCAGCCTCAGGCCGCTTTGATGGTCCTACAGTCCGTTTTGAGCGGTTCTAGGAACCCCCAGCCATGCGGAACCGCTCCTGGCACTCTCAGGCCGCTCGGAGCCGCTTCGGGTAACCTAAGGCCGCTTGGACCACTACTAACGGCATTAGGCCGCGTTTGGCAACCTCAGGCCGCCTCATTCAAAGAATACGATTGAGACGTTTTTGATCCCTTAGGCCTTTAAAGTGAATTGGGCCCTAATTTACGTTGTTTTTAAAGGTCTACAACTAAGCAGTCTTTCAAAACAGTCCTTTAAAAGCCTTGAAATGATCATTCAGACCTTTAAATTGACTGGAGCCCAATTTAAGGGGTTGTTTAAAGTTATCTTCCTTGAAATATCTCTAGTCCTTTAAATAGGATTTTAAACCTTTAAATTAACTTTTAGACCTTTAAAATGAGCTCCCATTTAAAGTATTTTAAAGTAGTTTGTCCTTAAAAAAAGATTTAGTTGGTTAAAGGTCTAAAACTGTACAGTATGCCTCTTTTACTCCTTTAAATAGTTTTTCAGACCTTTTAATTGAATTTTAGACATGTAAATCGGCTGAGATTCAATTTTAGGTCAAATTTAAAGGTATAAAACTACGCTTTTCAGTCCTTAGAAATTGACTTATAGGCCTTGTGATCTCCCTGGACCGCATTTGACAACCTCAGGCCGCCTTATCTTTTAAAAAGGGCGGCCTGAGGTTGCCAGAATGACGTCACCTCTGTTCCAAACGGCCTGAGGTTACCAAGGGCGGTTCTAAGCGGCCTAAGACTACCAATAGCGGTACATAGACCTGGGGGCTTCCTAGAAACGATCCAAAACTGCCCTAAGAGCCGTAAAGCGGCCTGAGGTTTTTGTTAGAGCGCTCCGAGCGGCCTGAGGTTACCAGAAGCGGCTCGAAGCGGCCTGAGGCTGTCAAGTGCGACCAGAAAGTTAAAATTCAAATTTAATTGTCAGAAATACCCCCGTGCTCTGAAGAACTGGGAGGTCAGCGTCCCTCCGGAGCCACTTCCCCGCCCTCACGATTCCAACAACGCCGCCGAGGTGTTTGACAAGTCAAATGAGGCGATTCGCCAGCCACCCACTCTTGGCAAAGTTCCAGGTACCGTATTATTCAGTTAAATTTGAATATTGCCATTTAATTTAATTATTTTAATTCATTTTTAATTTATTTAATAACCTTATTTTAAATTTGAATATTGCCATTTTAATTAAATTATTTAAATTTAGTTTAATAAATGTACTAACCTTATATCAATTAAAAAAGATATTTAAATTGATTAATTCAAATTATTCAGTATTAAAAATTATTATTTTACTTAAATTTAACGAATTCGAGAAGATATTTTCATTCAGACGGCGTAATTCTACACCCGAAGCCGGAACCGGTGCAGAACTGGAAGGATTTCGACAAGGAGGCCTATGTGAAGAAGGGAGCCTGGAAAGAGGGAGAGGTGAGCGGCCTGAGGTTGCCAGGAGGCACAAAAAAGCGGCCTGAGCCTGCCAGGAAAAGCGGAAAGCGGCCTGAGGTCACCAGAAAAAAGCGGAAAGCGGCTTGAGGTTTCCAGAAAAAAAACAAAAAGGCGGCCTAAGGTTACCAGAAAAAAACGGAGAGCGGCCTGAGGTCGCCAGAAAAAAATAGAAAGCGGCCTGAGGTTGCCGGAAAAAGCGGAAAGCGGCCTGAGGCTGCCAGCAAAAGCGGAAAGCGGCCTGAGGCTGCCAGAAAAAGCGGAAAGCGGCCTGAGGCTGCCAGAAAAAGCGGAAAGCGGCCTTACGCTGCCTGAAAAGGCGGAAAGCGGCCTGAGGTTGCCAGAGAAAGCTGAAAACGGCCTGAGGTTGCCAGAAAATAGCGGAAAGCGGCCTGAGGTTGCCAGAATAAGCGGAAGGCGGCCTGAGGTTTCCAGAAAAAACAAAAAGGCGGCCTGAGGTTTCCATAAAAAGCGGAGAGCGGCCTGAGGTCACCGGAAAAAGCAGAAAGCGGCCTGAGGTTGCCAGAAAGCAGAAGCGGCCTGGTCACCGGCAATGTTTGACAAAAACGGGTTGAAACCGTCGTAGGAGGTGCTATTAGACTTTAAACGGCACGAAAAGTACTTTTTGGGGCTGCTATATGCAAATTTGGTGTGCTATTTTCAACTGAGACCGGATCGTGTCAAACAGTGGTCACCGGAAAAGCGGAAAGCTGCCTGAGGTTGCCAGAAAAAGCGGAAAGCGGCCTGAGGTTGCCAGAAAAAAGCGGAAAGCGGCCTGAGGTCGCCAGAAAGCAGAAGCGGCCTTAGGTTGCCAGGATTTATAGAAATCACTTTAAAATCCACTTTTTAGGACAAATACGCGGCGAACAAGTTCAACCAGGCAGCTTCGGACTCGGAAAATGTGGATCGAGAGATCCCAGACAGTCGGGAAAAGAGGTAAAATTACTGAATTTTGCTCCATGAAATTTGAATATTGCCTAATTTCTCAACTAATTAGAATATTGCAGTTGTAAGAGTGAGGCCTACCCCGTTTGGGAGCTGGAGCCCACTTCTGTCATCGTCACTTTCCACAATGAAGCCCGCTCGACTCTTTTAAGAACGGTCGTCAGTATTCTAAATAGATCGCCGGAGAAGCTGATGAAGGAGATCATTTTGGTGGATGATTTCTCATTCGATGGTGGGTTAATTAGAATATTGAGCAAGAATCAATGATTTAAAATGAGGTTTTAGATTCGATTGGAAAGGAAATCGCCCAGATTGACAAGGTTACGGTGATTAGGAATCAGCAGAGGGAAGGTAAGGCCGTTTTTTGACCCAAATAACAGCCTAAGGCCGCTTTGACCCAAATTAACAACCTCAGGCCGCTTTTTGTCTAAATTTACAGCCTCAGGCCGCTTTTTGACCCAATTAACAGCCTTAGGCCGCTTTTGACCCAATTAATATCCTAAGGCCGTTTTTGACCCAATTAACAGCCTAAGGCCGCTTTTTGACCCCAATTAAGAGCCTCAGGCCGCTTTTTGACCCAATTAACAGCCTAAGGCCGCTTTTGACAGCAAATAACAGCCTCAGGCCGCTTTTTTCAGGTCTCATCCGGTCGAGAGTCAGAGGAGCTCAGATGGCCACAGCCCCTATTATCACCTTCCTCGACAGTCACATCGAGTGCAATGAGGGATGGTTAGAACCACTCCTCAGCAGAGTCCACGAGGTATCTCTCTCTCTCTCTCTCTCTCGTTTTCCATTTTTAAGCCCCTTTTTTAGGATCCCAAGGCGGTGGTTGCTCCGATCATTGACGTTATCAACATGGATAACTTCCACTATGTGGCGGCCAGTGCTGATCTCAGAGGAGGTTAGATAGTGAAAGAAATACAGAGATGAGGGAGGGAGGCCTTATGCCAGAAAAAAGCGGCCTTATGCTGGAAAAAGCGGCCTTATGTAAAAAAAAAGTGGACTTCTGCCAGAAAACGCAGAAAGACTTTGCTAACCTGAGGCCGCATTTTTCTGCTTTTTTGGCAACCTGAGGCCGCTAATCTTCCGGTTTTTCGGCAACCTAAGGCCGCTTATCTTCCGCCTTTTTGGCAACCTAAGGCCGCTTATCTTCCGCTGTTTTGGTAACCTAAGGCCGCTTATCTTCCGTTTTTTTGGCAACCTAAGGCCGCTTTTTCGGCAATCTTAAGGCCGATTTTTCTGAAAGGGAATTTGGATTTATACGTTGTTTTTTTGGATGAAAAAACTATTTTTAAGGTTTAAATTGGCGAATTTAAGGTTAAAATAGAAAGAGAGACTAACTGATTTCTTTCAGGAATGGACTGGAACCTGGTCTTCCGCTGGGAATTCCTCACCGGAAGTCTCCGCGAGGAACGCCACAAGAACCCCACCTCTCCCATCAAATCTCCCACCATGGCCGGCGGCCTCTTCACCATCAGAAAGGCTTGGTTCGAGGAGCTGGGCACCTACGACATGGGCATGGACGTCTGGGGAGGAGAGAATTTGGGTAATCCCGCCAAAAAGCAGGTCAAGCGACCTTTTGTTGCCAAAAGCGGCTTTTTATTGCCGAAAAACAGAGCAAGCGGCCTTTTGTTGCCAAAAAGCGGCTTTTAATTGACAAAAAGCAGAGCAAGCGGCCTTTGGTTGCCAAAAGCGGCTTTTAATTGACAAAAAGCAGAGCAAGCGGCCTTTGGTTGCCAAAAAGCGGTTTTTAATTGGCAATATTCTAATTTCAGAAATGTCCTTCCGAGTGTGGCAGTGCGGAGGTCGGCTGGAGATTCTCCCGTGTAGCCGAGTTGGCCACGTCTTTAGGAAACAACACCCTTATACTTTCCCCGGAGGATCTGGAAACGTCTTCCAGAAGTGAGGATTTTCGTCTTTTTGGTGGAGCTTCTGGCATCCTTAGGCCGCTCGGAGCCTGTTAATTGGGAGTCATAAAGCGGCCTGAGGCTGTTAATTGGGTCAAAAAGCGGCCTGAGGCTGTTAATTCAAGTCAAAAAGCGGCCTGAGGCTGTTAATTGGGTCAAAAAGCGGCCTGATGCTGTTAATTGGGTCAAAAAGCGGCCTGATGTTGTTACCAGAAGCGGCTCCAAGCGGCCTGAGGCTGTCAATATCGATTTTAAAGGTCTAAAATCGTTTCATTTTTTCAGAAACACCCGTCGTGCAGCTGAAGTCTGGCTGGATGACTTCAAAGCCATCTATCTGAAACACGTCCCCTCTGCCAAATACGTCAAGTTTGGAGAGTACGTAATTGTTATTTTACCTCCAACGGCAGATTTTACTGAAAACCGTGCGGCAAACGGTAGATTTTAGCTAAAACCGTGCGGCAAACGGCTGTTTTGCAGACTAATCAGGTAGCTTTAAAGGTCTAACTTTCATAGATTTAAAGGTCTAATTAAGATTGTTTAAAGGTCTAATTTGGATTGTTTTAAAGGTCGATTTTAGACATTTTAAAGGTCTAATTTATGCAGATTTAAAGGTCTAATTTATATGTTTAAAGGTCCAATTTAGATAGTTTTGGTCTAATTTAAAGGTCTAATTTAAATAGATTTAATGGTCTAAGTTCGACAGTTTTAAAGGTCTAATTACGCTAGTTTTCAAGGTTTTTTGGTCCAATTTCGTGTATTAAAGGTCTAAATTCCAGTTTAAAGGTATAATTTAGAGTTTTAAAGGTCTAATTTCTATATTTAAAGGCCTAATTCCATATTTAAAGGTCTAACTCCTCCCATTTACAGTATCTCCGACCGCCTGGCCCTGCGAGAGCGTCTTCAATGCAAATCCTTCGACTGGTACCTGAAAGAGGTCTACCCCGAGCTCAAGTAAGCTATTCTTATTGATTTTTAATCGATAATAGTATATCAATCAATTACTAATAGATACTTACCTCATTTTAAGGGTTCCGACGCGAAAAGACACCGGCGAGGCCTATGTGATCAAGAGTGGAATGATGTGCCTTGATTCATTGGGACACAGGGCCGATGAGGCGCCCGGCGTTTACCAATGCCACAATACCGGTGGCAATCAGGTACGGTAATTTTAAAGGTCTAATTTTAGTCCTTTAACTTAAAAATAGACTTTTAAAAACTTCATCAATTCAATTGAGCCCGTTTTGAAAAGGTACGCAATTCCGCGTCCGGTTACCTTTCCCAAAACCCGACGTCCCATCTGCGTGTCGGTCGCAGCCGCCTCAGCCTGTTACGTGTCATTGCGGGCAGTTTGATTATTGTTTATTCCGGTTTTAAACGTTGTATTTTTTATTTAAAATTAATTTAAATATTTAAATATGAATTTTACAGTATTTATTACATAAATAATCGTTTCAGGAATGGGAGTACGTCAAGGAGAGGGGCCAGCTGCGCAGCTCGATTTCGAAGCTTTGCCTGGCGCTGGCTAGCTCCGACGGGACTCCGGTTCTCAAGGATTGTGAGGATGTCAGTTTTAAAATCACTTTTTATTTGTTTTAAAATGTAAAATTTGGTATTTTATGGTAAAATTGAAATTTCCCAATGTGAAGTCGTTTTCAGCTTTTTTCGGCGTTTTCTTGATTTTTAGACACTTTTCATTGTTTAAACGTATTTTATTACATTTTATTTTGAATTTAGGGTTAAAAATAGTGAAAAATATATAAAATAAGGTATTTTGCGGCAAATTTGAACTTTTCTGTTCTGAAGTCGTTTTCTGTCCAGATTTCGAATTTTATACGTTTTTTTATTGAATTTTCGATTGTTTTAAACGTATTTTACTGTATGTTATTCTGAAAATAGAATTGAAAATCTTTAAAATGAGCTATTCTGTCGTAAAATCGAACTTTTCTATTATTGAGTCATTTTCGGCCCAGATTTTGGGTTTTATATGTTTTTAATAATTTTCTGATGGTTTTAAACGTATTTTAATGTATTTTATACTGAAATTTGAGTTAAAAATAGTGAAAAAGCTGTTGAAAATGATTTTGGCAACGGGCCAACAAATGTTGGGTCCCGCCACGAAGGTGCCATTATTCAGCTGTTGTAATTGAAAGCTTCTTTTAAGCTAAATATTTGTGTGTTATTTTCGTTTCTGGATCACTGAATATGTGTTTTAAAGCTAAAATAGTGGAAAATAGACCTTTACAAAATGATGCAATTAAATCTTTCCAGGCTCCCGACACGAAGTATTCCTAAATGGAGCGGTTTACTCTAAAAATCGTCTTTAAATGAACATTTTATAAATTTTCAGCTGGAACTTTCGTGTCGGGATCTTTCAAATCTATTTTCTCAGCCAAAAATGATGCAAAATAGACCTTTAATCTAAAAATGATGCAATAAAACTATATAACTTTCATTTCCAGAGGCGCCTGGAGCCGATCCTCCTGAAGACGGACAAGGGCTGGCTGAAGCAGGGCGACAAGTGCCTGGAGATGGAGGCCCGCGGCGAAGAGTGGAAGCTCCTCTCCCGCGCCTGCGAATCCTCCAACGGAGGCCAGCGATGGATTTTTCAGAAAGTTGTTAATTTTAACTGATATTGTCATTTTTTAAGCGATTCCCCTTGTTTTGTAGATATTTTCCACTTTGTTTCGAGATTTTACGGATACCTGTGCCTTTGATTTCCCTTTACCATTGCTTTATCCCAGATTGTTGCCAGTTTTAATTGTGATTGCCATACAAATAGTCGGGATTGTTTTACTTGCCATGACGATATATATAATTCTATTTTATTATTATTTTTGTTATTTTTATTGTTTATAATCCGGTTATGCCGTGAAATCCCTTGAAAATCATTCAGGTGTCATATTCTAATTGAATTTAGATGCTCCTCCGATTGAGTGCTGTGGTAGCGCTGTTGTCGCTCTGCGAAGCGCTCTACTTCCACATGAACGAAGCCGACAAGAAGTGCTTTATCGAGGAAATTCCAGATGAAACCATGGTAAGTAGGAATTTATGCGATTTTAAAGGTCTAAAATTACCTCGAGAATCAATTTTCCGTTTTTTAAAGTATTGGTTTCTGTAATTTGAAAGGACTGGTTAATTTACGTTTATTTTAAAGGTTTAAAACTTACTTTATTGGTCCAATTCTGATGATTTTAAAGGTCTAATTTATATTATTTTAAAGGTCTAGTTTAGCTAATTTTAAAAGTCTAGTTTAGGCTATTTTAAGTGTCCAAAAAGAGTTTTCAAGTTTTTACTTCGACAGTTTCACTACATTTAAAGGTCTAAAATGGTACTTTTAAAAGTCTATTTCCATAATTTAAAGGTCTATTTCAGGTTACCGGAAAATACAAGGTGCAGTTGTACGACCCGAACACGAAGGGCTACGGTGATTACCCCAACATTGGAATGCACGTCGAGGTTAAGGATCCCGATGATAAGGTGATTTTTGTTCTTTTTTGTCATTTAAATGGGTTTAATTGAAAAAACTGGTTTAATTGAAATAATAGATAATTTAAAAAAATAAACTAAAGTTACTGTTTAGATCGTTTTGTCGAAGCTCTACACGGCCGAGGGACGCTTTACCTTCACTTCGCACACGCCCGGAGAGCACCTGATCTGTCTGTACTCGAACAGCACCGCCTGGTTCAGCGGCGCCCAGCTCAGGGTCCACTTGGACATTCAGGCCGGAGAACACACCCAGGATTACGAACAGGTGAGGGGAAATTAACTATTTTAGGTAACCTCAGGCCGCTGATTATCTCTTCTAACGACAAGGCGTCTTTAGATCGATTTGTGTCATGCATAGGCCGCATCCCTTTCCGGGGAACAACAGGCCGCTGGAACCGCTTTTTGGCACTTTTTGGCTTTTACGCAACCTCAGGCCGGTTGGGGTCGAGTTTAGGCATCTCTGGGAACCAATAGACCTCTCAGCCTGTTTTAGGCAATCATAGGCCGCTTCCAGGCAACCGTAGGATGCATAAAATAATGGGGGCTGGTGTTCGTAAAAGAAATCCTAAGTTAAAGCATATTCTGGTTTCTGAAATATTGTTTTCCAGATCGCCGCCAAGGACAAGCTGAACGAGCTGCAGCTCCGAATCCGCCAGCTGCTCGACCAGGTCGACCAGATCTCCAAGGAGCAGAACTACCAGCGCTACAGGTACTTTATTCAATTTTTAACATTTTAATTATTTTATTTCAATAAAAATTGATTTTATGATCCTTTGATGCAAAGATCCAATTTTTAATTATATTTTTCTTTAAAAATGATTTTTTTTAATATTAAAAATGTTATTATTTAAAATCAATAAATACCCATTTTCAGGGAGGGTTTTCTTTCTAAAATTATTTTTTTTAACAATTAAAAATGTTTTTTTTATTATTTTAAATATCAGTAATTATTAAAATTTGTTTTATTTTATTCAAGTTGAAACATTTTAAATTATTTTTATACTATAAAATTCATTTTTAAATTTATAAATTATTTTAGTTTTTTTTAAATATTAGAATTTTTTTCAATTACAGGTAAGTATTTTATAAAAATTTAAATATAATTTTTATATAATTTTTTTCTAAAAAAAACTATTATTTTAAATTAAACATTAATAAAAATCAGTTCAACCTCTGTTTTCAGGGAAGAGCGTTTCCGTCAGACGTCCGAGTCCACGAACCAGCGCGTCCTGTGGTGGTCCATCGGCCAGACCGTGGTCCTCCTCTGCACCGGCGCCTGGCAGATGCGTCATCTGAAGGGCTTCTTCGAGGCCAAGAAGCTGGTCTAAACTACAAACTACGGTTCCTTCCCTCTTCCAAGCCCCATTGTGATCTTTCCCCCGCTTGGTCCCCTGTAACTAACGGCTATTTCTTCGTTTTGAGGGTGTTTGTTTTAATTTATTGTGATATAATTATGAGATAAAATTGTTTTTCTCCCCGGTTGGACTTTGTTTTTGTAGTTTGGTTCGTTGTATCGTGAATACTAGAAGAATTAGGGTGTTTTTAAGGCTTTCAAACCTTGAAAAAGTTTTAAAATATTTTTAAAAGTTTTTTACGGTTTAAAAAGGCTTTTAAATTTTTAAAACACTTCTAAAATTGTTTTAAGGTTTTTTAAAGTATTTTTCAAATTGAAATTTTAAAGCTTTTTAAGTCTTAACACTAAAGTTTTAAAGATTTTGAAGTTTAAAAAGTTTTTTTTAAAGTTTTAAAGCCTTTTTAAATTGTTTTAAAGTTTTTTTAAGGTTTAAAAACTTGTTTTAAGCTTTAAAAAGTTTTTTTTAATTAAAAAAAACAGTTTTTAAATATTAATTAAGGAATGGCGGGGCGTCGGCTGATCCAGGGTCTCACCTCCCCCTGGTCTCTAGGATTCTCCGGATTCGGAGTAGCCTACGGAGTCTACCACATCTGGGAGTGAGTGGAATTCTTTTAAAAAGCGGCCTTTGGTTGCCAAAAAGCTGCTTTTAATTGTCAAAAACAGCTCAAGCGGCCTATGGTTACCTAAAAGCGGCTTTTATTTCCAAAAAGTGGGTCAAGCGGCCTTTGGTTGCCAAAAAGCGGCTTTAATTTTCATGTTTCCAGCTCAACCCAGTCCGGTACGAAGTACGATTTGAATGAGGATCTCACGGGAAAGACCTACATTGTCACGGGAGCCACTTCCGGTATTGGACAGGCGACGGCAGAGGAGTTGGCGAAGAGGAATGCACGGGTGATCATGGCCTGCAGGAACAGGGAGAAGTGTGTGCAGGTCCGAAGGGACATTGTCCTCAACACCAAGAACAAGCAGGTTATTTTAATCCAGTTTCCCATTTGAAAATATTATCCAAAATTTGCATATTACACCCCAAAAATTGATTTTAGTGCTGTTTTGGGCTCAATAGAATCTCACGGTGGTTTTGAATCGTAGATGTCAAGCATTTCTCGGATTAGAATACCACGCAGGAAAATGTTTTGGAAAAAAACTTGGCACCTAGACAAAAAAGTGCACCGACCGGGATCAAACCTAGGTCGTATAATTTAGAGGCCCAATTATGTTGAACAAACAAAAACGGACCGGACTTAACGACCGTGTAAATTAACTTAATTTCTGAATTTATTTGCTTAATTTTTATTAATTTTTTAAAAAATATTAACAAAATGTATTGCAGGTGTACTGCAGGCAGTGCGATCTCACCGATTTCGACAGCATCCGCACGTTTGTGCAGAAACTCAGCAAAGGTACAATTTTTTAAATTAGTATTTTTTTTTAAATCTTGTTCTAAATTAAAATTATTTTAAAAATATTTTTACAAATTTAATTATTTTAAATTTACAAATTAGATTTATTAAAAATAAATTTTTGGCGAATTGCAGGAAAATTCGAATTGGACAGGATCGACGGAGTGGTCCACAATGCGGCCAGCATGGATGCAGAGCGCACCGTGAACAAGGTACAGACTACAACTATTTTACAAATTAATTTTTTTTTTAAATTTTTAATCATTATTCATCTATTTTAAAAACTGTTTTTTTCTAGTTTAAAATTGTTTTTTTAATTCAACATTGAATTTTTTAATGGAAAATTTGATTTTTGACCCTAAAAATCAATTTTAAGTTTTAAAAAAATTAATTAAAAGTCAATTTTAGGACGGAATCGAGAGGACGCTGGCCACAAACCACCTGGGAACCTTCCTCCTGACGGGTCTTTTGTTGGACAAACTGCTGGCCCAGGACCACCCAGTCCGCATGGTCTTCCTCAACACCAACGTCATCGAGAGAAAGTACGCTCCATTGCGAAAATACCGTAACCTTATTGATTGATTTTCCAGCTGCAATTTGGACTTTGACGATCTCAATGCGGAGCAGAGGAAGAAATACGACGGATTCGAGGTGTACAAGCAGTCGAAGCTGGCGGCCGCCATGTTCGCCCGCGAACTCAGTGATAAACTTAAAGGTAGGTCACCAGAAAAAGCGACCTGAGGTTGCCAGAAAAAGCAGAAAGCGGTCTTTTTCTAAAATCTCTTTTTCAGATACGAATGTTTCTGTGCTGGTCGCCGATCCGGGAAGGACCAAGTCGAATCTGACCGCCCAGATGGACCACCAGTCCTTCTTCCTCAGCCGGTGGTTGCTGCGAATTGTCAGGTTGGGGATCTTTTTCTCATCCTCTTTCTAGGCGGCCTGAGTCTGTTATTTGGGGTCCAAAATCGGCCTGAGGCTGTTAATGGGTCAAAAGCGGCCGAGGCTGTTAATGGGTCAAAAGCGGCCTGAGGCTGTTAATGGGTCAAAAGCGGCCTGAGGCTGTTAATGGGTCAAAAGCGGCCATAGACTGTTAATTGGGGCAAAAAGCGGTCTTTCGTTCTCTAACCCTCTCTCTATTTTCAGTTTCGGAATGGGCGAGAGGAGAACCGAGAAAGCCGTCCGACCGGTCCTCTACGCACTCTGCGAACCCGCCATGGAGGGAGCCAACGGAATCTTCATCGAGTTAGTTTTTTTTTTTGCCATTTTTTTGCCAAGCCACTCTACTGTTTCAATTCGAAATATTCTGTTTTTCCTTTTTTTTTGTTGTTAAAACAACCCCCGTGTTTCGTCTAAAAGGTGTCTAAAATGCCTCTTCACTCCACTATTTAAATATGATTTTGCCACATTACTCCACTATTTAAGGGTTTTTTTCTCTTAAAAACCGTTTTTCGTCTAATAGGCCGCTATTTAAGCTCAGACCACACCACTACACTATTTCAGTGCAGAATGTCCCGTTTTTACATTAAAAAATCCCGTTTTTCGTTTAAAAAAAACTTTAAAATACCTTTGAAAAGCTCGGAAGCCTCTGTTAAACCACATCACTTTACTGTT
The DNA here is from genome assembly GCA_022343465.1 of Oscheius sp. G VE-2021. Classification (NCBI taxonomy): domain Eukaryota; kingdom Metazoa; phylum Nematoda; class Chromadorea; order Rhabditida; family Rhabditidae; genus Oscheius; species Oscheius sp. G VE-2021. Next base: position 322,901 of record JAJQXH010000001.1, on the reverse strand, counting down.
TCAGAAACCTTCATTCGCAATATTCAAATCGGGATTCTTTTTGGCCTTCAATCCCAAATTAAATTGTTTTCACCACATCAATTCACTGTTTCAGTGCTTTTTTGTTAACTAAAACCACTATGTTATTGCGGAGATGCCTGTTTTTACCTCAAAAATCGTGTTTTTCATCTTAAAATCCTTTAAAAATTATCACTGTAACAGTGGAGTAATGCGGCAAAAACGTACTGAAATAGTGGAATGGTAAAAACAATTCCTTTTTTTTAGCTTAAAAATCCCTTTTTTATCCTTTTTAACGGTCTAAAACTATTTTAACCCTTGTTTTTTTTCAGCCGCGAGCGCACGGAGCAGCCGTGGTCGGAGAACGTGCAAAATGCAAATGACCGTCAGCGTCTCTGGGCCACGTCCGTCGTGTGGTCCCGTCTCGGCCAGCACATGGACCAACTCAAACAGGACCTGGGAGTGGCCGCTGTGGCCCTGGATGGACCGATCGGGCTGGAAGAGGCCACAGCACACGCCACAGCCGGCGGACGCTCGTGGAAGACGCTGTGGCTGTGGTGATCTCTCCCTTGGGTTACTGTAGATTACCGTAATCCCTGGGTTACTGTAGCCTCTTTGAGTTACTGTAGCTCCTTCTAGGATTACTGTACCCCCTTTCCGGATTACTGTAACCCTAAGATTACCGTAACCCCCGATTACTCCCCTGTAGGCAGATTAGATTGATTGTTAATTGTTGATTTTTGAAATGAAAATATCGATTTTTCTTCTCTTTTTTATTTATTTAATTGCTTGGACATTGCATGCTTACCTTTAATTATTGATTTCCTATTTTTATCATTTTTTAAATTTATTTTTGTTATTTAATAAAAATAAATGATTTTTTTTGATTATTTAATAAAAATAAATTTATTTATTTATTTTTATTATTTAATAAAAATATATGATTTTTTTTATTATTTAATAAAAATAAATTTATTTATTTATTTTTATTATTTAATAAAAATAAATTTATTTATTTATTTTTATTATTTAATAAAAAATAAATTAATAAAAAGGATTTTTTTTAATACCTTGTTAATAATTTAACCTTTTTTTGGATGCAAAACGGACGTAGAGCGCCGCCCCAGATGGCAGCGAACACCCCTGGTGCTCTCTTAGGAATATCGATTCAGGTAATTTAAAAAAAAAAAAAAAATAGCTTTTTTATGGAAAAAGACGGTATTTTTGTCGTGGTGGGACCAAATGGTGCAACATTTGCAGGACAATTCGGAGGTCCCCAGGAGGGATAGCGAAAATTAGAATATTGAGAAAGACATTCAATTTTAAATGAAATGTTTGGTGAATTTTGCGTTTTTTTAAATTTTCAAACAATTCGGCTCAAACTGAAATTTTAGCGGAAGATTTTCCAAACAAAGGGAAACTTTTTGTAGTGAAAACTAATATTTTAGATTTTTTTCACCTTTCTGCAAAGGTCACGCAGAAAATGCAAATTTGCCTAGAAAATCGCTTAAATTGTGTGGAATGTTGAAATTTGAGAAAAAGTAATAAAATTTTGAAATATCGGTAATTTTGATTTTTTTTCCCCAAATAAATACAAATTGTTTTAAATGATAAAAATGTTGTAATTAGTACCGTTTAACATCGAACAAAAACTAAATGCTCCGGCGGGGAGTGAACCCTCTACAGTTTGCTTGGGTATTTTATTACTGAAAGTTTTTTTTAATTACGGAAAAGATAACCCAGCCAAAAGTGTCAATCAAACGACAATGGTTCGATCCCCACTGGTGCACTTGTTTTCTCTCACTTCAATTTTGATTAGACAGAAAGTGTAAATACTAAAATGTTCTTTAAAAACTATTCAAGTCGTTTAAGTTCCTGTCCGGGCGACTAAATTTGCATTTTGAGGAGTATGGTGTGGGCTACGTTCATTCTTTCAGATCGCCCGGAAGTTCCTCTTCATCGAGACGCGTCGGAAAGCGATCGCCCTCTTCTGCTCGATCACCCTTCTCTCCCTCTTCGCCTCCTTCTTCTCACTAGATGACTCTTCCTACATTGTCCAGGTCTCTCTCTCTCTCTCTCTCTCTCTCTCTCTCTCTCTCTCTCTCTCTCTCTCTCTCTCTCTCTCTCTCTCTCTAACCCTCTCCCTTTCAGAAGCACAACGTCTTCAACCAATACGGAGTGAAGCTGGGCTGGTTCTGGACCTGTGTCCTCGTGGGTCCCTTCATCTGGTACGCCTCCAAGGCCCACAACCGGGACCGCGACGTCCCCATCATCGATTTGATGCGTCTCGTCGTGGCCACCTTTCTGTGGTACATCTGCGTCGGAGGGTACGGTAGAAAAATCGATTTTTCAGAAAATTAGTCACATAACTCCACTGTTTCAGTGTTGCTTTCCCAAAAAAAAAACCTCATTTTTCGTCTAAAAAAACCTTTAAAAGGCCTCTTTTTAAGCTTAAAAGTTTTTTTAACCACATCACTCCACTGTTTCAGTTAAGAATAGCCTTTTTTTACCTCGATATACCCCATTTTTCGTCTAAAACCTTTGCTTTTAAGCTTAAAAGCTCTTTTTAACCCACATCACTCCACTGTTTCAGTACTGATTTTCTTCCCAAAGACCTTTAAAATGTCTCTTTTTAAGCTTAAAATCTTCTTTTAACCCACATCACTCCACTGTTTCAGTTTTCCTGCAAAAACCCTGTTTTTTTAAACCTAAAATCACCCAAAAATCGTTCTTTTTCCATATCACTCCACTGTTTCAGAGTTGTAGAGTTTGAATTCAAAGTGTTGATTTTAAAAAAATTAAAGTTTAAAAAAATCGATATCGATTGTTTTTTTATTGATTTTTCAGGTTCCACAAACTGCTGGCGGCCACCTCTCGCTGTGACATCAATGTGAAGTTCTCGAGGAAACAGTGCTCCGAGGAGAAGGGCGTCTGGATCCCTGGTAATATTCTAATTAAATCGATTATCGATCGATAAAAAGCGGCCTGGGGTTGCCTAGATTCAAAGAGAGCGGCCTGAGGTTGCCTAGATTCAAATAAAGCGGCCTTAGGTTGCCTAGATTCAAATAAAGCGGCCTTAGGTTGCCTAGATTCAAAGAAAGCGGCCTTAGGTTGCCTATATTCATAGAAAGCGGCCTGAGGTTGCCTAGATTCAAAGAAAGCGGCCTGAGGTTGCCTAGATTCAAAGAAAGCGGCCTGAGGATGCCTAGATTCACTGAAATTGATTTAAATGGCCTCTTTTCAGGACTCGACATCTCCGGCCACTGCTTCCTTATGGTCTACAGTATGCTAATCATGTCGGAGGAGGCTGTGGCCTTCCGGAACTGGGGCCAACTCACTCCCTCTCCCTCGGAAGTGACCGCCCGTGTGGCCCACGACCAGAAGACGAAGATTGTCCAGTATTTCTTCGTCGGAATGATGCTCCTCAACGCCCTCTGGGTGGGTCAGGCGGCCTTTGGTTGCCAAAAAGCGGATTTTATTTGGGCAAAAGCAGGAAATCGGCCTTTGGTTGCTAACAGCGGCTTGTAATTGCCAAAAACCAGGTCAGGCGGCCTTTGGCTGCCAAAAAGCGGCGTTTACTTGCTAAAAAAGCGGTCCAAGCGGCCTACGGTTGACAAAGCGGCTTTTAATAGCCGAAAAGCAGAAAAAGCGGCTTTTAATTGCCAAAAAATCAGGAAAAGCGACCTTTGGTTGCCAAAAAGCAGACCAGGCGGCCGTTGGTTGCTTAAAATTTTTTTAGCCGCTTTTTGGCTTTTAATTGGCAAAAATCAGGTGAAGCAGCCTTTGGTTTCCAAAAAAAACGGTTTTTAAATGCCAAAAAAGCAGGAAAAGCGGATTTTAATCGCCCAAAAGCAAAAGCGGACTTTGGTTGCCAAAAAAAGCAGAAAAAGCGGCCTTTGGTTACCAAAAAGCGGCTTTCAAACGCCAAAAAGCAAGGAAAATTGGCTTTTCATTCCCAAAATGCTAATTTCAGATGAAACAACTCGTCATCTCCGTCCTCTACTACCACATCTGGTTCGACAAAGTGGTCGGAGCCCTGGTGGCCATCGGTTGTTGGGCCCTGACCTACCGCGTCCTTTTCCCTCTGGGACTCCTCCAGCCACCCGCCAGCCGCCCGAAGTCTCCTCCCGCTCGACGCTAATTTTAATTGGAATTCAGCCCATCGCTCAAAGCTTTCTCTCAGTTAATGTATAGTATTTTGTAATTCTGTAATAAATATTTGAAAAAAGTCTAGTTTTTATGGATTCGGCAGCCTCAGGCCGCTTTCTTTGAATCTAGGCAACCTAAGGCCGCTTTCTTTGAATCTAGCCAACCTAAGGCCGCTTTTTTTGAATCTAGCCAACCTCAGGCCGCTTTCTATGAATCTAGGCAACCCCAGGCCGCTTTCTTTGAATCTATGCAGCCTAAGGCCGCTTTGTTTGAATCTAGCCAACCTAAGGCCGCTTTCTGTGAACCTAAGCAACCTCAGGCCGCTTTCTATAGATCTAGGGAACATTAGGCCGCTTTATATGAATCCCAACTCCACAACAGTGGAGTGATATGGCAAAAAAAACTATCTTTGACGGGATTTTATGCCTTTTTCTTATATAAAAACTGGTTTTGGAGGGAAATCAACCCTGAAACAGTGGAGTAATGTGACAAAACCGTAATGAAACAGCTTTTAAGCTTAAAAAGAGGCATTTTAGAGGCTTTTCAGACGAAAAAGGTGTGTTTTTGAGATTTCAGGATTCTTCGCGCTGAAACAGTGGAGTTATGTTTCAAAATCAACCTGAAATATTGTTTTTGTTAAACTAGGTAACCTAAGACCGCTTTCTTTGAATCTAAGCAACCTAAGGCCGCTTGCTTTGAATCTAAGCAGCCTCAGCCCGCTTTCCCTGACCGCTTTAGACCACCGAAAAGACTTTGCTGTGTCCTTGGCTGTCACAATAGGCGTGGGAGAGCTACCGTAACCCCGCGGATGTCGCCGCAAATCACGCGCGACACCTTCGCCGTCACAAGGGAGACAACATCGTCCCCAATTAGCATGGAGGGAACGCCGGCTGGCAGCAAGAGTGCCAAGTGACAGCCGGTAGCCCTCTGAGGCTGATTAGAGGTGAATCGCGGGATGACTCGGACGGGGTAATTGGGGGGCTCTTGGGGTCTCCAGGGAAAGAGGGAGAGGAGGAAAAAGGTTCCGTGCGTCAAGCGGAAATAGATGGAAGAAGAATATAGAGCAACGGGCACATTCATATTCATTTACTTATAGGAATCCGGGGAAAGATCAAAAGAATGGCCAGAAAAAGAGGTTTTGGTGAAAAAAGTGAATATGGGATCAGAAAACCAGAAAATACGTTTTCCAACATGGCATTTCTTCTATAAAATACAACCAAGAGTTCATCTCGTTCTCTTTCTCTCTTTCTCTCTT
>JAJQXH010000001.1:262500-312500 GCA_022343465.1 Oscheius sp. G VE-2021 | reverse complement strand
TCTTTAGAACTAAACTTTCCCTTGCCTGATTACTCCAAATGACCTACTTTGTGGAGAAAGGAACGTCAGTATTTCATTCGAAGCGACAGTCTCCAGAATAAGGAGTACTCCTGAGCAGATTTCAGTATATGCGGATTCTGATGCCACGATTTCTGAACTTTTGGGGAAATTTCCCTTAATGAGGTTACGGTATTCCTTAGACTTTCAGACCTTTTGGGAAAGATTAAGAGTGGTTGGAGGATTTGCTCCTTGGATGGCAGCGGCCAAAGCTGCTGGAACTGGGTTGGACAAGGCAAAGCCAAGAAAGGCTAGAAGAAGGAGGAGGAGGAACATTTCTGGTTATTGGTGATTGAAAATTAGGCATTTTTATGAGAGGAAAGGGAAGGTGCACTGAAAATACCGTTTGTTGTGTCTGGAATAAACAGCTGGGTAAATGTTTCTTAGGGGAAAATGGTCTCTGGTGTGTTCTGTAGAGCAATCTTTAGTAAGAACAGGGAAGGAGAGAGAGAGAGAGAGAGGGGGGAGAGAGGGAGAGAGAGAGAAGGGAAACAGAACATTAGGGGTTAGAGACGCAGAGAATCAGGCAGTTATACGTAATAGGTTAGAGTTTGAGACGCAGAGAAATAGACAGCTGTGGTTAGAGACGCAGAGAGACGACGGACACTTAGGGGTTAGAGACGCAGATGAAAAGAGACTGGGGTAAGAGACGCAGAGATTGAGATAGTTAGGAGGTAAGAGACACAGATATGAAGACAGTAAGCCGTTAGAGACGCAGAGAGACTTACCGTCTATGTCTCTAACCATCTGCGTCTCTAACCTTCGGCATCTCTAACCATCTCTCTCTCTCTCTCTCTCTCTCTCTCTCTTTGTGCTTCTCTTTGTGTAGAGAGTCAGACAGTTGGGGGTTAGAGACGAGAATCAGCTAATTAGGAGGTTAGAGACGTTGAGATATATATAGAGACATACTGTTTACGTCTCTAACCGTCTGTGTCTTTAACCATCTGCGTCTCTAACCTTATGCGTTTCTAACTCTGCGTCTCTAACCATCTCCCCTCTCTCTCTCTTTGTGTTTCTAACCAGAGAGAGAGAGAGAGAGAGAGAGAGAGAGAGAGAGAGAGAGAGAGAGAGAGAGAGAGTCAATCTTACTTCCTTGTTCTGACCAATTTCTGACCAAAGAAGAATACAATACAAAAAGCACAGTTCGTCTTCCCTTTATTTCCCTTTATCAACATTTACTCAGCCGTTTTTCAGATACAACAGACTCTATTTTCAGTGCACATTCCCTTTCCTCTTATAAAATGCATCATTTTCAAACATCAATAACCAAAAATGTACCTTCTTCTTATCGCGGCTTTCCTTGGCGTTGTCCTCGCCAACCCCGTTCCAGGAGCTCCTTTTTCTGTGCTCCAAAGCGAAAACGGAGATGCCGAAAACAAAACTACCGTAAGAGTTAGTCTTAAGAACTAAACTAAGAGAGAAAGAGAGGTAGAGAGAGAGAGAGAGGAATAGAGAGAGAGAGAGACTACTAGGCTACCGTAACCCTTCGTTTAGGAGAATCCCCCCAAAAGCTGCCAGCCAGTTGACCCATTCAAAGAAATCTGCACAGGAGTACTCCTAGTTCTGGAGACGGTTGCTTCGAATGAAATACTGACCTTCCTTTCTCCTCAAAGTAGGTCATCTGGAGTGATCAGGCAAGGGAAAGTTTAGTTCTAAAGACGATCAGGGATAGTCTGGACGTGTTCAAGAACACCATCTGTCGCATTTGAATGGAGAAGACTTGTAAAACAGTGAGAAAGAATAAAGAAGTAATAGAGATGATTGTACTAGAGAGAGAGAGAGAGAGAGAGAGAGAGAGAGAGAGAGAGAGAGAAAAGAGAGAGAAACAGAAAGGACAAAAACTATCTGCGTATCTAACCCTCTGTGTCTCTATGCATCTGCCCCTAACCGTCTGTCTCTAACCGCCTACGTCTCTAACCCTCTGCGTCTCTAACCCTCTGCGTCTCTAACCCTCTGCGTCTCTAACCCTCTGCGTATCTAACCTTCAGCGTATCTAACCATCTGCGTATCTAACCACCTGCGTCTCTAACCGTCTGTCTCTAACCATCTGTGTCTCAAACCCTCTGCGTATCTAACCATCTGTCTCTAACTCTCTCTCTCTTCTCTCTCTATTTTTCTTGTCTTCTCTCTGTTTCTCTCTTTTATTCTCTTCTCTCTCTCTCTCTCTTTTAAAAACTTCCTTAGAAACTTTTATAAATTAAAGTTAACAGTGTGTCTGCAGTGACGGCCTTCTTCGCAGTTTGGAGGATATGAGGGCGATTGGCCGCGTTACTGTAGATGGGATAGATTGAAATGATTGATTAACTTACGGTCTTGAATGGTTTCGTGCAAGCGGCGTATGGTTTTATCTATGACCGATTCATCGGTTAGTCCCCCATCCAGTGGGAAGTGCTGGATGTCCAGCAGCATGCTGTACCGTAGGAGTGCCGGGTCCTTCTGGAAAACGGAAGCCGTGTGCTGTCTCTCACTTAAAACTTACTGAAGGAAACTGTAGGCTTGATATAGGAAAACCATCTTTCAACGATGAAAAAGACATATGTTGTTTTTTAAATGAACTGCTTAAAGGGGAAGGACCGCGTAAAAATAATTTTTATAATTCTGTGATAAAAGCCTAGATCTCACGAGGATTCCGAAAAATCTCTCTTACGAGGATTCCGAAAAATACCTCTTTTACCCATTTTGGATCAAAATGAATCGATTTAGTAGCGGTTGAAATTTTAGAGAAATTACCATTTGAATTCCGGGCAACTCTGCGTCTCTCCATTTCCCAAACTCTCTCTCCCACTCTGGCCGTGTTTCCGTGCGGCAAACGCGTAAAACGGCCGTGTAAACGCGCCCATTTTGCAGTCTGAATCATATAAATAGGGTATGTTTCGGAATCGTGGAAACGATGTCTACTCAAACAAACTATAATAAAGATACTTTTAAAAATCAATTTTACGAGGTCCTTCCCCTTTAAATGAACCGTCATGCCGCGGCCGCCGATCTCGTACGGGTGTGAGAATCGCGGCACTACCATGTCAGACTACCAGAGTTTTCTGCGTCAGGCGGGAACATTGAAAATTTCTATGACTTTTGGGTGAATATAGATTTTTTACCCCCGGGTTATTGTGTGCGCGCCTGGGCTACGGTATCTTGGTCAAAACTCATCTAAACCCCTACCATATGATACTTTTTCGAAAGGTCTCGTCACGATAGAATGCCGAATATCCAAATTGGTTCTGTTTTCTACAGTACTTTGCCTTCAAATAAAATTCATTGTCGTGTAGCTGACCTATTTCACCTTATATAGCAAACTTTCATCCATCTCCTGGAATCCAACTTTGGCATAGTCTATTCAATAGTGTTCTTATGACATATTTTCTTCTTTTATTTGAAAATTGAGTAATTTATATACTGAAATTATATAATTTAGCCATTTGAAGGGGTTTAAAAGGCATAAAAAAGAGACAGGGCGCTTGGGAACAAAAAACCGATGGCAGAACAGGCCAAATATCTTATCAATCAGGTGTTTACAAAACCAAAACTGATAAAACAGAGAAGCAAAGACGATTCTGTAAAGAAAATGCTTGTACTCCATGGGTGAGGCCCTTTAACTCGGCAGGGTAGAATGATTAGCAACGCGCGCGGCGCCCACCGCACTTCCGTTGTGGTCTAGTGGTTAGGATTTATGGCTCTCACCCATAAGGCCCGGGTTCGATTCCCGGCAACGGAATAACTATTTTGCTTGGTGATTCTCTTCAGAACCCATCTTCAGAATTACCAAATTCGCACTTTTGAATCCCGGTGTTTTCTTCAAATTAGAATAACGGTCCCATTTTCATTTCTCCATTTTCACCATCGCTGGCCGGTTGTATGGCTCAGGTAAACTTTAAAAAAATCAATTATTGATCGATTTTCCTAGGTTGGGCCAAAACAAGCCCCGCCCCTTTTGAACAATACGGAGAAGCAGACGAAAAGGGAGGAGAATTCAGGAGAAAGTAGGGGAAATGAGCCACGTGCGAGTGGGAAGGAGAGGAAACCGAGTTCTACTTCAAATGTTCCTTTTGTGGCTCCCCCTTCTGCTCCAGAAGGGGCTTCGGGAGAGCCACATCCTCATGCATGTGTGGTCTGTAGGGATGGGGCCTGCCTTCGGATGATTCTTCGCAATTGTGGCCACATCGTCTGCGTTGCCTGTCTCTTGGGGTTTCTGCAGGTTTGTTCTTTCTCTCTCTCTCTCACATTTGGGGGTTAGAGACGCAGAGAAACTGGCAGTCGGGGGTTAGAGACACAGAGAAAGCAGTCGGGGGTTAGAGACACAGAGAAAGCAGAAAGACGCATAGAGGCAGTTATGGATTAGGGACGCTGAGAATCAACAAGATGGGAGGTTAGAGACACAGAGAAATAGACAGTGAGTGGTTAGAGACGCAGAGATACAGACAGTTTCGGTTAGAGACGCAGAGATACAGATAGTTAGGGGTTGTAGACGCAGAGAAATAGACAGTGAGTGGTTAGAGACGCAGAGATACAGACAGTTTCGGTTAGAGACGCAGAAATACAGACAGTTAGGGGTTGTAGACGCAGAGAAATAGACAGTTAGAGGTTAGAGACGCAGATAAATATAGAGTTAGAGGTTAGAGACGCAGAGAATCAGGCAGTTAGAAGGTTAGAGACGCAGAGATAGAGACAGTTAGGATTCGAGACGCAGAGAATCCGACAGTTTGGGTTAGAGACGCATAGATGCAGACATTTGGGTGTTAGAGACGCAGAGAAACAGTCAGCTCGGAGGTTTGAGACGCAGAGATACAGGCAGTTTTGGTTAGATACGCAGAGAATCAGGCAGTTAGAAGGTTAGAGACGCAGATAAACAGAAAGACGCAGATAATACAGATAGGGGTTAGAAACGCAGAGAAATAGACAGAAATGTGTTAGAGACACAGAGATAGAGACATTTGGGGGTTAGAGACTCAGAGAATCAGACAGTTTGGGTTAGAGAAGCAGAGAAATAGACAGTTAGAGATTAGAGACGCAGAGAAATAGACAGTTAGAGGTTAGAGATGCAGAGACACAGACAGTTAGCGGTTAGAGACGCAGAGAAGGAAACAGTTAGAGGTTAGAGACAAAGAGAAGCATACAGTTAGAGGTTAGAGACGCAGAGAAACTGACAGTTGGGGTTGGAGGTGCTCTCTCTCTCTCTTTCTCTTTCTTTCCCTTTCTCTCTCTCTCTCTCTCTCTCTCTCTTTCCCTTTCTCTCTCTCTCTCTCTTTCTCTCTCTCTCTCTCTCTCTTTCCCTTTCTCTCTCTCTCTTTATCTCTCTCTCTCTCCCTAAACAAATTCATTTCAGGGTCAGATCCACCTGAAAGCGAAGGTGGCTCCTCGCTGTCCCAGTGGCTGGTGTGCCCAGGAGGTCCACGAAAACGACATCCGAGCCGTTTTCGATGAGAAAGAGGAAGGACTGGATATGTTCATGACGCCGGAGAGGAGGCAGTTCTTACAGTACTGTCATGACAAGGACTCGATTGTACTGGCACTGGCAGGACCGAATTGGAGGGAACAGGATGAATTGGTTGGTTAGAGAGAGAGAGAGAGAGAGAGAGAGAGAGAGAGAGAGAGTTTGATTTAAGACTTCGTGTGATGGATTTGGTTCATGTCTTCGATTTTGTTCAAAAGTGGTGTATAACCTCCTATAACCTTTTAAAAAAAATGAAAACCCTTAAAAAACTTATTCTGTGAGTTTCAGCTCAAAATCGATTTTTCCGGGTTACGGTAGTTCAAAAGTTTTTTCCCAAAAATTTTGTAATTCAAAAGTCATATATATTCGTTTTGTTCAAAATATTTTCGACCACTTTTTGCTTTAAAAACTGAATAAAATCGTATATTTGAGTATGATGGGGTCAAATTGTTTTTGTTTTTAAATATTATTTCTATAGCAAATTTTACGTAGAAAACGCTCAAATAGGTGCCAACTAGTCCAAATTGATCCAAAATGGTAAAAATATCAAAATCTTCAAAAAAGTGGAAAAAAGTGGTTTTTGGTCCGTTACTTTTTCACATGATGAAAAATCTGTGTTCATATACATTACAAACTTTCTTATCTTGACGAGACCTTTCGACAAAATACCATATGTTAGGGGTTTAGATGAGTTTTGACGAAGTTACCGTAACCCGGGTGCGCGCGCAATAACCCGGTACCAAAACATCGATATTGACCCAAAACTCTCAGAAATGTGTTTTAATGGGAATTAAATGTTTTTGACAAAGTTTGGGCAAAATCCATTTTTTTGTGTCGCATGGGAGATATAGCCTCCTATAACCTTTAAAAAAATTAAAAACCTTAAAAAACCTTATTCTGAGAGTTTCAGCTTAATATCGATTTTTCCGGGTTACGGTAGTTTTTTTCCCCAAAAATTTTGTAATTCAAAAGTCGTATATATTTTCGTGTGTAGAATTACATGGGCATAACGGCTGCATTAATAAAAACTTGTGGAATGCACATATGAAAACAGAATTATTTTTTTTAAACAAATAAAAAAGACAAACTTTTATTTTTCATTACCTTACTTTAATGTTTCAGCGGAAACGGGGTCACTTTTCCACTAATTTTCGACTATTTTGGTTTCTATGTTTTGTTATTCTGAACAAAGTCGGCTATGGCTAAATGTGCTAAATAAATATTTCAAATTTGGAGAAAAAGTTCTTTTCAAATGGATTTTTACAAAAAAAGTGGTTTCCGATTTTTGATCTGAATTCGCACAATTTAATGGAAAATTAAATGAAAAAATTTTCTTTTTTTCCTTGTTTCTTTTTTTTTCGATAGTGAACTCGAAACCGCCCAAAAACATGGTTTTTTAAAGGTTTTTTAAAAAATTCTGTTTCATGTCTGCAATCCATAAGTTTTAATTAACAAAGCCGTTTTTTTTTAAAATTTTGACCTACCGTAATCCGGAAAAATCGATATTGAGCTGAAACTGTCAGACTAAGGTATTTTTAAGGTTTTTAATTTTTTTAAAGATTATAGGAGGTTATATACCACTTTAGAACGAAATCCAAGACATGGCCCAAATCCAAAATCCTTATTCTGAGAGTTTCAGCTCAATATCGATTTTTCCGGGTTACGGTAGTTTTTTCCCCAAAAATTTTGTAATTCAAAAGTCGTATATATTTTTGTGTGTAGAATTACATGGGCATAACGGCTGCATTAATAAAAACACTCAGAATAAGGTTTTAAAGTCATAGGATTATATACCACTTTAGGACGAAATCGAAGACATGGCCCAAATCAACGTAACAACAACGTAAAATGTGAAAACAACGTATAATCAACCATTATTGATTTTTTTGGGTCTCGAAGCGATCGCGTGCCAGAACTTTGCAAAAAATGAAATTAAACGGATTAAGCTCAATATACTATCAATCGATGGCTTACGTGAAATTATATACCACTTTAGAACGAAATCCAAGACATGACCCAAATCCATCACAATGAGTTATAAGGATCCAGATGACTTTTACTGAGAAAAAGTCTTAACTTACATTCCTCACATGTCCAAGTTCCACTGGAAACTGGTCATCGGCCGATTCCACACGTATAGAAATAAACCGAGGCTTTATAACCTATACTTTTTGTATTTTAAATCTTTTAAATTTACAAAAAACCTTTGTCATTTCATAAAATATCGGCGGAAATGAGCCACAGTGGTCGAATATCATGTGAGGAACACCTCGCACCTTTTCCATTAAAAAACGACACATTTCTTCTGTCAGCCCGTTCTGAAAACTCAATTTATCAGTTTCTATTTTAATTTTTTTAAACTTACATTGTACAAAATTGTTTTTACATTGAAAAAGATTGCATTTCTATATTTTCTCCTCAAAATTGAGAATTCTTGTCTCACATCGCCAGTGATGCTAAATGTGTTTTTCTAAAAATATTGATTGAACATTTGGAAAACAAGTCCTCAAAATTCGAATTTGGGTTGTTTGTCACCGAGCGGGATCGAGCCTGCGACCTTTCGATTGTGAGACCGCGGCGCTAACCGTTAGACCACGGGTGCAACTCTTCCCGTTCCACGCTGTCGCCTTATACATCAGCGCACAGAAAGCTGCCTGCTTTTTGCTTTTGTTGCCGCGAATTCTCCATTTTACATGTAAAATAGACTTTAAAACAATAAAACTCACTTTTATTTGAATAGTGTTTTTGTGAAATATGGGAAATTCTGTGTTTGGAAGTTCCTTACAAAAGGAGAAGGAATTTTTGCTGCATTCTCGGAAAAGTGCATACTGTAGGTAGGTAAACTAAAAATAAAAATTAAGGTAATTTAGAATTTTAAAAAAACCAAAATTTAAAATAATTAATTAAATTTTAAAAAATTTCAGTACCTTGTTGTAAATTTGATATTTGAGCGGGAATGGGAGAGATTCGAAGGAAACCATTTTCTTAAAATATTATAATTTTTTAAATCGTTTAAAAAATCAACCGATCGATGGAATACAAAAAGCGACAACAGTGGGAAAAAGCAAAGTGGCTTTTGCCAGATGCAGAGGTTAGAGACGCAGAGTGGCCAACTGTTAGAGGCAGAGGTTAGAGATGCAGAGTGGCCAACTGTTAGAGGCAGAGGTTAGAGACGCAGAGTGGCCAACTGTGAGCAACTGTAGAGGCAGAGGTTAGATACGCAGAGTGGCCAACTGTTAGAGGCAGAGGTTAGAGACGCAGAGTGGCCAACTGTTAGAGGCAGAGGTTAGAGACGCAGAGTGGCCAACTGTTAGAGGCAGAGGTTAGAGACGCAGAGTGAGCAACTGTAGAGGCAGAGGTTAGAGACGCAGAGTGGCCAACTGTTAGAGGCAGAGGTTAGAGACGCAGAGTGAGCAACTGTAGAGGCAGAGGTTAGATACGCAGAGTGGCCAACTGTTAGAGGCAGAGGTTAGAGACGCAGAGTGGCCAACTGTTAGAGGCAGAGGTTAGAGACGCAGAGTGGCCAACTGTTAGAGGCAGAGGTTAGAGACGCAGAGAGAAAGCGAGAATCAGAGAAGCAGAGTAATCTCTCTCTTTCTCAGATCCGTCGCTGTCCCCTCTGCAAGAACATCTACTATCGCCGCGTCGGCTGCAACAACGTCATCTGCCCAAATCTCCGCTGCGGGACCAATTTCTGCTGGCAATGTGCCAAACCAATCCGAGGCATAGGCCATTTCTCAGGTAATTTTAAATTTAAATTTAAATTTAAAATTTAAAAAAATATAAATTTAAATTTAAAATTTTTAATAATTAAATTTACATTTTAAAAAAATTTAAATTTTCAAAACTTTCCAGGTGGTCCCTGCCGGGTGGCCTTCGATGACGTGGCTCGATCGACGGTGGTCCTCCGAATGGCCGATGACGTCACCTGTTGGGCGGTCTTTTTGGGAATCCCGGTGGCCTTTCTTTTCTTCCATGTGGGTCTTAAAAATTCTTTAAGATTGAGGAAAATGGGTTCAGATAATTATGCCATTGGCCGTTTTCATCGCATTTCCCTTCTTTGCGGTTAGGAGGTACTACCTGAAGGCAACTGAGAGTAGTGATTTTCTGACGCCGGAGGAATGGGTTTTTCTGATTCTGAAGGTTAGAGAGAGAGAGAGAGAGAGAGAGAGAGAGAAAGAGAGAAAGAGAGAGAGAGAGAGAGATTGATAGAGAGAGAGGGGGTTAGAGACGCAGAATCAGAGAGAAAGAGAGGGTCAGACGCAGAATCAGAGAGAAAGAGAGGTTAGAGACGCAGAATCAGAGAGAAAGGGGTTAGAGACGCAGAATCAGAGAGAAAGAGAGGGTGAGACGCAGAATCAGAGAGAAAGAGAGGTTAGAGACGCAGAATCAGAGAGAAAGAGAGGGTAGAGACGCAGAATCAGAGAGAAAGAGAGGGTAGAGACGCAGAATCAGAGAGACAGAGAGGTTAGAGACGCAGAATCAGAGAGAAAGGGGTTAGAGACGCAGAATCAGAGAGAAAGGGGTTAGAGACGCAGAATCAGAGAGAAAGAGAGGGTGAGACGCAGAATCAGAGAGAAAGAGAGGTTAGAGACGCAGAATCAGAGAGAAAGAGAGGGTAGAGACGCAGAATCAGAGAGAAAGAGAGGGTAGAGACGCAGAATCAGAGAGAAAGAGAGGTTAGAGACGCAGAATCAGAGAAAAAGAGAGGGTAGAGACGCAGAATCAGAGAGACAGAGAGGGTAGAGACGCAGAATCAGAAAGACAGAGAGGGTAGAGACGCAGAATCAGAGAGACAGAGAGGGTAGAGACGCAGAATCAGAGAGACAGAGAGGTTAGAGACGCAGAATCAGAGAGAAAGGGATTAGAGACGCAGAATCAGAGAGAAAGAGAGGGTAGAGACGGAGAATCAGAGAGAAAGAGAGGGTAGAGACGCAGAATCAGAGAGAAAGAGAGGTTAGAGACGCAGAATCAGAGAGAAAGAGAGGGTAGAGACGCAGAATCAGAGAGAAAGAGAGGGTAGAGACGCAGAATCAGAAAGAAAGAGAGGGTAGAGACGCAGAATCAGAGAAAAAGAGACTTTCAGATGATTCTCGCCTCTCTCCTGGGTACTGTAGCCGGTCTCCCAGTCGCCCTAGGCTCCCTGGTCAGCGCCGTCTACTTCCAATTCCTCTACATGCTCTTCTTCTGCCTCAAATCGTGTGGAATCATGGGAATTGTGAGTTTTAGCCCTTTAAAATAGGCTAAAAAAATAATTAAAATTTTCAAAATCAATATTTCTCCAAGATATTCTGGATTCCGACTAATCTTATCATGCAAAAGAAAAAAGTTTAGCTCAGAATTTGAACTCCGATCATAAATTTCAGATAAGATTAAGCCTGAAATGATTCTTCACCGCTAGACCACGCGCGCACTTTGGAGCGGGCGCCGCCGGCCGCCTTTTATCAGCGGGGGCGCCGCAGCGGCGCTGTAAACAACGACCAATTGCCAGTTTTCGGTGTTCTTTTGCTTATTTCGCAGCAGAATATGAAAAATAATAAAATTTTATTTTAAAATTGTCAATTGTTTGCAAAATTAGCATTTTTTTCAGTTATTGCGGAAGTACGATCGTTTCCTGCCGTTTGCCGGTCTGATGGGAATGAGGAGCATGAAACAGATTCTGAAGGAGGGAAGGGAGGAACAGGAGCGAGAGAAATTCAGAAGAAAGGAGGCCAGAGACCGAGAGAAGTTGGCAGAGGCCTCTGTGGTTGGAGAAGGCCCATCGCAGACGGAGAAACAGGCCTAGGAGGAATTAATGGAGACGAAAGACACATTAAACTATTGCAATTATTTGATTATTTGTTAGTAGTCCAATTTAAAGGTTAGGAAGGCTTAATATAAGTGATTTGCAAGAAGCAAAAGAGTTATTCCGTTGCCGGGAATCGAACCCGGGCCTTATGTTTGCCTATTCAGCTTTATTTTGTTGTTCACTATCACCCTGTCCGGTCCTCTCTCTTTTCAATTCTCAGAAAATGCTAATTTTTAATTTCAGTACATAAATTACTCTGTTAAAAAGAAGAAGAAGAAAAGGTTCTGATAATTTTAATTGGCCCAATGATTTTGTATGATTTTATTGGAAATCAAGGATTCCAAGGAGCTCATGTTGCAACCCAAACGGGCTCTTCCTAGCATTTCAGGTGAATATTTACACATTTTTAAGGAACAAGTGAAAAATCGGACAGTGCGGGTCGACGCAGAATTTTTTCTAGTTTTTGAATAACCAGGTGGCCTGTGCACCGAAACTGAAATTTTTCGAGAGAATATCAAAAAACCTCGAAAAAACACCATTTTTTGCAGTTTTTGGGAAAAATCTCGCTCAGATGACCAGAAATCGTAGTTGTGGTACCTGACAATGTTTCTGGAAATTGAATTTCCAATCGATTGGTATATATTGGTTAGTATTTTGGATGAAGTTGAAAAATTACGTACCAAAATGGGCACCTACCGTAACCCGGCACCCAAAAAAGACCTCCGCCCAAAAGTTGCAGGATGAAGTCAGGGTACCATAGGGACCTTATAGTCAAAGTTTTAGCCAATTCTGAGACATCAACTTTTTACAATAAGACCGCGGCACGGGTTACTGTAGCGCTAAAAAAAATTTTTTGAAAATTATGTGCGGGCCCTAATCGATTGCAAATCGTATTTAAACACCTTTTTTTCTTGAAATTATACTTCAAATTTTTACTAAAATTGATTTTTAATTAATTTTTAAGTGAAATTTTTCAAAATTGTTTGTTACAAAATTACAAAATTGGTACAAATTTGTTTGAAAAGTCATTTGAAATTGAACGATATATCACATGAAACTGGGAAGTCGAGTTGTCATGAAGCTACAGTAATCCGTTTGGCGCGCCGCGACGCGTCAAATTTTTAAAAAATCGATTTTATTAAAAATTTCACAAAACTTCATTTTCAGAGGATTCGAAAAGGTTCCTGGACGATGCGTTTGACGAAGGTGTCAAAATGGACCCACAGAACATGGCCGTTTGATTGATGATGTTGGAAAAACTGATGGTTCCCGAAGATTTGTCCTTAATGAAGTTTTAGATTTGCAGTCTCTCCTGTTCTCTCTCTCTCTCTCTCTTTCTCTCTCTCTGAGGGCGCGTGTGTGCGAAAAAGTGCTGTTTTTTGAGGAACCAATTAAGAGACGGCCTCTTAAAGGGGAAGGACCTTGTAATATTGATTTTTCAAAGTATCTTTATTACAGTTTCATTGAGTAGACATCGTTCTGAAACATACCCCTTTTATTTGATTTGGACTGCAAAAGGGGCGCGTTTACACGGCCGTTTTACGCGTTTGCCGCACGGAAACACGGCCAGAGTGGACGAGAGAGTGTGGGAAATGGGGAGACGCAGAGTTGGCGGCAATTCAAACGGCAATTTCCCCAAATTTCAAGCGCTCCTAAGTCGATTCATTTTGATCCGAAATGGGTAAAAGAGGTATTTTTCGAAATTCTGGGAATGAGATCTAGACTTTTATCACAAAAAGAGAAAAATTATTTTTACGCTGTCCTTCCCCTTTAATTGGTTAGAGAAGCTGTGTGTGTGTGGGTGTGTGTGTGAGAGAGAGAGAGGGAGAGAGAGAGAGAGAGAGACGGAGATAGACTGAAAAGGAACGGTTATAGACGCAGAGGAGTCCGCGGGATAAGGTTATCTAGGAGATAGACACGCAGAGCAAGTAGGGTTACAAAGAGACTATTATTGGAGACATAGAAGCAGAGAAAGAGAACTGGACATATTGGAGGGTTAGAGACGCAGACATACGAAACATGAGAGAGAGAGAGAGAGAAGATAATTAGAAGGATTGTGATCGAGTGTGTGTGTGATTGTGTGATTGTGTAATTGTGAATGACAAAAGCAGTTTCGCTTTTTCCATCGCTTTCCTTGCATCAATGCATTCAAAATTTTAATTAGTGTCGCTTTACGCCAGTAAATGTATTTATTTATCGATCTTAGTTTTTATTTTATTTTTTTGTCTAGAAAATGTTCTCTTTCGAATCCCTCCCATTCCCTCTACAGTATCAAATTTACAATAAGGTATGTCGATTTTTAAATTCCTTCTAGAAAATTTAGATTTAAAAAAGTTTTTTTTATTAAATAATTGTTATTGCTCTATTCTAAATTTGAAGATTTGCATTAAAATATAATTAATTTTCATAAATTATTTTCGGTTTGCCATTTGCCGCACGATTTTTACTGCCGGCAGAACTTTGCAGTTAAATTTAACTAACTGAATAAAATTTAAAGAATCTTTATAAAAATAGAAAATTAAACTTTATTAAATTAAAAATTCAATATAAACTTTTCAGTTTCTCTACCTTCAATACCTCGATTTCCAAGAGTGCAGTCAGCTTTCCCTCTCCTTTTGTGAGGCTCTTCCAAACACAAAATTTCCCGTCTGCCACATAAAAAAGATTAAAATAAAGGTAAGTTTAATTGTTTTAAGTCTAATTTAAAAGAAAAATGAAGAAATCGCGAGAAAAAGCGATTCCTCGGCGTTCCCGCGCGGGTTTATAAGGCGGCGGCGCCGCGCGATCTGTGTTGCACCCATGGTCAAATGGTTAGCACCGCTGTCTCTCAACCGAAAGGTCCCGGGTTCGATCACGCTAGGGGACAATTTGTTTTTTTCTTTTTCTTTGATTTCAAAAATGCAAAAACAAACTTTGTTTTAGGATAACAGAATCATCATCACTCAAGAGAAGACAAGACTCAGCTGTTCCATTTTCGGCAAATTATTTCTAAATGCCATCTTTTTCAATGTAGATCAAATTTCTTATGTGGTAAGTTTAAAAAAAGAAAAAGAAACCAAATTAATTGGAATTTAAGGAACCTTTCACCGAAGAAATGTGCCGATTTCTAATGGAAAAGATGAGAGGTGCTCACCAGATGGCATTCTATCGCTGCGGGACATTTCCGGAGATATTTTATGAAATGACAAAGGTTTTTTGATTTTTAAAAAGAGAATTCAAAAATATTAGGTTATAAAACCTCGGAAGATTGCTATACATGTGGAATCGGCGGCAGATGAGTTTCCAGTGGAATTGAGACATATTGGGGATGTAAGTTTAGTCTCTCTCTCTCTCTCTCTCTCTCTCTCTCTCTCTCTCTCTCTCTCTCTCTGTCTCTCTCTCACTCTCTCTATCTCTCTCTCTATCTCTCTCACCTTCCATTTCTCTATACATCCTCATATACACTTCTCTTTCTCTGCTTCTCTGTCTCTCACAAGAATGAAGGTTCTCTGCGTCTATAACTCTTTCTCTCTGCTCTAAATTATTGTCTGCGTCTCTAACCCGATGCCGTCTCCTACCGGCTCTCGTCGTCTGCGTCTCTAACCTCTTTATTTCTTTGATCTCTTCACTTTTCTGCGTCTCTAACCGCTGTTCCTCTACGTCTCTAACCGCTCGTTTCTCTTTCTCTGTTTGTCACCTCTCTGTCTATCTTTCTCTCTCTTTATCGTCTAACCTCTTTCTTTCTCTCACCAGTTAACCTTTCTGCGGCCCTGATTACTGTTCCTCTGCGTCTCTAACGTATCTCCATCTCTCTCTAATTATCTTCTCTCTCTGTACTGTTCCTTATGTCTGCGTCTCTATTCCATTACTCTCTACAGCTATTTTCAGTTCTCTTTCTCTGCTTATCTGTCTCTAACAACTCTCTCTTTGTTCACTCTGCATGTCTATCCCTTATCATACCGTATGTCACACACTCCTCTGCGTCTCTAACTCCAAGTCGTCTTTAACCGGAACACGCTCTCTGCGTCTATACCCGATTCTAAACCTTTTCTCTGCTTCTCTAACCTCTAAGAGGTTAACTTTTCCTGCGTCCCTAACTATTGTTTCTCTGCGTCTCTAACCCCCTCTCTGATTCTCATCTATCTCTCTTTCTCTCTCTATTTCCCCGTCTGTCGGCGTCTCTGCGTCTCTATCCCTCCCTCGCCTCTACATATGTTTTCAGTTAACGTTCTCTGCTTCTGTGTCTCTAACTACTCTCTCTCTCTCTCTCTCTCTCTCTTAAACTTCCTTCATTCTGTGTCTCTAACCACCCTTTCTTTTCTTTTATTTTTCTCTTTTCTTATTGCTTCCTCTTCCTCTCTCTTTTTTACTCTTTCTCTGCTATTCTAATCCCTTAGTTGTCTGCGTCTCTAACGCCATGTCGTCTGCGTCTATACCCGATTCTTACACGTCTCTGCGTCCCTAACCTCCTTCCTTCTCTAACCAGTTAACCTTCCTCCGTTCCTGACTACTTTTCCTTTGCGTCTCTATTTTCATCTCTCTTTCTCTATAGTCTGTCGGCGTCTCTGCGTCTCTAACCTTCCTTCCCTTGATCTATATAGCTATTTCCAGTTCTCTTTCCCTACTTCTGTGTCTCTACTACACGTTTTGGTTTTAACCCTTCTTTACTCTGCGTCTCTAACCCCTTGTTCTACCGTATCCCACGGATCACCCGTCTCTCTGCGTCTCTAACGTGCCTTTTACTTCTCTTTGTCTTGTCTCTGCTTCTCTAGCCAATCTGCGTCTCTAACCTCTCGTTACACTTCCTTGACTCCTTCGTGTTCTCTTTCCCTGCTTCTAACCATTATTATCTCTCTCTCTGCTTCTCTAACCTCTTTCTGTCTCTAACCAGTTAACCTTCCTGCGTCCCTGATTACTGTTCCTCTGCGTCTCTAACCAGTGGATACTGTTTCTCTGTTGTATCCTCTATCTCTTTCTCTTCCTCTGCTTCTCTAACCGAATAAAGTTTGACTGCGTCTCTAACCCAATGTTGTCTTTAACCAGCTCTCGCTTCCTGCGCCTATAACCGATTATAACCTGTACCTGCGTCTCTAACCTCTTTCTTTCTCTAACCTTTTCACTTTTCTGCGTCTCTAACCACTCGTTATAATTCGGGTTCTCTCTCTCTCTCTCTCTCTCCCTCTCCCTCTCTTCTCTCTCTCTCTCTCTCTCTCTCTCTCTCTCTCTACCTCCCCATACTTTTCTTAAGGTCCAAATCCAAATCCTCAAAAACGACATCCCAATCAGCCCATTTTTGTCAATCAAAACCGGAAAGTGGCTCAGCATAAAAAACTTTGCCCCTTCCTCCCACGTCTCAACTGCCGACGTCTGTGACCAAATTCAGGTATTTTATAATATATAAAAAATGTATTAATAAAACTCATTTCAGCTATGGAAGACAGGAGATTTATCCCTCAATCAACGTGTTCAATTCAAATTTGAGATTAACACTTTTAATTGGCCCGAATTTTACAGAATTATGCATTTAATTTGTGAATTTCCAATTCCTGGATCTGGAAAAACGGCGACTATTCAATCTTGGGAAATTTCTAAAAACAATGATAAAAGTATATGTTTGTGTGTCAAGTTTTGTTACAATCACAATAGAACTTATTTTGTTATCCAACTGTTGGAGGTGAAACTGGATTGATTACAAAGTGTATAATAAACCGTTTTAAAGAAAATGTGTGTAGGACACAGTCTTCTTGCAGAGAGAGAGAGGGGAGAGAGAGTAAGAGAGAGAGAGAGAGAAAAAGAAAGAGAGAGAGAGAGAGAGAGAGAGAGAGAGAGAGAGAGACAAACGAAAGTCAGTGAGTAGTTCTCCTTGTGTACCCCCCCCCCCCAAACTGCCAGCAGGGTGTATTCCGTCTCCCCCTCCAGAAGTTCCAGTTCCTCCTTCACCTGGGGATCCCTCTCAAAGTACTCTTGCAGGCGGAGAACAGTCTTTTCAAGCAGAAAACGGTGGTTCGAGTACTGCCCCCGTCCCTCCTGCACCAGCTCCTCCACCCTACCTAGCTCCTAGACCACCCTGTCTTCCTTCTCCTCCTCCATAGACCACCCTGCCTTCCTTCTCCTCCTCCATAGACCACCCTGTCTTCCTTCTCCTCCTCCATAGACCACCCTGCCTTCCTTCTCCTCCTCCATAGACCACCCTGCCTTCCTTCTCCTCCTCCATAGACCACCCTGCCTTCCTTCTCCTCCTCCATAGCCCGTCGTATTGCAATCCGAAATCCCTTTTGCAATCCGAATCCCGAAGAATTCAATCCTGAAACTGAATAGTTAAAATTTGTTTTCAGTCGCTTTTGCCCTTTGAGTAAACTTGAACTCAGTGTTTCAGGTGAATCTATGAATTTCAGGTGAATTCAGGTGAATAAGGTGTCTGACCACCCAAGTTTCTCCCCTACTATTGCTAGCTGATAAGGCCCAGCTGCCAGAATTATCGGCCACAGTCTTCATTATCCCCCATTTCAATTTTCTTGTTGAATTCCAGTTTCATCATTTCAAATTTCACGTGTTACCTCTTGAAAATAGAGTCCGAAAACGTTTTTAATTAATTTAGATTCCAAAAAGTGTTTTAAAAAGCCAATAAAAACCAATTTTAGGCCAAAATTTTGGGATTTTCCGGAAGAATGTTGCGAAGCTCCAGACGTTTCGTCAAAAATAGGATTCTTTCCGATTCTTTTTTATCTATCGAGATTTTTGAAGAGTGACCACCCAGTCAAATGAACTGTCGGAGCACGTGAATTTGACCACCAGCTCTTGTCCGTATTGTTGCCTTTTCCCGGCGCGCCGCCATTTCATCCCTTGGCCCGGACGACAGTCAAACCGAAAGCCGGAGGCGACCTCCAGTTCTCTCGACCGTTTTACCTATTACATGCTCGATTTTCATTGTAAAACATTTACATTATAGGTAAAAATTAGTCGTAGATTCGAAAATTGCAAAAATATTTGAAAAACTAGACTGCCAAGGCCTTCAAATAGCATTTCATCAGCAATTACGTAACTAAGCTAACTGTAAACCTTTATCTATTTCGCTATTTGTTTAATAAATAAAATACAATAGTCAATATTGTAAAATTCCAATTTTTCTTATCGCAAGCGTCTTCTGGAGACGGTTGCACGCGCCATGCTGTTATCTGCAAAAATCAGCTGTTTTGACCTATTCAGAAGTAGATTTTAGCTGTCAGAAAGTCATGGTTATCGCGTGTGAGGCATTAAATTAAGCAACAGATGATAATCATTCAATTTTTGTTTCTTAGCTGGTAACGGAGGTTCGTTGGGACTGACTCGCCGCCTCTATTTGTCCCGTTTTTTCACGAACAATTCCTAACAAGGTGAACCTGAAAAAAGCCGCTTTTCGAAAATTCAGGGTGGCCTAGAGGGAGAGGAAGGGATTCAGGGTGGCCTAGAGGGAGAGGAGGGAATTCAGGGTGGCCCAGAGGGGGAGAGGAAGGGAGGGATTCAGGGTGTTCAGGGTGGCCCAGAGGGAGAGGGAGGGATTCAGGGTGGCCCAGAGGGAGAGGGAGGGATTCAGGGTGGCCCAGAGGCAAAGGGAGGGATTCAGGGTGGCCCAGAGGGAGAGGGAGGGATTCAGGGTGGCCCAGAGGCAGAGGGAGGGATTCAGGGTGGCCCAGAGGGAGAGGGAGGGATTCAGGGTAGCCCAGAAGGAAGAGGGAAGGATTCAGGGTGATTTCTCTCTCTCTGTCTCCCTCTGTACCTGTCTCTTTAAAAATTTACTCTCTAGTGTACCTGAATAACAATAAAAAAGAAAAAAAGGGACCTAGAACCAACCCAATTACAGAGTGTCGCACAAAAAATTCTTGGTGTTTTGGCTGTGCTGCGGTTCGATCAAGATTACCTGTTTTTTAAATTTTTAAAAAAGAAAACAGAAACGTTTTGGGGTCTTATTCAAACAAACCTTTCCCATTTTAAGTCTCTTCTTTCTCTCTCCTCCGCGTTTTTTTTGTTGTTAACAGTACTTTTAGGAAAGATGACCGATTTTCCGAACGCCCACGAGAAGGTGGAGAATCTCCGCAAAGATGTGGAAAGGTACCGGGAAAAGAAGAAGGACGATTTGCAGGTTGGTCTCTTTGTATAGTAAGTTGGAAAAAATAACTTTTAGTACGACAAAGCCGTCCAACAGGAGAAAACGGCTCTGTTGGCAATCCAAAGTATTTTGGTTACCGCCAATCAGGGGTCAGATCACTTGAATCTCCACCACTTCATTCCGACAAAGGCTGTGGAAGTGGTTAAGGAACGCATCGATCACTGCAAAAGAGGTCCTTTGTCTTTCCGTTTTTAGTCTTACTGCAGAATGCGAGCTCTGCAGAACGCAGTGTAGTAGTTCAGTTCTCTCTTCGTGCCTGAAATTGCAATTTTCCCAGTATTCGTATAAACTCTCGAAACAGGCGAACGAGTAGACGCATGATCACCAAAATTGGCTGACAAGGGAACACTCGCAACCTGCCCGTGGGGTTTTAAGTGTTATACCGCATTCCGTAGCTTAGCTGGCGCGCTGAAAGATTGGGCCGCAGTCCGCTCCTGGTACTTCAACGCGGCGGGCGCCGTAAGACGCCGTGGCCAAGTGGCCGACTGGCAAGGCGCCTGTCTAATTAGCAGAAGGGGGTGTATCCCAAAACTGCCCCCCAACTTTCATCAATATCACCCCCCACCCCTACACTATAGTTGCGCCCCCCACCACACTAAAAGAACACCTTTTTCATAAGCTTATTGAAAATGCGTCAATGACGCAACTCTAATTTTTGGTTCATTTTTATCATACTTCTACCTGTGTGCGGCTGTCCTTCAATTTTTAAACTCTACCCATATGAATTACGGCAGGTATTTCCTCTTAATTCTACTCTTGTTTAGCTATTATAAAAAAAACTATCGACCTATTGTGTCCTTCGCGATTGTCCTAGGCATTTTATTGCTTGATGAAGTAGGTGGTTACATTAAGACTACACAAGGTGGGGGGTGCCATTGCGATATAGTGGTTGGGGGGTACATTTGAGATCGGTGGGGGGTTCAAGTGGAATAGGTCCTGGTAACCCAGATGTGCCCCCCGCCTAGTTGGGTACCTTTCAGATGATCATATATCAAAACTACCCCCCACCATTACCGGTTGGCTCGATTGTCATAGGTGCCTCCGACCCCCATTTTGGTAAGGGTGGGAGGAGCAACTATAGCGTGGGGGGTGCAATTGAGGTGGGGGGCACTTTTGCGATTTTCCCCCTCACCTGTCCAGTGCGGCGGCGGTAAAACTTCAAACGCGCCCAGCTCCATTCGAAAAACACTTTTTAAAATTCTGTTTGGAGCATCGTTTTCAGCATTAGAAACTTCACAAAATCTGTACCTACTATAAGGGGATATAGTTTTTTGGTCAAAAGTTGCAAAATGCGGGTAGGCCAAAAAACGCCGATGTCTCCCGTATGTCCGATTGCGTTTTACTACGAGCGAACGGGTGAAGCTATGAAGCTGAAATTTGTACACAAGGTCGGAACTCGTTGCAGTTCGGTGGGCGTAGACTTTCAGGCAAATACGTCGAATTTTTTTTTGGCACACCATTCCAAAACAAGGTAAAATGGTACATTTTGGACCGCCGCGGCTTTGTCGGGTAATCCAAGGATAACCTTCAGTGTTCTCATTTTGAGCGCAGTCTCAACTCCGGCGGGAGGCCACCTTTTGGCTCCACCAACACCTACCGTAATCCAATGCGGGAGGTCGACAACTGCGCATGCTTCGCAGCTGTCAGTAGTCAAGGCCACGTCACCTTCATGCCAGCTGACCAGAACATGTATAAACCCCACGCTTTCTCCAGCCGGAGGAAGCTCCAACCGACCACTTTACCCCTTTCCTCTTATTGTTTCCCCTCTCTCTTTAAGGGCCATTGATGGCTCCGCTACCACCCCCTTTCTATCACCCTTCCGGTGGGTAACCCTTATTGAGAGATTATATTAATCCTTTTAAACATTGGGCAGCTCGTGACTTTGTTAGCAGCGCAAAGTTTTAGACAAACTTTTGACCAGCCGCATTTCCAAGGAAAGAGACCGGTCAAGCGGTGGAGAGGCCTTAAATTAGCATGAGCCTCAAAATGTCCATGGGGTAAGTTTGATACTTCTGGGGCCGAAGGCCGTCCATTCAAGCGGCCAAAGGCCGCCCATCTAAACGGCCGAAGGCCGTCCATTCAAGCGGCCGAAGGCCGCCTATCTAAACGGCCGAAGGCCGTCCATTCAAGCGGCCGAAGGCCGCCTTCCCCAGAATGTAAAAACCCGCGTAACGGGTTTTAAACTTTCTGGTGTACATATGTTGTAATACACTGTCTTAATGGACATTATATACTCAAACCCCGTCTTGAAAGCTTGAAATATACATTGATATAAATGAATTTCCCCACGCCAAGCCAAATATATCCACAGAACCGTTTTCCAACGTTTGATCTGTCATGTCCAACAAATTTCACAGTATAAGTGTATTTGCGCAGGGGGCTACACATAAGCAGGGCGACCGTCCGGTCCTGCATCGACTCACGAGGGAACCTATTTTCATCAGTATGGCCAAATGAAACGTGCAATATCGGAAAAGGTGGCCACATACTTGTAGTTTAAGGCTACGTTTTCAAAATCTGCTGAGCTGCCTTGGTTTTCGAGTAATCGCATATTTTCTGTCGCCGCTATTCTCCCGCGTGATAGTCATGGATGCGCCACAAAGGTAAGATTGTGCCTCGGTGGTGAAGTAGTAGCGCGTCCAACTCTTATTTTGCAAGACGCTGGTTCGAATCCCTTCGATGATTTCCTTTTTGCTTTTTATATATTTGAGGATACACAAACATTCGTTTTCTCTGAATTCTGTTTTGGATTTTTTGAAAATTTAAAATGAAGAAAATCAAAGAATTTTTTTAAAGAAAAAAAATTCAATTTTCAAAACCATTGGGTTCAAAACAGAATTCAGAGAAAACGAATGTTTGTGTACGCTTTTACCTTTGTGGCGCATCCATGACTATCACGCGGGGGAATAGCGGCGACAGAAAATATGCGATTACTCGAAAACCAAGGCAGCTCAGCAGATTTTGAAAACGTAGCCTTAAACTACAAGTATGTGGCCACCTTTTCCGATATTGCACGTTTCATTTGGCCATACTGATGAAAATAGGTTCCCATGTCAATAGCGCAGTGGCAGCTGGCGGTCCGAAGATCGGTTCCTCAATATGTTTGTTCTTTTGCTTTTTATATTTACTCTCAAAAGATGTAGTACAGTTTACGATTTTGTCTCCCATTTCCGGAAAACAATAAGTTTAACATTTATAACACCTTTGATTGGCTGCACTAGCAGCGCTGCGGCCTTTTTTAACAGTAATCTAAAAGTAATCTAAAAGTAAAATAGCAAGGCAATCTCACTTGGAAACCTCTTAACTTCAAGTGCTCTTCAATATTGGGCTTTTCGCCGCAATCAAAGACAAGCGGCATTTGGCCGCAATAGAAGAAAAGCGGCCTTAGGCCGCAACATAAACTAGAAACACAAAAATAGAAATATGCATCATGACATAAAAGTATTCTTATATCTTAGATGGTCACAAATGTATTCAAAGAGTACTGATAAAAAGAGAATAATAAATGTGTGAAAAAGCGAAACGCAAAGAGAGTGATGGTTTGGTTTGAGGGATGGATAAAAAAGAACAAAATTTCTTTCGTAATTGAATTGAAATTCATGAACAACGAAAAGAAATCGCTATGAAAAATCTTAATTTTTAAACCTACAGCTATTTCGTAAGAAACAAAAAAAAATAACCAAACCAAGAAATTTTGTTTTCTTTTTATCAATCCCTCAAACCTAACCACCACTCTCTTTGCGATTCGCTTTTTCACACATTTCATCATACATTTTCCGCGAAAGAAGGATTTTTTTTTAATTTCTGGAAATTAGCAGATATTGCGTTTGTGAGGATAACAGTCTTTTTCTGGAAGAATATTTGTTTCAATAAAAACATGCATTTTTTTAAACTTCAAAAAAGTTAATTTGAAAAAATAATTTTTTTTTTAAATTAAACATATTAAAATTTGTATTTTTTTAAATTTACTTTTTCTTAAAATTTTATAATGTGTTTATAACACTTATTAGAAACCCCACGGGCAGGCTGCGAGTGTTCCCTTGTGAGGCTATTTAGACGTCTCTAACATTCTAATTCATATTTTAAGGTCACGCGCAAAGTTATCCCCTGAGAGAGAGAGGGATCACTGGCCGAGGAAGGCACACCGGTGGAAAGTGTAAAGTCAAGGAAGCCGTAAAGGACTTTTTGAACTCTGAGGGATACAGGTTAGTAGGAGAGAGAAAGGGAGTGAGAGAGAGAGAGAGAGAGAGAGAGAGAGAGAGAGAGAGAGGGAGGGAGGGAAGGAGGGAGAGAGAGAGAGAAAGAGACGAAGAGAGTGTGTGTGAGAGACAGAGAAGGAGGGAGAAAGAGAGAAAAAGAGAGAGAGATAGGGTTAATAAGCTTGCTTATGCATAACCTATTTGAAGGTTCGAAGAAGACTACTACAACCCTGGAAAACTCAAGGTCTTTTGGAAGAAGAAGAAGTAGTCCTTCACCTGCTCCTTTTTTCACCTTTTCCCGATGATCATCTCCTCCTGGGTACTTGTTTTCTTCTGGTCAAATACGGTTGCCTTCAGTTTGTTTAATAAATTTATATTTTTGTAAACTTCGTGCTAGCTAAAAACAAATAAAACCCAGGATGTGGAGAGGCGTGAGCTAGTCAAGCGCGCCCTGAGAAAAGCGGACCATGGTATAGTGATTGCGGCAACAAACCTATGACCTTATAGGTAGCTCGATCGGATCCCATCAAGTGCTAAAGTTTTAATTTTGTTTTAGAACGTCAAACTCCTACTAACTGTAAGATCTGGCACATATTAACATGGAAAGTGTTTGACCTGCCCATGGAGTTAGAAACCGACACTACCCCCATTGGACGACCCATGGGAAGTACTTTGTCGCGGATATTACCCTATCGGGATTATACCGCAACTGGCACCTCCAGCCATTTCCGACTACGGTACTCCGCGTTGCGTACCTGACGGGCGGCATTGCGTACAGCCGTGGCGCCGCCCGCTCTCCGGGCAGTCGGACCGCTGTTCCTCCCCGATGACGGTCGGTATTGACTGGGAACGTGGTGATATTGGCTCCATAGCCTCTGTCATCATGGTTCCACGCGTTAGCCTCCAATAACTGGTAAGGAGCGGCCTTTGGCCGCACTAGCGCACACTTTCGCCTACTTCTCCCAGTCATTGGTCCGTATGACTCTTTACAGGTTTCGTTGGGGTGATAGATGGGAAATGGAGTTCCCCTGGACAGTTTTATTGTCTGTTCCAGCTCTGCTGCTGCCGTGCCGTGCCCTCTCACTCTCTCTCTCTCTCTCTTTCGTCTCCCGTGTCGCCTCGCTCAAGGACCGCTCTCTGCCCGTGTTCTGGATGCTGTTTCACGTCCAGCTGTGTCCCAGACAACTACAACTGTGATCCAACAACTACAGTACCCGTGTCCCAGCCGTGAGTCCAAGCCCGTGTGTGGAGCGATCGCCCCGTCGCGCAGGTTGAGCCCTTCCCTGCAGGAGAGTACCGTGAGATCACCTTTATTACCGTGCTTTGTGTGTGTAACCGTGTCGGCTGGTAAACACTTGTTAATCAGCTGTTGTTATGTTCTATTAGGGGGTTCAGAGTCCGTGACGCAACTGGCAAACTGTGTGTTCCAAAGCACCGCCCAAGCCTGTGACAGCCTGTGACAGTAACCATCGTATCATAAGTCTTTCACCGTCCCGCGTGGCCAGCCTTTTGGCTGTTATGGCGAGTACAGGGTCCTTTGGGGGCTATAGCAGGCTGTCTAGGCGGGTGTAAGGTCCCTGCGGGTAAAATAGGGATCGAGGCGGCGACATACTTCAAAGGGCTTTTGTCCGATTTTGCGAAAAGACCTCTGTTTTCGAGAAAAACCGATTCGAATTTTTCCGGTTTCAATGCATTAGCCTACCCTCATGCTCATTACGCCGGCACACTTTTCAAACCACCAGTACGACGCAGCAGGGAGGAGGGCGGACTCATAGGACAAAGGTATATGGTTCGAACCCTTGCTCATGTCATAGTTTTGCTTTTTCTGTTCTATCACTTTTAGAATTTGTTAGAAAGAAATTTTTCTTGACTAATTTTTTTCATGTATTTTATTTTGCTTCAAAATTAATATTAATATGTAAATTTTGTTGATTAGGATTTATCTCGAGTCTTATGGACACTTTCGAAACAAAAAGTTGTAAACCGTGGTATCGAAAAGTTAAGAAAAATAAATTATAATTATAATTAAGTGATAGAACAGAAAAAGCAAAACTATGACATGAGCAAGGGTTCGAACCATATACCTTTGTCCTATGAGTCTTTCAATATGTTAGTACCCTAGGAAGAGTAGCTCATAGATCAAAATTCATTTCCTTAGACTCACAATCCGTATAGAGGTAGATCCGTATAGGGTGTATATGTGCATATGAATGATGCGAAGGGTCATCGTGTTTATAAGAATATTAATTCAGTAAAGCCGGTCAGTAATACGTTTGAAGAATTCTTGTACATATTGGGCAAAACGTTGGTTTGGTGAGAATGTGGCGGTGGAATGAAAAGGCAATTGCTTATCTGAGTCTGCTATCGGGGGGATTCCTTCATGGACATGTTAGAAACGGTTTCAACAGAGGAAATTGTTGATGCATTCAGAGAAATCGATTAATGCATAGATCTCCACATTTGAACGATTTTGAGTTGACTTACGGTATGGCGACCTACCGTAACCCGGGTCAAAAAATCGATATTGACCTAAAACTTTCAGAAATGTGTTTTTAAGTCAAATACGTGTTTTTTTAGAAAGTTTGAGCAAAATCCACGGCTTTGGATTTTTCCCATGTCGCAAGGATCGGAAAACTGCACGACAATTAGAGAATTCTTGTCTTAACTGCCACAAAAAATCCCTTTTAATTTTTTGAGATTTCGAAAGGCAAGACAGGGGAGAAAATGTTGACTGTGGGCGAGCAGCGAAGAAATTGGCGCTCTTATCAAGTCCTGTGATGGGAAAGATAGAGTTGTTGATTTAGTCCTTCACCATCAGTTGCACACAGGTACGGTTTCCTTCTGTGCTGAGACAAATCGTGGATCAGGGCCGGTCATTTGTTTTTATACTCGTGCGTCGTCAAAGCTGCATCGAATTAATAGTTAAAGCGTGAAAATTCTACACAAAACAATGAAACAGTGGAGTGATATGGCAAATGAGTTGTCTAGGAAAATCCCAAGAAATCAATAAAAAGGAGAAAAAGAGAGATAGAGATAGAGAGAAGGGGCTATTAAGAACCAATGTCAGTAAAAGACGAGCAGACCTGTGACGAAGGATTTTTCAGTCTTAGAATTTTCCCAGAAGTTGTCAAAAGTCATTATATGGGCTTAATATGACATTCTGAGACTTTTGGATCAATATCGATTTTTGGTCCCGCGTTACGGTAGGTGACCCTGGGTTACGGTAACTTTCCTCAAACTGAACCAAATTCCAAACTGAGGTATGTAATCGATAGCTCTTAAAAAGCTGAAAAACATTCTTGCTAATGAGAATTTAAGTTTCACCTGAAAATTTTCCGCCAAAGCCAAAAAACCTTAAAAATTGCTGAAAATTCTCCTTTTTTCACATGTTTGGATCCTTCTCTTATTAGACGGGGAAAGAATCGGCTCTTTTATTCGAAAACTAGAGATGGTTACGCATCTTTTGGAAAAACGACTTGCAAGATTCATTTCTTTCCCGTCTGATTAGCGAAGGATAAAAAAAGGCGAAAAATCCAGAAATTTCAACAATTTTTACGATTTTTTTTGGCTTTGGCGGAAATTTCTGAGGTAAACTTAGATTCTCATTAGAACAATGATTTTTCATCTTTTAAAGAGCTATCGATTCCATAGCCAAGTTTGGAATTTGGTTGAGTTTGAGGAAAGTTACCGTAATCCAAGGTCACCTATCGTAACCCGGGACCAAAAATCGATATTGAGCCTATATAATTAATGAGTTTGGGCCAAATTGGAGACTTTGGAAAGAATCGCGTCATAGGCCATAAAATGACCTGCTCGACTTTTACTAAAATTGACTCTTAAAGGGGAAGGACCTCGTAAAATTGATTTTTCAAAGTATCTTTATTATAGTTTCATTGAGTAGATATCGTTTCCACGATTCCGAAACATACCCCTTTTATATGATTTCGACTGCAAAAGGGGCGCGTTTACCCGGCCGATTTACTCGTTTGCCGCACGGAAACACGGCTAGAGTGGGCGAGAGAGTGTGGGAAATGGGAAGACGCAGAGTTGGCGGCAATTCAAATGACAATTTCCCCAAAATTTCAAGCGCTCCTAAATTGGTTCATTTTTATGCAAATGGGTAAAAGAGGTATTTTTTCGGAATCCTGGGAATGAGATCTAGACTTTTATCTCAAAATCAGAAAAATTATTTTTACGAGGTCCTTCCCCTTTAAGGCCCTATTTCAATAATTGAAGGCCGAGAATTCCTTATTAAGGCCCTATTCACTTAAGCCAAGGGCGATAATTTTTTATTAAAGGGACAGTCAGGCGGCTTTTGCAACTTTGTCTCATATGAAAGAGAAAATTCAGCTGTACAAAAAACTTTTTGGGACCTTATGTGGGAAATCCCTAGTTTTTGAGATATTCAACCTCAAAGTAGCCGATTTCGGGTTTCCATCCGCAGAAAGTGCGGATGGCCCGGACGGTCAATGTATCCTGTGTTTAGTGGCATTCAAATTTGAATGATACATTGAGGGAAATGAGGAGTGCGCGAGACAATTTAGCATTTTTGAATATGCAAAATGGACGACCGTATCCTATCATAATGAAATGAAAAGGCCCCTGACTGTCGCTTTAAGGCCCTGTTTCCTTAAGTCAAGGGCAATAATTCCTAATTAGGTTTCTCTCTCTCTCTCTCCCTCTCTCTCCCTCTCCCTCTCTCTCTCTCTCTCTCTCTCTCCATCCTTCTCTCTCTATGACAAAATACGTTGTACAAATTTCATTAATAAAGACTGTAATCATCTCTTCGCTGACTGTCTCCTCGGATGAGCACTAGCTGGACGACTTCTTGCTGCCGAATACTGTCCTGGCTTAGCACTGATTTTCACCAGAGATTGAAGAAGACGCCTGTTTTCTGCATCAATCTTTCTCTGTTCCTCACTCTAAAACAGCTGATGATTTTGAAAGTGAAAGATGAGGTTTACCTTGCGAAAGTCAAAGTTAGCCGCACGAGCGGCGTTAGAACCTGTAGATTGGCTTCTTACCAAACCCGTTTTCACGACGCTTTTCACTTCGAGGACCTAGAAAAACTTGATTTTATCAAATTGACAAGAAAATGGTTCAAATAAATGATCTCTCTTTCTCTTTCTCTCTCTCTCTCTTTTTCATGTGCAGATGTTTTACGCGCGTTGAGCAGAAATCTCTCGCGTGGAGGGCGCAGACAGTGCAGCGGCGCTGACGGTGCAGGCACTGTCTGCGCCCTCCATGCGAGAGATTTCTCGCCCACTGGCGTAAGACAGCTGCACCGCCGCCGTACGAGCCTAGATAAGCGCCGTCTTTTCAATAGCTTGCATGAAGCAGTTGGAACTACTAGCGTCACCCGTAAGCGTATATCCGGGGCATGTCGTTGGTGGAGCGCCTCCTGTGTGAATCGTGAGTTAATATTCAGCTCTTTGGGGTTCGGCTGGCTCATCTCATACCGATCGCTTCTAGGAGTTTGATTGACGAAGGGGTGGGACGTCCCCCAGATTCACAACCTTTTCCATTTTTCGACAAGTTTGGGAACTTTTTGGGACTGATTTGAGGGAATATTTCTCATTCCCTTCCATCCTCCTTAATACATTTGAGCAACGGTGTGTGTGTGTCTAGGTTTGTGAGACGCGAAAATGCGCTGCCTGCGCTCTCTCATTTCCCCTTATCTCTTGCTGTCTCTCGATGGTTGTCTTGAAATTAGCCTATTTTAGTGGCCGGCCATTTCCTTGCGGTTGGCGGGCAAATGCGGCTGGCGGTGCCGCAGGCACCGTTTCGCGGCCGTAGGCCGCGCACTGAGCGGCCGAAGGCTGCGAACACTGCGGCCGTAGGCCGCCTACCCTAGCGGCCGAAGGCCGCCTGCTTGAAACTGACTTTTTCCAGCAAGTTTGGTATCAAACCAAAGCTACTGATGTGCTGACCCCACACTTTCCAGGAGTGGAGGACCGCCGAAGGCGGGCCGTCACTCCTGGTCCTTTATAAAATTTGAGGGTTGTCCTCCTTTCCGTTGGTTAGCAGCGTAACGTATTAAGCAAAAATATGGGCAGCACCATTTTCTGGGTAAGAGACCGGCCACGCGGTGGGAAGTGAGCAAATTAGAATGGGCCTCAAAATTTCCATGGGGTATATTTGATACTTCTGCTGCCGAAGGCCGCTAATTTAAGTGGCCGAAGGCCACCCAATCAAGAGGCCGAAGGCCGCCCGTTCAAGTGGCCGAAGGCCGCCCGTTCAAGTGGCCGAAGGCCGCCCTCATAAACAGCAAATTAACTCAGAGGCGGCCGTAGGCCGCCTACTCCAGAAAGTAAAAACCCGCGTAGCGGGTTTTTTCTTTCTGGTTTTAGACAATTTAAGACACAATTTTTTTGATTTGAAACTGATTTGCATATAATGATACAAAGGTAAAGGCTACTTACAGTAACCACCTACCCTCTCTCTAGGGTTACCAAAACTAGGCTTTTATTTCTTGGATAGCAGGTCAAGCGGCCTATGGTTGTCAAAAAACCGGTTTTTCTTGCGTAAAAAAGTAGGTCAAGCTGCCTATGGTTGTCAAAAAAGCGGTTTTTCTTGCGTAAAAAGTAGGTCAAGCGGCCTTTGGTTGCCAAAAAGCGGCTTTTAATTTTAACAAAAGGAGGTCAAGCGGCCTTTGGTTGCCAAAAAAGCGGTTTTCTTGCGTAAAAAAGTAGGTCAAGCGGCCTTTGGTTGTCAAAAAGCGGCTTTTACTCGCCAAAGGCAGGTTAAGCGGCCTATGGTTGGGTTTTTCTTGCGTAAAAAAGTAGGTCAAGCGGCCGTTGGTTGCCAAAAAGCGGCTTTTAATTTTAACAAAAGGAGGTCAAGCGGCCTTTGGTTGCCAAAAGCCGCTAATAAATGCCAAAACCAGGTTAAGCGGCCTTTGGTTGTCAAAAGTCGGCATTTCTTTCTTTAAAAAAACAGGTCAAGCGGCCTACGTTGCCAAAAAGCGGCTTCTAAATGCCAAAACCGGGTTAAGCGGCCTATGGTTGTCAAAAGACTGCATTTCTTTCTTTTAAAAAACAGGTAAAGCGGCCTACGGTTGCCAAAAGCGGCTTTTAATTTTAACAAAAGTAGGTCAAGCGGCCTTTAATTTTAACAACAGTAGGTCAAGCGGCCTTTGGTGGCTTACCCTCTCCCTATGCTGCAGGTACCTCCTCATCCTCTCGTGCTGGCTGACTCGGTCGTTCATGGCGCAATATGCGCAGGGTTGTAATATGCTCCCGCCGGCGTATTAAGTGCCCGTTGCCACGGTGACCCCGCCAGAATCCGGGGCAGATTAGGCAGAGTTCAATGCCCTCTATTCCAATTTCTCCCTTCAATTCAAGATGAAATTCCCCCCAACAAAAACAAAAAAAGACAAGAAAAAACGACAAGAAAATCAGGATTTTTCATAACAACAACAGATCTCAACAACATAACAACAACGAGATTAGAATTAGGCGCTGGCCTTCTTCTTTTCTTTCTTCTTTCCATTCTCCTTCTTTCCAGGGCTCTTCTTCGCCGGCGCCTTCTTCTGAACCTTCTTCCCAACCTGAGCCTTCTGAACCTTCTTCACAACCTAAATTAGAATATTGCAACCTAAAAAGATAGGAAAAAGCACCTTTCCCTCCTCTTTCTTCTTCCCGTCGCCGGTTTTCGCCTCTTTTGACTTCTTCTTGAATTTTCTGTCCTTTTTGACGAAAGCCAGACGCTTCCTTTTAGGGGCGTGGCGCACCATGTCGTGTTTGTCGTTCCTGAAAATGGATTTTATGGGGAAATTGAGCCAAAATTGGCAGCCAAAGGCCGCTTTCTACTTTTTGGCGAGCTCAGGCCGCTTTCTGCCTTTTCTAGTGACGTCAGGCCGCTTTCCGCTTTTTTCTGGTGACCTCAGGCCGCTTTCTGCTTTTTTCTGGTGACCTCAGGCCGCTTTCCGCTTTTCTGGCGACCTCAGGCCGCTTTCAGCTTTTTCTGGCGACCTCAGGCCGCTTTCTGCTTTTTTCTGGTGACCTCAGGCCGCTTTCCGCTTTTTTCTGGTGACCTCAGGCCGCTTTCCGCTTTTTCTGGCGACCTCAGGCCGCTTTCTGCTTTTTTCTGGTGACCTCAGGCCGCTTTCCGCTTTTCTGGCGACCTCAGGCCGCTTTCCGCTTTTTCTGGAAACCTCAGGCCGCTTTCCGCTTTTTCTGGTGACCTCAGGCCGCTTTCCGCTTTTTCCTGGCAACCTCAGGCCGCCTGATTTTAAGTGAAAGGCTTCGAACCTCGTCAATTTCTTCAAAGTCAGCGTGTAGGCGGGAACTTCGAAGCCGGCCTGGTGGATTACGGTAGCAATGGGGCGCAGGTACTTGATGTCCCCTTCGGTGAAGTAGGTTATGGCCCTTCCGCTGCGACCGGCACGACCCGTTCTGCCTGAAATTGAAATAGTCAGATCAGGTCCCCCCGTGATTTCCAAGGAAAATTCAATTTGTTGACGTTGACAGCTAATATTTTCCAATATTTTTAATAGCCACTGTGCCAGCCCGGATTGAACAAAATTTTAAAATTGAAAAAAAAACCCACTATTTTTTACACGAAAAATAAATGCAGCAAGTGTTTTTTTATTCATATTAACCTTGTCGTGTTGTTGAGATTAAGACAAGATTTTCATCGGGAAACCCTTAAAATGTGTTTAAATCAACATTAAATCTAATAATAAATTTATAGTAATAATGACATCCAGTTCCGTCAGCGAAATAAATGATTTTATTAAATTTTCTCAAATTTTTATATTTAAAAACACAATTCTATTTTCAGTAGTTCCCTATCAGTACCTGTTATGCTTATTGCCACCCGACTGGCAGGAATTACTGTAAAAACCGTATTTCAGACCACCCTGGAGTGGAATACTGTAATTCCCAAAGTTCTAAAGCAAGGCACCGAGTGGGATCGAACCCTGGCCGCTTGGTTGGTATTTTAACTGGATGGAAACGGGCTAGCCCGTGAGAAACCTAAAGAATCTTACCGATTCGATGAATGTAGCTGACGATGGAGGTGGGGAGATCAAAGTTGACGACGAGGTTGACGTTCTTGAGGTCCAGACCACGACCCATCAGCTCCGTACAGACGAGCACCCAGATACGGCCCTCTTGGAACGATTTCAGCACCTCGTCTCTCTGTTACAATTACATTTAAACTTTCTTCCTTTCACTCCTCTTTACCTCATTCTGCTTCTTCTCACTGCTGATGAAGGCGACAGGGATGGGCGGTTCGAATCCAGTCATAGCAGCCACCAGCTCCTTGGCTCTTTCTTTGCTCTGGACGAAAACGAGGGCGGGAGGGTCGAATTCTCCCTGGAGAAGATTGCGAAGAGCGATGATTTTTCCGTGTTCGGAACTGGCAAACACGAGCTCCTGTTTCACATGGGCGTTCGCGGAATTCCTCTCGCCGATGCACAACATCCCAACGTTGTTCAGGTTCGATTTGCACCCAAAAATAAGGTTTAAAGGGTATGTTGACAGGAACAAACCATTCTTCAACTTCGTAGGAAAAGGTGGCACTGAAGAAGGCACGTCGCGTGAATTTACCGTCACAGGCTTTGTAGATTGCGGCCAACTGAAAATACAAATTAATTTTTTTTAATTGATTAAAAATCATTTAAAATTAAATTAAAAAACTAGAACATAAAAAGTACCTGGGTTCTGAAACAACGCTCCTGTCCCTCGATTACTTCGAAGAGACGGTCACTCTCGTCGACGACAAGCCATCTGAAAAAAAAGAATTTGAATATGGCAGTCAGAAGTGGTACCTCAAAGCGGAGAGGTCGAAGGAGGCCAGGTGGTGCATCAGACGATTCGGCGTAGAAACGAGAATATCCACTGAAATCTCTTGCTCTCTCACAAATCAAATCAAAGCGGCCTGACGCTGTTAATTGGGTCCAAAAGCGGCCTGAGGCTGTTAATTGGGTCAAAAAGCGGCCTTAGGCTGTTAATTGGGGTCAAAAAGCGGCCTGAGGCTGTTAATTGGGTCCAAAAGCGGTCTGAGGCTGTTAATTGGGTCAAAAAGCGGCCTTAGGCTGTTAATTGGGGTCCAAAAGCGGCCTGAAGCTGTAAATTGGGTCAAAAAGGGGCCTTAGGCTGTTAATTGGGGTCAAAAAGCGGCCTGAAGCTGTTAATTGGGTCAAAAGCGGCCTGATCTCTCTCTCTCTCTCTCTCTCTCTCTATCTGAACTTACCACCCTCCGGAACAGCTTCCTGGTCGTAAACGGCGGTCTTCACATTCAGACCCTCAGAGAACTTGACGAATTGGTTAAAGGTCTAAAAAGATGAATATATTAAGGTATACGGTAAGACATATAAAATACCTGAACGGCCAGCTCCCTCGTGGGCTCCAAAACAATGGCCAGCAGCTGTTTGTTGTTCTTGTATTTGGGCATCTTCTTCAAGCGGATGACTTCGAGGATGGTGGGAAGCGCGAAAGCGAGGGTCTTTCCGGAACCTGGAAAAATTGACATAATTACGAGCCGCTTTGGGTAACAATAGGCCGCTTGGAACGCTTTTGGCAACCAAAGGCCGCTTGTACCGCTTTTTGGCAAACAAAGGCCGCTTGGGACGCTTTTTGGCAACCAAAGGCCGCTTGGACCGCTTTTTGGCAATCAAAGGCCGCTTGGACCGCTTTTGGCAACCAAAGGCCGCTTGGACCGCTTTTGGCAACCAAAAGCCGCTTGGACCGCTTTTGGCAACCATAGGCCGGTTAGAACAGGGGTTACGGTACCTGTGGGTGCGCTGCAGAGGACGTCTCTCTTCTGAAGCATCAGAGGGATGGCCTGCATCTGGATGGGACTGGGCTCCTTGATTCCGCTTTTAGAGAGGGAGGCGGAGATTTCTTGAGGGAGAGAGAGGTCGGCGAAGTCGATGAGAGGGAGAGGGACGTCGTCTCCCCAGGTGAAGATTCTGTTGAGGCGGCGGAGGTGGGCCATCTGGAAGAGAGAGGGTGAGAGAGAGAGAGAGAGCTTTTTTGAAAATTAAAAGCCGCTTTTTGGCAACCAAAAGCGGCTTGACCTGTTTTTTCTTCAATAAAAACCGCTTTTTGGCAACCATAGGCTGGTTGGTCTGCTTTTTTTTTCTCATTTTTGGTAATTAAAGCCAAATAAAAGCCGCTTTTTGGCAATAAAAGCCAATTATGGTAATTAAAAACCGCTTTTTTGGTAATTAACGCCAATTAAAAGCCGCTTTTTGGTAATTAAAGCCAATTAACAGCCACTTTTTGGTAATTAAAGGCTATTAAAAGCCGCTTTTTGGTAATTAAAGCCAATTAAAAACCGTTTTTTTGTTGAAATTAATGCCAATTAACAGCCGCTTTTTGGTAATTAAAGCCAATCAAAATCAGCTTTTTTTTGGTAATTAAAGCCAATTAAAAGCCACTTTTGCAATTAATAGCCAATTTTGGCAATCAAAAGCCGCTTTTCGCAATTAAAGGCCGCTTTTGACAACCGAGACCACCGTGGACCACAGGACTCCTTGTTAAGGCCACAGCGGACCACAACAACCCTAATATAGACCACAGCTGGCCCATTTGTAGCCAAAGGAAGGCCACAGCTAGTCTGATTAGAGCCACAGAAAGAGCACAGCAGACCATGGTAGACCACAGGAAGGCCACAACAGGCTACAGGATGTGCCACTGCAAGCCTATCTAAAGCCCCAGGAAGGGCACATCCGGTCACGGGAAGGGCCATAGCAAACATGATTAAAGCCACAACAGGCCACAGCCCCCGAAATCCTCTAAAAGCTCACCTTCTCCATAATCCTCTTCTCAATCTCGCTCCCGCTGACATTATTCGCGGAAATCTTCCTCTTCTTCGTAGGCGGTTCAACCTCCGAAATACGCTTTCCCGAGAAGAGTTCCAGGCCTAAATAGATTTTTTTAAAAGCTTAAAATCAATTTTAGTCGAGAAAATCTATTTTTAAACCGAAAAATGTTATTTATAACAAGAACATCGATTTTTGCACCAAAAATAGCTATTTTACACCAAAAAAATCAATAAATCTTACCGCTTTCCTCCTCCGTATTCTCATCTGGCTCCTCTTTTCCTTCCTCTCCAGCCTGCTTCGCTCTGAGAATTTTCAACTCTTCCCAAACGTTGTCCGGCAGAGAGCGGAGTCGCAAAGCGGCCGTTTCGTCGTTTTCCTTCGGTAGGGCCTAAAAATACCATTTATTAATATAATATTCAAAATAATAAAAATAAAAATGTTTTTAAAATATAAAAACTATTTTAAAATAGAAAAAAGAAAGAAACCCCACATTTTGTTTGGCTCGGGTCGTCTTCTTCACGCCGAAGCTGAGGCGCTGCAACACGTTGGCGCTCATGATCCAACCACCCTGAAATTAGAATATAGACCAAAATAGATCAAAATTTCGAAAAATTAAATGAAACAATTTAAAAAATTCAAAAAACAAATTTAAAAACAAAAAATTAAACTGAAAAATATTTTTGCAACAAGTCTGCTCCAAGTTAAAACTACAGTAAGACATCCACGTCCGGCAAACCTTTAAAGACAATTTGGAATTTCAGAAATTCACTTTGTTGCAGTTGTTGTTGTTTATTTTTTGAGTAATTTAAGTTATTTTTTATCTTAAAAATAAGCGAAAATTAAGGAAAATCGATAATACAAACTATATTTTCGATTAAAACTGTGAAAATCGATTTATAGGCGTTGAAATGGTAGTTTGAAGTTGAAATCAATTGTTAGCTCATTTTCTGATTTTTATGGGTCTTCTAATGAATTTAGAGGTTTAATAATGTTGTATAAACTGAATTAATAATGAAGACTTGAGGTTTAAACCCGAAAATGTGAATTTCAACGATTTTCAGTTGGATGTATTCCCAGCGGCTCGAATTTGGATTCTTCGGTTTTCAATTTGAATATTTATTGAAATTTAATGTTTTCTACGTGAAAATTACAGTTTTCCGTCTCCAAAATTGGTTGTAAACTGCCAGGAGGCTTCCGATAGCCAAAAAATGTTGTTTTTAAGGCAGATGACTGGCTTTTAATCGATTTTTAGACCTGTAAATGTTGTAAATCGATTCAGAATTACTATTTCCTGGTAGTTTTCTGTCCCGGACGTAAAATGTAACGAGATTCTCGAAATTTGACGATTTGATGTTGATTCAGGCGAACTGGACAAATAGTGTCGCTTCCCCGTGTGGCTATTACTCCATTTGTACTTCTCTCTTTCCCTCTCTCTCTCTCTCTCTCTCTCTCTCTCTCTCTCCTCTCTCTAAATGCTAATGCTCTCTTTTCCAGGTGGTTACCAAAATGAGGAGCTTATTATTCCTAGTTCTCACAATTCTCCTAGAAGTTAGCTGCAACGTCATCTCTTTGGACGACAACAACATAGACAAAGTGTTACGTGCGTTTTGTCTTGCCTTCTATGCTAATTGAACCTTTATTCTATGCTAATTCACCGTTTTCAGACGAGAATGGAGTGGTTCTAGTCAATTTCTACGCCGATTGGTGCCGCTTTTCCCAGCAGCTGAAGCCCATTTTCCAACAGGCTAGCGAGAACTTCAACGTGAGTTTTGTCTATTTTTCTTCTATAAAATTCTAATTTTTCGAATTTTCAAATATTCATTTTAAATTTTTTTAAACCTATTTTTCAGTTAACAATTCGATTTTCAGGATTTTCCTCAGGGAAAGGTCGCTTGGGCCTCGGTGGATGCTGACAGACAACGTAAGTCTCATTTTAAACTTTTTTAAAATCATTTTAATGCCCAAAATTTGAATTTTGAGCTCTAAAATTTGAATTTTGCACCACAAAAATGCCATTTTTAGCCGGAATCGCTGGAAAGTACAGTGTGAACAAGTACCCCACCCTGAAGCTCTTCCGCAATGGAGAGATCGTCAAGAAGGAGTACAGGTGAGCTTTTTGTTGCTTGTAGTCTAATTTTTTTTTACAGTTTTTGTAGTTTTTAGTCTAATTTATTTATTTTTGTAGATTGTATTCTAATTTCTAAATTTATATTTTCAGAAGCCAGCGATCTGTGGATGCCCTGACTGCCTATGTGAAGCAACAGCTGGAGAATGAGATCAAGGTGGTCGATTCTCAAGTCGCCCTTCAGCAGAAAATCGACGTTCGTTTATTTTACGTTTATTTTTTTAAAAAAATAATAAATTGTTTTTATTAAAAACAATAAAAATCGATTTTCAGACGTCGAAGAGGAACGTCGTTGGTCTTTTCCCTGCTCTCAGCGGAGCCGCCTACGACAACTTTGTTAAGGTGGCTTTAACCCCTGGAACCTCAGGCCGCTTTTGATGGACTATGGTAGCCTCTGGCCGCTTTTAAGGGCTCTTGGCAGCCTCGGGCCGCTTTTTTTATATCCTGGCAGCCTCAGGCCGCTTATTTCAAATCCTGGCAGCATCAGGCCGCTTTTTTTCAAATCCTGGCAGCCGCAGGCCGCCTTTAAGGGAAGCCTTCTTGAATTTAAAGAGAAGTGCAAAGTCCATTTTGGCAGTGAAAATGCCCCTGCATTACGATTTTTCGATTTCTCATCGCCCGATTGAAACAGCCGTGTGTCACCACCAAGATTTCAGATCGCATCGATCTTGCGGGAGGATTGCACTTTCTACATTGGCACTGGGGGCTTCTTCTCCCAGCAGACCGCTCAAGGCCCCGTTGTCAATTTCCGACCTCCCGGAGTGAGTTTCTCCCTCTCTCTCTCTCTTTCTCTCTCTCTCTCTCTCTCTCTCTCTCTCTCTCTCTCTCTCTTATATCCCTCACTTCTCCTTATTTTCCCTACTAAAATTCGATTTTAGGATGGCCAGGAAGATCACAAGTTCACCGGAGACCTCGGAAACTTCGATTTCACCAAGTTTGTTTCAAAATTGACAAGTTCAAAAAATTGTTCCAGGGCATGGCTCACCGACAAGTGCGTGCCTCTGATCAGGGAGATCACCTTCGAGAATGCTGAGGAGCTGACGGAAGTCCGTTTTTTAAAAAATATCAATTATATATGAAAACCCCGGTTTTAGTTTAGTTTTTAAGCAATAATCTGGTTGAAATAGTTATTTTCTAGATTTTTTAAAATTAGATTTTGATGAAATCGACAAAAAAATGGCTAAAAATTGAAATTTGAAGTTTTGACTTACAAGGTCATTTTTGGCAGAAGTCTGACTTTATGTGATATTTTCTCCGCAATTCTTCATCAAAATCGTCCTAAAAAGCATGAAAATTGACTACTATTCGCATTTTAGGCAGGAAATCCGTTTCTCATCCTCTTCATTCACTGATTTTAACAAAAATCCAATTCAAATCGGTATTTTCTAGACAAGTTTATCATCAAATTTTGATGAAATTGACTAAAATTGGCTAAAAATAGATTTTTGAAGTTTTGAATCACCTTGACTCAAGCAGCAATGTTAGCTAAAAATTGGAATTTTCGGAAGGAAAGTCATTCTTTTTTAAAACCACAAATGGTAGCCTCAGGCCGCTTTTTGGCGCAGAGAGGTTTTTAAAGGTTTTATTCTACTATAAAAAATAAAGAATTTACTGTTTCATTTTTCTAAAATCCCATTTTTTTTCATTTGGTAGAAATCTTGCTAAAATCGGTGTTTTCAAGCCGATTTTTCATCAGAATTATATAAAATTAGAATTTTAGGAAGGAAAGC
Organism: Oscheius sp. G VE-2021; assembly: GCA_022343465.1. NCBI lineage: Eukaryota > Metazoa > Nematoda > Chromadorea > Rhabditida > Rhabditidae > Oscheius > Oscheius sp. G VE-2021. The sequence continues at coordinate 273,269 of JAJQXH010000001.1, read as the reverse complement.
CGTTCCTTATCCTCTTCAAGCACCCCGATGACAAGGAGAGCGAGAAGGTCTTCTCGGAGGCTGTTCTCCGCGATATCGCCGATAAGAAGGGTAAGTTTTTGGAATCGATCGACTGATGTTTACGGGGCTACCTTTACACCGGAAACGGTTGAGTGTAGTTTGAAACTGACGATTTTAGCTGTTTCCGGTCCGGAATTTGTTTTTAAAGCCATTTCCGCCGGAAATAGCCTTGAGAATGTGTAGTTTGAACTTATTTTTTTGTGTTTCAGCCATATATTTGAAATAAATAGGCAATTTTTATAATTCCAGGCGTTGTCAACTGCCTGGTCGCCGATGGAAAGAAGTTCGCCCACCCGCTGCACCACCTCGGAAAGTCCGAGGGAGATCTCCCCGTGATTGCCATCGACTCCTTCCGCCATATGTACCTCTTCCCCAACTACAAGGACTTGAAGTAAGTTAAAGAGCTGTAAATTTGGTTTAGCTGCTGAAAAATCAATATTTTGGTTGATTCTGGCGGTCTGATGGTTCCAGAAGCGGTCTCTCTGCCCTCAGGATTGGTAAAAACTATCCAAACGGCCTGAGGATGCCAGAAGGACCTTGGGAATTGTGGTGAAAAGCCTCAGGTAGCCTAAGCCGCTTCTGGTATCCTCAGGCCGCTCAAAGCACTTTTTTCAACAACCTAAGGCCGCGTGGACCAGGCCTTTCTAAAATTCCATTTTCATAATAATAAAAAAAACCCCACTTTCAGTACCCCCGGAAAACTGCACCAGTTCGTCTTAGATCTGGAGAGCGGCAAGCTCCATCGCGAGTTCCACCACGGCCCCGATCCGGTTCAACAGCAGCAGGTTCTTAATTTTTCCCTTTGTTTCTATATATTTTTTCTCTCAAAATTCTATTTGGTAGATTTCGATATCAGGCAGCCTCCTCCTTATGATGTTAATAGGGTTAAAAGCGGCCTGCGGCTGTTATTTGGGATCAAAAACGGCCTGCAGCTGTTAATGGGGGTCAAAAAGCTGCCTGAGGCTGTTATTTGGGTCAAAAAGCGGCCTTAGACTGTTAATTGGGACAAAAAGCGGCCTGAGGCTGTTCATTGGGTCAAAAAGCGGCCTTAGGCTGTTAATTGCGTCGTTTTTCTCCCCTTTTCTCCATTTTCTTTCTCGAAATTCTAATTAACCCCCTATTTTTCAGATCGGTTCCCCCGACGGCACCCAGCCTCCTCCCTCGGTCTTCGAGAAGCTGAAGCCCTCCCACAACCGCTACACCATCCTGGACAAGGACGAATTGTGATTCCTCCCCCTTTTCGAAGCCCTATTCTGTAAAAACTGGTACCAAATGGGTAGGGGACGCCCTCCAATTGCCCGATTTTTCTTCTTAGTCATTGATTCCTAGTCATTGATTTGTTGTAAATCATTTATTTATTTCATTATATATAAGATTACATGACGTATTTGAGGAATATTGGCCCTGCTCAGCTTTATTTCCCGGCTTTGGGTTCATTTCATTCAGTCTTTGGGATACTCTCTCTCTCCTTGTATTATTCTCTCTCTCTCTTTTATTTGACTGTGATGTGCAATTGTGACCTAGTCTGTGACCAATCAAAGGCAGTCATATAAAGTTTTCTCAGCTGGGTTGAGTGGTTCCAATTCCCTAGGATATCTTATCGGAGAGGCGAGGCGGTGGTGGCTTTTTGGTCTCCTTTTTCTTCTCGCAAACGGCCTGACTTGTCTCAGGTAGTCTTCGTAGGATGCTAGGCCATGCAGTGGTGCCGCCGTTCGCTAGGATTGTACATAACTCGGCGCTCTCTCACGTCAAACGGTGAGTGGCCTGTAGAAAGAGAAATTAAATTTGAATATTGCACCACAAACATTGTTTTAGTGTTCTTGAATACAGCACCACATATCAAAAACACAAATCGCCCTAGCGGAAAGCAGCCTGAGGTTGCCATAAAAGCGGAAAGCGGCTTGGGGTCGCTAGAAAAAGCGGAAAGCGGCTTGAGGTTGCCAGAAAAAGCGGAAACCGGCCTGAGGTTGCCATAAAAAGCAGAACGCGGCCTCAGGTCGCCTAAAAGCCGAAAGCGGCCTGAGGTTACCAAAAAATGCAGAAAGCGGCCTACTGTTTTCTGCCACTTTGTTTCAATCATCGATTGATTGAATCATAGCGAAAGCTCACACGCTTTTTGTTGTTGTGGAAATTAGCCAGAATCGTGAGATTTCTTTTCAGATTATTGTATAATTTACAAAAAAAAACCAAAATTGGGGGTTATTTTTGTTAAACCGATGTTTTCTCTGTTGCAAACGGTTCTATTGACTAGCGTGATATGAATATTCACATGCGTGGTCGTCAAATAAACGATTATTTTTGTTTGTGGGAATTATAATAAACGGCGGCAGCTCGATAAAACGGGAGCAACACATACCTTAACCGGCAACATGAAAAAATTATTTAAATTTACAAATTTAATTGTAAAATTTAAAAAAAATAGGAATATTTTTATTGCGTTTACAGTGCATTTTTAAATCAATTAAAATTATGCAAAAATAGAATGAAAAAAGCACCGAATGGGATCGAACTATGGTCTTGTGGTTGGTAGGCCAACAGGGTTGTTTGGACGATTAGCAGTGTTTGACACACAAAAGCGGCCTTAGGAACAAAAGGCGGAAAAAAGCGGCATCAGGTTTTCAAAAAAAAAGCGGCCTCAGGTTGCCAAAAAGCGGGAAAAGGTCGCCTTAGGTTACCAAAAAAAGCGGAAGCGGCCTTAGGTTACCAAAAAAGCGGAAAAAATCGGCCTCAGGTTACCAAAAAAAAGCGGACTCATGTTGCAAAAAAAACGAAAAAAAAGAGAGAAGAGACGGAAAAAAGAGTGAAATTAAAGAAAGAGATCGAGAAATATACATAGAAATAACGATAATTGTAGAAATTTTAGAAATATAGAAAAGATTTATTTTTCCATTTCAGAGGAATTTCGTCGCCGAAAACTCAGCGGAAGAAGACAGTAATCCCCTCCTTTGTAAACGACAAACTGAAGGAAATGCAGGTTCGTCTCTCTCTTTCTCTCTCTCTCCTTCTCTCTCTCTTCTCTCTCTCTCTCTCTCTCTCCGTTTTTCCTCTCTCTAACGTCCAATTTTTAGTCAGAAATAGTATTTTCACCTTGAAATCTCACAATTTCATCCAAAAAACCCAAAATTTCAACCAAAAATCACCCATTTCCAGCTAGAAATCGCCTCTCAGTTTGTCTCCGACGTCCCCATGCCGCACAGCAGCTACCAGGCGACTTCCCGCCTACCCACGACGAACGAGGACTTTACGCGGAATCTGGAGAACATGGCCAAGTACTACTTCGACCAGGGAGGGAAGATGTTCCGACCCACCGTGGCCCTCCTCGTAGCCAATGCCTGCAACATGGCCGCTCCCAAGGGAGTTAGACACAGGTTGGTTGCCCTTTTTGGCTGCTTTTTGGTGGCCTCAGGCCGCCTGAGTCTACCCGCTTTTGGTAGCCTTAGACAGCTTAATTGTCCCCGCTTCTGGCTGCCTTAGGCCGCTTCTGGCAGCGTTTGGCCGCTCATTTGACCCACTTCCAGTGGTCTCAGGCTGCTCGATTAGAACCCGCTTATGGTAGCCTCAGGCCGCTCAATTGGCCCGCTTTTGGTAGCCGTAGACCGCTCATTCCAAATTTATATTGATATTTCTCGCTTTGGTCTATTTTAAAGGTCTAAATCCTCATTTTATAGGTCTACAAGTCCAATTTAAAGGTCTAAAAGTCTAATTTAGAGGTATAACCTCCCATTTTAAAGGTATAACCATCTCATTTAAATATCTAACCAGCCATTTTAAAGGTCTAATTTACCCATTTTAAATGTCTAATTTACCCATTTTAAAGGTCTAAAGTTCAAATTTAAAGGTCTTGGTGTCTATTTTCCCATTTTAAAGGTCTAAAAGTCAAATTTAAGGGTCTAACCGACCATTTTAAAGGTCTAACTAATTTTAAAGGTTTGATTACCGGTTTTAACGGTCTAACCGCCCGGCTTTTGGTAGCCTTAGGTGTAGTCGCCAATTGTAGTCATTTAATGGACTAAATGTCTAAAAAGCTTATTTAAAGGCCTAACCATCCATCGTTATGGTCTAAAAGTCAAATTTAAAGGTCTAACCTCCCATTTTAAAGCTCTAGTAGCCTATTTTAAAGGTCCAAAGAGCTAATTTAAAGGTCTAAAGGTCAATTTTTAAAGGTTACCTTCCAATTTTAAAGGTATATCCGCTCTGCTTTTGCCAGCCTTAGGCCGCTAAATTGAGCTATTTTAAAGGACTAACATATATATTTTTTCACTTTTTTAGGTCTAAAATGCTAATTTTCAGTTTGGAATGCGGCGCGGATGAGTTCTCCCTGAACCAGTACAAGATCGGCATGATCAGTGAGATGATCCACACGGCGAGTCTGGTACACGATGACGTCATTGATGGATCGGACACCAGGAGAGGAAATGCCTCGGTCAATGCACTCTGGGGCAATAAAATGGTAGGCTCACGCCGCTTTTTGGCAACCAAAGGCCGCTTGGACCGCTTTTGGCAATCATGGGCCGCTTGGACCGCTTTTGGCAACCAAGGGCCGCTTGGACCGCTTTTGGCAACCAAAGGCCGCTTCGACCGCTTTTAGGAAACCAAAGGCCGCTTCGACCGCTTTTGGCAACCAAGGGCCGCTTGGACCGCTTTTTGGCAACCAAAGGCCGCTTTAACCGCTTCTGGCAACCAAAGGCCGCTTGGACCGCTTTTTAACAATCAAAGGCGGCTCGGACCGCTTTTTGGCAACCAAAGGCCGCTTGGACCGCTTTTTGGGAACCAAAGGCCACTTAAATTTTCATAATTTCAGGCCGTCCTCGTAGGAGACTTCATCCTGGCTCGTGCCACCCAGGTTCTCTGCTCAATCGGCCGCCCCAACGTCATTTCCGTCATGGCCTCCATAATCGAAGACCTCGTAATGGTAGGTCATTTGTAATATTCTAATTTTTGTTATAAATTTTAATAGTTTTTTAAAGAAAAAAATTAATAAATAAACTATTTTCAGGGAGAATTTATGCAAATGACGGCGAAGAACGAGGATTCTCAGAGCGAACTCGACGACTACATGACGAAGACCTACAAAAAGACGGCCAGTCTTTTTGCCAACAGCTGCCGCAGTGTGGCCATACTTGCAGGTGCCGTATGCTAATTATTAGAGATGAGGTGGCCTGAGGTTGCTAGAATAAGCGAAAAGCGGCCTGAGGTTGCCGAAAAAAGCGGAAAGCGGCCTGAGGTTGCCGTAAAACGCGGAAAGCGGCCTGAGGTTGACAGAAAAAGCGGCCTGAGGATGCCATAGAAAGCGGAAAGCGGCCTTAGGTCGCCAGAAAAAGCGGAAAGCGGCCTGAGGTTGCCAGAAAAAGCGGAAAGCGGCCTGAGGTTGCCATAAAAATCAGAAAGCGGCCTGAGGTTGCCAGAAAAAGCGGCCTGAGGTTGCCATAAAAATCAGAAAGCGGCCTGAGGTTGCCAGAAAAGCGGAAAACGGCCTGATATTATAATTTTTTTTAAACATTACAATTTTTAAATTATTTTTATCTAGAAGCCGATTCTGATCTCCAATGGCGTGCGCAGGAGTACGGCCGTCATCTTGGCCTCTCCTTCCAACTCGTCGACGACCTACTGGATTTCGTCTCCTCCGCCGCAGACATGGGAAAACCAGTGGCCACCGACCTCAAACTCGGTGATTTTCAGTTTTCTATTGATTGTTCATGTTTTGAAGCTTGAAAATCAGCAAAAATCAAGAAAAACAATTTTCGCTTCATTTTTTTTAAAGAATTTCAACCAAAAATTGAGGAAAAATCTGTGATTTTCTCTTTTTTTCAAAGAACAATGAGATTTTAGCGATTTGCGAATGATTTTTACATTTGAAAAATTGTGTTTTAACCTTCAAATTTTAAAAAAAACTACATTTTTACAACATTATTTTTTTAATGTGTCGATTTTTGAAAACTTGCGCTTTTTCATTTTCCCCCTTATTTCATATAATTGGGAATTTTTTTTAAATCGATTGATCGATTTAAAAATAATGTAGACACCTTTCCCCCTTATTTTATATTATTGGGAATACATACTGAAAGATATAGTTTTTGCGTTTAAAAAAACTTTTTATGAGAATGCTTTCCGTTTTCTATCGATTTTTACACGGTTTGAACCTTAAAAATCTAGGAAACATGTGAATTTCCTTTTTTTAATTGATTTTTTAAAATGTTTTCCTGTGTAAAACATTTAAAAATTGTAAATCTTTAATTAACAAGTGATTTTCGCTTTTATTGTGCGTTTTTTTAAAATGTCTTCGATAGAACGCCCTTAAAATACATAAAAATGGTTATTAAACGTGTGATTTTTTTTTAAATTGATTATTTAATGTGTAGAAAACCATTAAAAATCAATAAAAACGTGAGTAAACCGGTCATTTTAAGGGGGAAAAACAGTTTTCTACGGTTTTCTGATGGGTTAGACCTCTAAAAATCGATAAAATTGTGTAGAAGCCGGTGATTTCCAGTTCCTTTGATTTAAAAAAAAGTTTTTCTACCAAAATTAACTGGTCAAATTGAGAAAAAAACGCTAATAAACAAACTGTTTTCAGGCCTCTCCACGGCGCCGGTGATTTTCGCCGCCCAGCAGTTCCCGGAGCTGAAGACACTGATGTTACGGAAATTTAACGAACCGGGAGATGCGGACAGGGCGAGGCAGATTGTTTTAGGATCCGACGGGATTGAGAAGACGAGGGAACTCGCCAGGGACCACTCACAGCAGGCCGCCCGATTGGTGGGACCTATATCTGACTGAAAGAGGGGGAAAAGCGGCCTGAGGTTGCCAGGATCCATAAAAGCTGCCTCAGACTGCTAGATGTCATTAAACGCGGCCTGAGATAGCCTTGGTTTATAAAAAGGCTGCCTGATGCTATAGAGATTCATAAAAAAGCGGCCTGAGGCTACCAAGATTTATTTTTTAAAAAGCGGCCTGAGTCTACCGAGATCAATCAAAAGCGGCCTGAGGCTGCCAATATTCATTAAAAAGCGGCCTGAGTCTGCCAGAATGAGCCCCAGAATCGATTAAAAAGCGGCCTTAGGCTGCCAGAATCCGCAAAAAAGCGGCCTGAGTCTCCAGAATCGATTAAAAAGCGGCCTTAGGCTACGAGGATCTACAAAAAGCGGCTTGAGCCTGCCAAGATTCTTTTTTTTAAGCGGCCTGAGTCTACCAGGATTCACTTAAAAAAGCGGCCTGAGGTTGTCACAATTGAGAAAAAGCGGCCTGAAGCTATCGTAATCCATAAAAAGCGGCCTGAGGCTGCCAGGATTCATTAAAAAAAAGCGGCCTGAGCTTACCTTGAATTCTAAAAGCGGCCTGAGCTTACCGTAACCCACTAAAAGCGGCCTGAGGCTGCCAGGAGCCATTAAAAGCGGTTTTGTATTCTAATATTCTAATCCTCCTTCAATTCCAGGCCTCGACCCTCTCGAACGAAAACGGCGTCTCCGACGTCCTGGTGAACTACGCCCTCTCCCAAATGGATCGTCGGTCATAGAAGTACCCCCTCCCTCCCTCCCGTCCCCAGATCCTTGCGGGTACCCCCCTGAGAGCCACTTCCCTCCCCGTCACTTCATTTCATTCGCAGTAGTCTAATTTTTTATTCGCAGTAGTCAAATTAGGCCCCCCGATTAGTTGTTGTTTTCCCTACAGATTTCTATCCCGCACGGTGCTCTGCCCTCCGTTTTCCCCAGAGATTTCTACCTAAAATTACGTTGCTACCTTACCTTTTGTTGATTTTGTTTGGTAGATTCTAAATACCTCCTGCCTAGCAGGGATTCTGTTGCTCACACGACTGGTACAAGTGTAGTTGTTTGTGTTTGGTTGTTAGATTATAGAGGTTTATGAAGACGGTCGTGGTTAACTGTTCTATATGCAAATTAGGAGCTGGGGGCGGATTTTGACAGCCTCAGGCCGCCTAGGTCATACCAGGACATCAGGTGAATATGGGCTAACCTCCTTTTTGCGAATTATAAGCCGCTTTTTCAACCAAAGGCAGCTTGACCTGTTTTTGTGTAAATTAAAAGCCGCTTTTGGCAACCAAAGGCCGCTCGACCTGCTTTTTTTGTGAATTAAAAGCCGCTTTTTGGCAACCAAAGGCCGCTTGACCTGCTTTTTGGCAATTAAATGCCGCTTTTTGGCATCCAAAGGCCGCTTGACCTCCTTTTTTGGTTGTTAAAAGCCGCTTTTCGGCATCCAAAGGCCGCTTGACCTGCTTTTTGAATGAAAGAAAAAACGCCTTTAGGCAACCAAAGGCCGCTTTTTGGCATCCAAAGGCCGCTTGACCTGCTTTTTGAAAGAAAGAAAAAACGCCTTTAGGCAACCAAAGGCCGCTTTTTGGCATCCAAAGGCCGCTTTTTGGCATCCAAAGGCCGCTTTTGGCAACCAAAGGCCGCTTGACCTGCTTTTTGGCAAGGAATCTTCGCCGTTGAGATAAGAAAATAGGGCCTTAATAAAGAATTCTTGTCCTTGATTTAAGGAAATAGGGCCTACGACAATACGAAATAGGGAAATAGAGACCCAGAGTTAGAGAGGTCAGAGACGCAGAGTTAGAAAGTCTTACAACCATTATTTAAATTTAAAAATTAAACTTTTAATGCAAAAAGTGAAGGTGGTTCTTATTTCCAACCCCTAACTGATTATAAATCCAGGTATCTGCTGCTGTTTAATTAGCACAGCGTTCGGACTTGTAGTTTCTAGGTAAATTGGCTACAATTGTGATAAAAATAACTACAGTAGGTCGTTCCAAAAGGTTGTAAACATATTTCTATATCTCTATCTCATTCTCTCTTACTTTTCTCTCTCTCTGTCTTTCTCCGACGTTCACTGTCTCTCTAACTGTCTTTGTCTCTCTCTCCTGCTCTTTCTCTCTCTAAAATAGTGCCTTATTATTGTTTATCTCACTTTCCAGCCCATTCTATACTCAATTTGCCTATGACGTAGAAAGGAGGTAATTGATGCGGGAATAATGGAGACAATTTATGAGACATTTCACAGCGTCAGAAACAATTCTGCAGGGATAATCAAAGGAAAAGGGCAGAATGGAGGCCTGAGCTTGCCAGAAATCGGCCTGAAGTTTTCTATCTTGATAGCCTCAGGCCGCTTTCTACGCTGCTTTCCATCAGTTTCAGGCCGCTTCTATTTTTTAAAGGTCGTTTCCAATCAGTCCTAGCAGCCTCAGACCGTTTCTGCTTTTAAGCGCTTACTACCCTTCTTGGTAACCTCAGGCCGCTTCTGCTGTTTAAGGTAACGTTTTACTCTTCTTGGCAGCCTTAGGCCGCTTCTGCTTTTAAGGGCCGTTTTTAACCCTTCCTTCTGCATCTGTTTTTTAAGCTAGATTTTACCCTTCCTGGCAGCCTTAGGCCGCTTCCGCTGTTTACCATTTCTGGCAGTCTAAGGTCACTTCAGGATTTTGTCGGCCGCATATTACTCTAAATGACAGCCTCAGGCCGCTTCTGCATTTTCTCGTCCGCTTTTTACCATTGCTGACAGTCTTAGACCGGTTCTGCTTTTTCAAAGCCGCTTTTTACTTTTTATGGCAGCCTCAGGCCGCTTCTGCTTTTAAACCGCTTTTTATCCATCCCGACAATCAGGCTGCTTCTGTTTTTAGGGCCGCTTTTAACTTTTCCTGGCAGCGTCAGGCCGCTTCTAGTTTCTAAGGACCGCTTTTACCGTCCGTGGTACATTCAGGCCGCTTTAGAGCCGCTTTTTAGAGTTGATATCTAACCCTTTCTAACAACCTCAGGCCGCTTCTGCTTTTTAAGCGCTTACTACCCTTCTCTTGGTAACCTCAGGCCGCTTCTGCTTCTTCTGTCGCTGGCGAAAAAGCCAAAAAAATTTCCCACTCGATTAAGAGACAAGGTCAGTTCGTGCCCAGCACGACTTTCACACTGACGGGTGACGCTAGTAGTTCCAACTGTTTCATGCAAGCCGAATAGCCATTGTTTCCCATTTACACGACATCCTGCCACTTTGACCTCTCCCACCCTTCCGCCTTTGATTCCGCTTTCCATAACCTCCGGGCCTTGTCCGAACTTGTCGCCGCCCTCTACACAAAGCCCCCTTCGGAGTGCCGCTTACCCCCTGGTCATTCCTGGGGCGATCCGGATAATCTACTGTGGGGGTGTATCTCACCTCATATCGCTTGTTTTCGCCTAATAATCACTCCGCCCTCCAATTTCTTTCATTTGTCATCTCCTTATTCCCCTGTTTTCCCGTATCCTCTTTTTTCCTAGAACTCCTCTTATTAAAATTTACAAAATTTTATTTAAAAAATGTTTTTTTTGTAAATTTAAAGAGGTAATTTTTAAAAACAATATTTCGAAATTTGTTGAACTAGGGAAACTATTTTAAAAAAGGTATTTTTTAAATGAAATTTTTTAAAAAATTGAATTTCAACATTTGAATTATTCTGCAATTATACATTTAGTTTTAAAAAATTATTAGAAGAGTATTTTTAAACATACCCTAAATTAGGGAAATTTTCTTTTAATTTTTTTAAAAATTGTCATCCACTGATTTTTCCCTCATCCTCCATTTCCTAGTCTTTAAGATCGCATTAAATGACGGTGGGAGGTGAACCTAGTTTGCATGATTTATTCTGGGCTATTTTGGAAGACCACGGGTAGGCGTCATTTGAGGCTAAAATAGAGAGAGAGAGAGAGAGAAAGAGAGAGAGAGAGAGAGAGAGAGAG
>JAJQXH010000001.1:195000-260000 GCA_022343465.1 Oscheius sp. G VE-2021 | reverse complement strand
AGTTGTATTTACATTCTTTTTATTGATTTTTTTTTCACACTTTAAACTTCGAGTTTTAGACTTTTACATATAATTTTAGACCTTTAAATCGACTTTTAGACCTTTAAGTCGACGTTTAGGCCTTCAAAACTCTACTTTAGACATTTGAAAATCGACTTTTCGACTTTTAAATCGAATTTTAGACCATTAAATCAGTTTTAGACCTTTAAAAACCGACTTTTAGACCTTTAAATCAAGTTTTAAAACTTAAAATCGGATTTTAGACCTTTAAATCAGTTTTTATACCTTAAATTAGGCGTTTAGACCTTTAAAATCGGCGTTTAGACCTTCAAAACCCGACTTTAGACCTTTAAATGGACTTTTTTTTAATTGATTTTTCTTTTTTATTCTTTAAATTTATCTTTTTATTCCCACAAAAAATATGTAAAATTCAAATTTAGGCCGGTTTTTGAACCCGTCGAACCAGCCGGCTGGCTAGAAGACCTCCTCTGAATTCAGCCGAATACTCTCCCTTTCAAGGTAATTTATTCATTTTTAGTTATAAATATGCGTAGAAATTAGTGCAGTTGGTCTTAGACGTGTTAAATTAAAGGTCTAAAGCCAATTTTTGGTAGAAATTGGCTTTAGACTCGCGAAAAAGCGGCTTTAATGGACTAAGTGCGTAATTATGGGAAGTTTAAAAAGACTAATTTAAGATTTAAAGGTCTAAAACTGTTTAAAAGGGAAATTTAAAAGACTAATTTGGGTTTAAAGGTCCAAAAACCAGGGGTCGTAAGAGACATGGTTGCCAAAAAGCGGCTTTTAATTCACAAAAAGGCAGGTAAAGCGGCCTTTGTTTGACAAAAATTGGCTTTTAATTGCCAAAGAAGTAGGTCACGCGGCCTATGGTTGCCAAAAAGCGGCTTTTAATTGACAAAAAGCAGGTCAGGCGGCCTATGGTTGCCAAAAAGCGGCTTTTAATTTTCAAAAAGGCAGGTAAAGCGGCCTTTGTTTGACAAAAATCGGTTTTTAATTGCCAAAGAAGTAGGTCACGCGGCCTATGGTTGCCAAAAAGCGGCTTTTAATTGCCAAAAAAGCAGGTCAAGCGGCCTTTGGTTGACAAAAAGCGGCTTTTAATTTTCAAACAGCAGGTCAAGCGGCCTGTGGGTGCCAAAAGCGGCTATATGGTAGGCCCGATTTGGCCTCTTTTTGTTGTTCCCCCTGCTCCCGGAAGTGTTGTTGGTGCAGGAAGCGAAGGCCTTCCTTATAAGGAAGGGCATCCCCAGATGAAAGCCCGGAATACGGTAGTAGATGACATTTTTGCTAACTTTACTGCTCTAAATTGAAATTTACACTATTTTTAAACCTTTTATTAGTTTAATAGACGATTGAAAGGGATTTGAATATTGAAACATGAAAACACTGTTTTTTTTTCAATCGGGAACACGATTTTATTGGATTTTTTATTTGTTAAAAGTATAAAGGTCACGATTTGGCATTTTCAAGGAAACGTCAAATTGCGTACTTACGTACTTTTGGCCACATTTTTGTACTTCCGACTACAATTTGTTCAATTTTTGGTCAGAAAATTGAGAAAAACGAACATTTACCCTGCGAAAATGACATTTCCACGGGGTTTTCTAGGAAAGATTTTATTATTCGTCGAATTTTTTTTGATTAAAGGTCTAAAAAAGTCAGTAACAAAACCAGTTAAAAAAATTAAATTTGTTTAAAATATTTAAAAGTTTAAAAAATGTTTGTTTTTCAATCTTCGAACGTTCATTTCCCAGAAAGTAAAAGATTTTAAATTTTTCTCAAGTGAGAAAAGTCACACGCGAACGACATCGGTGATTGTTTTGTGATTTTATGGGAAAGGTGATACATTTGATCTTTTGGGGCCGTTTGATCAACTGGAACATCAGGCCGCTTTTCGTTGATCTGGGCAATATCAGGCCGCTTTTTTAAATTATGCCAGCCTCAGGCCACTTTCTGGGAATCCTGGCAGCCTCAGGCCGCTTTTTCTGAAACCTGCCACCCTCAGGCCGCTCTAAATACCCCTCAAATTGGTCGCTCTCTCCATTCTGCCCTTTTCTCCTCGAACAAAACGTGCAATTTCTCTCTGCAAACGTCTTATTATCCCTGCAGAATTGTGCTTTTTCTATCTCCTTTTGTTGCAGCAGCTGTGAAAATGTCATTTGAAATGCTTCAATTCCTAGGATTTTCCTAAGAATATAGGCGGCCTGAGGTTGTCAGCCGCGGCCTGATGACGTCAGCAGTGGTCCAAGCGGCCTGAGGTTAGTAGGGCGGCTTCGAGCGGCCTAAGGATGCCAGAAACGGCCCAGGCGGCCTGAGGCTGACAGAAAATCGCCTCTTCCCTCGATTTCAACCGTCACTTTTGCATTTTGTTTCAAATCTGCACAAAATCTGGGCTTAATTCGGGCTGATTCATTTGAATAAAGCGCCACTTTCATCATCTCCCATCTCAAAAAACTGCGTTTCCAAGATTTTCGAGATTTTTATAATCTCTCGATTTTAAAACGCAGATGACGCTGATCTCCCTTCTCTCCTCAAAATTCTCCACCGCATAGACCGCCTTGGCAACCAAAGGCCGCTTAGACCGCTTTTCGGCAACCAAAGGCCGCTTGGACCGTTTTTTGGCAACCAAAGGCCGCTTGGACCGCTTTTTGGCAACTAAAGGCCGCTTGGACCGCTTTGGTAACCAAAGGCCGCTTGAACCGCTCTTGGCAACCAAAGGCCGCTTGGACCGCTTTAGGGTAACCAAAGGCCGCTTGGACCGCTTTTTGGCAATCAAAGGCCGCTTGGACCGCTTTTTCGCAACCAAAGGTTGATTGGACCGCTTTTGGCAACCAAAGGCCGCTTGGACCGCTTTTTGGTAACCAAAGGCTGCTTGGTCCATTTCTGGCAACCAAAGGCCGCTTGGACTCCATAATTCTACCTTCCAGATTAGAATATAGCCCTCTCTACCTCAGAAGGAGGGGCTATACTCGGAGGAGCCGTGGATTATCCACATTGACGTCCTCTCTCTCATTCGCATTAGTCCTCCTCTCGCAGTTCTTTCCAGCCTCTCTCCTGGGGGCGGGGCCTCGGGAGGCGGGCCACCACAGGCCATTGTTTTTCGCCGTTCGAGCCTCCGCTTACCTCGTTTCCTCGTCGGCTAATTGACATTTTTGGCATTTCCAGTCCCTTTTTGCTAAGTTGTTCCTAATTAGTGGTATAAATAAGGAATCAACGTTTATTTTGGGGTCTCAGGGATAATTTTTAAGGTCTTAAGGATGATTTTTTAAGGTCTTAACCTTAATTTTTGAGTCTTTGAGATAATTTTTAAGGTCTTAACCCTAATTTGAAGTACTTAGAACTCTCGCCTAATTGACATTTTTGGCGTTTTCAGTCGCTTTTTGCTAATTAGTTACTAATTAGTGGCATAAATACGTAATTAACCCTTATTTTAGCGTGTTAAGGACAATTTTTAAGGTCTTAACCTTAATGTTAATGCCTTATAATTAACTTGAAGCCCTTAAAAGTCAATTTTTAACCTTAAAATACCTTTAAAAATGTGTTAAAAAAATAAAAGTTGATTTTTAAGGTTTAAACCTTAATTTTGGTGTCGTAAGTTTAATGGTTAAGGTCTTAACCTTAATTTTAAAGTTTAGCCTAATTGTAATTTTTGGCATTTTCAGTCGCTTTTTGCTAATTAGGTACAAATTAGTGGTATTAATAAGGAAATAATCCTAATTTTAGGGTCTTAAGGATAAATGACTTTGCCCTACTTTTACGGTTTTAAGGACTTTTAGGTTTTAACCTTAATTTTAAGTACTTAGAACCGTCACCTAATTGACGTTTTTGTCGTTTCCAGTTCCTTTTTTTCTAATTAATTATGCATATGTGGTATGATGAGTAATTAACCTTAATTTTAAGGTATTATGAATATTTTTTTAAGATCCTAACTTTAATTTTAAGGTCTTATAAACCGTCGCCTAATTTATGTTTTAGTCATTTACAGTCGCTTTATGCTAATTACTTATGCATTAGTTGTATAAATATGTAATTAACGTTAATTTTAAGGTCTTAAAGATCATTTTCAGGGGTTCAACCTTAATTTTAAGGTCTGAAAATTCATGACATTTGCAGACGCTTTCACCCTAAATATAACTCTAATTAAGGTCTTAAACCTAATTTTCAAGATGTTAAGCTTAACGTTAAGATCTTAGAATTCATTTCCGCCCTTAAACTATCAATTTAAAGTTTTAAAATGTTTTTTTTTAAGAATTTGATCTTAATAACTCCAAATTCACTTTTAATATCTTAATGTTGATTTTAAGGCCATAATAGCATTAATTTTAAAAATTTAACTTGTTTTTTTAAAATAAATATTTTAATTATTTAAAAAAATGTAAACTTTTCAGATGAAGTGTCATCCGCGGTGCGATGTGCCGCTGCCGGAGATCGGCAACGCGAGAGTGATCACCTCCTTCGACGTCTGTCAGCAACCCGCTGAACTCACCATTCGCATTATTGTAAGTTTTAATTTTTTTAAATTGTATAAAAAACAAAAAAAAAATACTAAAAATAATCAATTGAAGCTTTAAACTGTTTAAAAACCCCTAAAATTTGCAAAATTGTGAGTTACGATTTGATATTTTCATGGAAACGCCAAATTGCGTATAAAACGTAAAATTGCGTACAAAACGTAAAATTACGTACTTACGTACTTTCGGCCACATTTTTGTACCTCCGACTACATTTTTTTTCAATTTTTGGTCAGAAAATTGATAAAAGCGAACATTTAGGCTGCGAAAATTAGATTTCCACGGGTTTTCCAAGAAAGACAATTTTTCTTTATCGATTTGTTGGTCAAAGGTCTAAAAAATCAGTAACAAAAATTTTTTTATTTTAAATTTTAAAAAAAATGTTTTTAAAGTTTTAAAAAATTTGTTTTTCAATCTCCGAACGTTCATTTCCCAGAAAGTAAAAGATTTTCAATTTTCCTCACTGAGAAAACTCACACGCGAACGACATCGGTGATTGTTTTGTGCTTTTATGGGAAAGGTGAGAGATTTGATCTTAGGCCGCTTTTTTTATTAATTCTGGCAACCTCAGGCCGCTTTTATTGAATCCTAGCCGCCTCAGGCCGCTGTTTTTGGATCTATCCAGCCTCAGGCCGCTTTTTCTGAATCCTGGCGGCCTCAGGCCGCTCCAAATGCCCCTAAAATTGGTCGATCTCTCCATTCTGCCATTTCCTCTCAAAAAACGTGCAATTTCTCTCCGCAATAGTCTAATTACCCCTGCAGAATTGTGCCTTTTCTCTCCTTTTGTTGCAGCAGCTCTAAAATGTCTCTCAATTACTTCACACTCTTTTTTACGTCATTGGCTAATTGTAAATTGAGGATATAGAAAACGTTTCAAAAAGTAAAATACACAAAAAATAGTCACCTTTTCCCCTATTTATTCATAGGAGAAAAAAATTTAAAAAAAATTAGGCCTCATTTGCTTTCATGGCTGATTTCTGGTTCTTTAAGAGAGAGAGACCTTTCCCGGATTTCATGGGAGACAACACTTCAGAAGGTGTTAGATTTCGGAGAGAGAGAAAGAGAGAAATAAGAGAATTAACAGCCTAAGGCCGCTTTTTGACCCAATTAACAACCTAAGGCCGCTTTTTGACCCAATTAACAGCCTAAGGCCGCTTTTTGACCCAATGAACAGCCTAAGGCCGCTTTTTGGCCCAAATAGAGAGAAAAAGGAAATTACCAGAAGAGCGTCGTCGTCCTCGATCCCGTCGAGAGAGAGAAAGACAGAGAGAGAGAGAGAGAGAGAGAAAGAAAGAGGGAGGGAGAGAAAGAAAGAGAGAGGGAGAGAAAGAAAGAGAGAGAGAGAGAGAGAGAGAAAGAGGGAGGGAGAGGGATCTTGGCAATCCTCCAACGTCACGAGTCGACCTCTATGACGACGTATTTGTTTGGCCGATGGCTTCATTAAACGCCAGAATTGTGTCTCAAGAGGAGGCGAGATGATGTTTTGTGAGAGGAAGGGCAAAGCTGTTTGATGATGTTGACAGGGAGGGGATTTAGAGAGAGAATATTTCTCTTTCTAGTTTCTCTCTCTTCTCTGTCTCTCTGAATCTCTCTCTATCTGAGGTGTTTCTAGATAGAGAGAGATAGAAAACTAGAGAGAGAGAGATAAAGAAAGTGAGAATATCTCGTTTATTTTGTCAAAACGTGTGTCTAATTCCATCCGACTCACCGATGCGTGATTAACACCCATACATCATAAAATGGCTCGTTTGCGTGTTCGAATGCTCTCTCCTGTGCGGGAAGAAATCCGATTAGCGCTATTACTTTCTCAAGCCCCCCGATTATTCATCAAGAATTCGAAGAAATGGCCTGTGTGCTGTGTGCAGAATCTCGAATTTCCGGGGGTCCTCAGGCTAGACCTGGGTTTTTGGATTCCTTGGATTCCAAAGGAGGGACCTCTCTCAGTCTCTGTCTCTCTGTCTCTGTCTCTCTCTCTCTAAATCTCACAGACAGAGACATCGAGAGAAAAAAGAGAGAGTAGAGAGAGAAAGAAATAGAGAGAGAGAGAGAGAGAGAGAGAGAGAGAGAGAAAGGCTGATACAGTACGCTTGACCTATATATATCTGGCTTGTTTACGACCCCAGGAAGAGAGGTTGCGTCGTTGGATCCGCCGGCCCTCTTCTTTGGCCTAATTGGCGCTTATTATTAGTGCAAACATTGGCTTACTGTCGAGAGAGCGACAGAGGGAGACCACCTGCTGACTCCCTCATTCTCTTCCACTTAAGGGAGGGACAAATGGCAAAGCGTCATTAAAAAGCGGCCTGAGACTGCCAGAATCTACAAAAAAAGCGGCCTGAAGCTGCCAAAATCCTTAAAAATGAGTTAGCCTGAATTCATAAAAAGTGGCCTCAGGTTGCCTTGATATACAAAAAACGGCCTGAGGTTGGCTGGATCCGTAAAAAGCGGCCTGTAGCTGTCAGGATTCATTAAAAAAGCGGCCTGAGGCTGCCATGATCAATAAAAAATCTGAGGTTGGCAGGATTTAAAAAAGCGACCTGGATCCATAAAAAAGCGGCCTGAGGCGACCAGAATTCACAAAAATCGGCCGGAGTCTGCTAGGAACGATAAAAAGCGGCTTGAGACGGCCAGGTTTAATTACAAGCGGCCTGATGCTGCAGGATTCGTGAAAAAGCGGCATGAGGCTGCCAGAATCAATGAAAAGCGGCCTGCGGTTACCAGGCTTCATAAAAACGCGGCCTAAGGCTGCTCCGTTTTTTAAGATCCTGGTTTTTCAAAAACCGGCCTGAGGCTGGTGCGATTAATAAAAAGCGGGCTGAGGTTACCATGGCTCATAAAAAACGGCCTGAGGCTACCCAGATCAATGAAAATCTATGAAAATCGACCCGAGGCTACCAATCTTCGTAAAAAGCGGCCTGTGGTTGCCAGGATTTAAAAAAGCGGCCTGAGGTTACCAGGATTCTTAAAAAAACCGACGAGAGCGAATACAATTTTTTTTCTCTCTCTCTGTCTTTGTCTCTCTATATCTCTCTCTCTATCTCTATCTCTATCACTCTCTCTCTCTCTCTCTTTCTCTTTCCTTCTTTCTCTCATTCTCTCGTCTCCGTCTCTCTCTCTGTCTAATTTCAGAGAGAGAGAGAGAGAAAGAAAGAAAGAGGAATGTCTTCTGTTCGCAGTTGCCGGGGAGATTAGCGCCAGGTGTTTGTGCCCCTCTCTCTCCCTCCTTCGAATCAGAATTTTGCCTCCTCAGGGACCTCCCGACATTTTTTCCCCATCTCCCGTTTTCCAAGAACATCCATGAGGCTATCCCCGTCTTTTTATCTCATCTTTTTTCGCCCTCAATCTCCCCGTCAAAGACGTCAGCGAGGGAGAGGCGCTGCCCTTTGAATGGACGCTAATATGGCGCTTGTTTGTGAATCCCAAGCCGGCGTCCAAGAAAGAGACCGGAAGTTGGCTTCCCCTCAATTCTATCAGGGATGAGGTCAAAGAGACAAATCTGAAGAAAGAAAGAAGGGAAAGGACAGCTGCGTCAGAATTTTTTGGTGGGAGCTGAGTTAAAGGGCAGGCAGGAATTGAGTGAACTTTGTGTCCGGCGCGTGTTTCTAGGAAGTGGAGACTGCAGGGAAAGAGCAGGATGGAGAAAAAGGAGGGAAAAGGGAAGAAAAAAACGTGAAAAAAGTGGGGATTTTAAAGGTTAAACAGGAAATTTGGAAAATCGGAAGTTGAAAAAATTGTTGAAAATTAAAAATAAAATTAAAATGGTTTTTCAACTTCTTTAAAACAATTTTTTTTAAATATTTTTAGTTACAATATCAGTCTATTAAAGTTAGACAAAAAAGAAGTGCACCGACCGGGATCGAACCTTGGTCGTTTAGTTGATAATCTTTTGTTTTAATTTTAACCACGCAGTAAAACTACGCGTTCTTAAAATAAATGAAAACAATTTGAGGGGTAAAAACGAATTTTAAACAAAAATCTTTTATTTGATTTTGGTTTAAAAATTTTTTTTAAAAATTATTTTAAAAATTTTAATATTTAAAAAAATCAATAGAAATTTAAAAATAGATTATTATTTGTTTGTTTTTTTCTTCAAAAAGATTCAGTTAAAAATTCAATTTTATTATTTTAAATTAATTCAAGACGGATTTTAAATAAAAAATTTTATTGGGGTTAGGGTAACAAATTTAATTTTTTGTCAAACAATCATTTTTTTGAAAATTTAATTCTTAAATTATTCTAAATTTTATTTGAAAATAAATTTTTTTATTCTAAATTTCAAAAAAAAATTGACAACAAAAACAACATGACCATTTTTATAATTTTATATAAACAATTAAATAATTGTAATTTAAATTTAAAAATACAATTGTTTTTTATTTTAAATTTTTTTGTCTAAAAATTTTAAGGAAAAAATGTTTTTTGCGCAAAAAATATATTTGAAAATTCAGTTTAAATGTTTTTTTTAAGATTCTGAAGATTTTTTTAAAAATATGGACTTTTTTAATGCTAAAACATTTTTTCCTGTAAATTAGAAAAAAAGATATACAATGAAGAATTTGTCTATAGGACCTTGGGTTTTGGTAGATGGGTCCTGGAACGATAGCTTTAAAGGAGTGTTTATTGAATTTTCTAGTTCAGGGAATTGTTCTTGACATCCTCAGGCCGCCTGAGACAACAAACACCATTCCGTCACCACAGCTCTGCATTTTGCAATGCATAGCTCCCTGGAATAACCAATGCATTGCTTGTTTAGACAAGTGGGCTCCGAGATTGTTTTTCTGATATCCCACGCTCGTTCTTTGAGCAGAAGCCTATTGTGTCTCCCTCCATATGCTGATCAGAGCAGTAAAACAATAAACAAATGCTTTGTCAGCACTGTTGTCGATGCAATAAACAAAGTGAATCGTAAATCAGGGATTGTCATCATTGTTTGACCTTGGAAGGCTCGAGTACATTAGCATATTGCAGCACGAAGTCCGCTCGACCTGCACTTTTCTGGCCAGGGACGCCACGGTCGATTCGAGGAATATCGGGACGGAACATTGGCCGCTCAGGCTGAATGTACAGTTTTTGGAGACGAAACCGGAGGAGTTTTCAGTGAAGGTAGAGAGGGAGAGAGAGAGAGAGAGAGAGGGAGAGAGAGAGAGAGAAAGGCATGCAATATTCAAATGTGATGATTGTAGGCTTGTGTGGTCACGGAACGCCTCAATGCGGTCACTTGCTTCATGAACTCTACCTACACTACTGAAGACACTGGAACATGCGGCGTGGGACCTGGAGGTAAGCTCTCTCTCTCTCTCTCAAAGCGACCTGAGGATGTTAATTGGGTCAAAAAGCGGCCTTAGGCTGTTAATTGGGTCAAAAAGCGGCCTGAGGATGTTAATTTGATCAATTTCTTCTTTCTCTCTCCGAAATCTAACACCTTCTGAAGTGTTGTCTCAACTGAAATCCGGGAAAGGTCTCTCTCTTAAAGAACCAGAAATCAGCCATGAAAGCAAATGAGGCCTAATTTTCCTTCTCTCCACTGAATAAATGGAAAAATAGTGACTAATTTTTGTGTATTTTACTTTTTGAAACGTTTTCTATATCCTCAATTTACAATTAGCCAATGACGTAAAAAAGAGTGTGAAGTAATTGAGAGACATTTTAGAGCTCCTGCAACAAAAGGAGAGAAAAGGCACAATTCTGCAGGGGTAATTAGACTATTGCGGAGAGAAATTGCACGTTTTTTGAGAGGAAAAGGGCAGAATGGAGAGAGCGACCGATTTTAGGGGTATTTGGAGCGGCCTGAGGCTGCCAGGATCCATAAAAGCGGGGGCTACCTGAAAGAATTGCGCGAATAACAAAAAGTTGAATTTGAGCAATAATTTTTAACTTTTTATCGAATTCCAAATAAATACTATGTGACTTTTAAAAAAAAAGCAATATTAGTAAAATTGCCATTAAACAGTCACAAATCGATTATTACTTTTAGAAATTGCACAATTTCACACAATTGTTATCGAATTCACATTTTCTTCCCTTAAAATGGAATTTCTAAATGAAAATCCATTTTGATGCTTAAGTTGATGATAATATTTTCTTATTTTTCAATTTTGATGTTGATATTTTTAAAAAAAACAATCAATTTATAAAAAAGAAACCTTACTTAACTTCAGCTTTATGGGAAAGTTCATTTAAAATAAATTGAAACGCCACCTTTGTTCATGAACTTTTCCATAATGAACTCTCCCTGGCTTCTCTGCTGTCCTCGATTAGAATTTGTTTTCAAATAACAACAGTGCGCCTAATTTTGTCGCTAATTTTGTCATCACCTCGTTTACTTATTTGTGTATTGGAGCCTTATTTGTAGGGAAAAGTGCTTCTTTTGAAAGTGCTTCTTTCTCTCTCTCTCTCTCTCTCTCTCTCTCTCTATCTCTCTCTCTCTCTCTCTCTCTCTCTCTATCTCTCTCTCTCTCTCTGCCGCTCTCTCTCTCTCTCTCTGCCGCTCTCTCTCTCTTTTTCTAATACACACTCTAAGGCTGTTAATTGGGTCAAAAAACGGCCTGATGGTGGGAATTAGGGTCAAAAAGCGGCCCTAGGCTGTTAATAGTGTCAAAAGCGGCCTTAGGCTGTTAATTGGGTAAAAAACGGCCTGATGCTGGGAATTAGGGTCAAAAAGCGGCCTTAGGCTGTTAATTGGGTCAAAAGCGGCCTTAGGCTGTTAATTAGGTCAAACGCGGCCTGAGGCTGTTAATTGGGTCAAAAAGCGGCCTTAGGCTGTTAATTGGGTCAAAAAGCGGCCTGAGGCTGTTAATTGGGTAAAAATCTCTCTCTCTCTCTCTCTCTCTAACCCTCTCTCTTCCAGCCTCCGTCCCTCTCTCCCTCGTCGCCGTCTCAGCCATGCTCGCCCTCCTCGCCGTCGTCGGTGCCCTCGGCGTCGTCTTCCTCCTCCACCGCCTCTTCCTCCGTTTCTGCAACGAAGAAGGCCGTTCGCGTCGCTGTCACAAGCAGGTATAAATCCGTTTAGCTACTTTGGCATCTGATCGTAAGAGAAGCTATTCCCGTCCCGCAGACATTTGCACCGCCGGATTACGGGGAATCCGGGGCTTCCGAGCGCGTGCAGGACGCGCTGCTTCCGCGAATCGGTCAGAGATTCCCGAAAATCCGGAAGAAATAGGGGTCGCGGCAGGCTCAGGCCGCTTGGAGCCGCTTCTGGTAGCTTCAGGCCGCTTCTAGGCACCCGAAGGCCGCTTAGACCGATTTGAATAACCCCAAGTCGTTTTATGGCTTTCCAGAAACCCCCAGGTCATCTGGACCGCTTTTTGGCAACCAAAGGCCGCTTGGACCGCTTTTTGTCAACAAACGGCCGCTTGGACCGCTTTTTGGCAACCAAAGGCCGCTTGAGCAGCTTTATGACAACCAAAGGCCGATTGGACCGCTTTTTGGTAACCAAAGGCCGCGTGAACCGCTTTTTGACAACCAAAGGCCGCTTTTACCGCTTTTTGGCAACCAAAGGCCGCCTGGACCGCTTTTAACAATCATAGGCCGCTCTCTCTCTCTCTCCCTCTATCTCTCTCTCCCTCTATCTATCTCTCTCTCTCTCTCTCTCTCTCTCTCTCTCTCTCTCTTCTCTCTCTCTCCCGCTTGGACCACTCCTGACGTCATTATGCCGCTTTTGACAACCTCAGGCCGCCTCAAACTACCCTAAATTCTATGTTTCAGTCCCAGCTCTCCGCCCTTCTCCCCTCCTCTAACGGCCGCATGGAGGACGACCGCCTCACCGTGATCGAAGAAGAACGAGAAGACCTCCCATCGCCTTCAGAAGAGACGAAAGGTATCTAAAATTAGCCGCTAATTGGCTAATTTCTTGTTTTTTGGTGTAAAAATAGCGCTTAATTTGCTCCTTTTCCCTAATTTTGCAACAAAAACGAGTCTCATTAGCTATTTTTCTCCTTTTTTCTGAAAGAGGATGTGATTTTTAAGGCGGGGGCCTTGTTTCTCCGCGTCTTTCACATGCCGTGGTGCGGAAAATCGCTCCGGCACGCGGACGTTGCATGGAAACAGGGAAACAAATGGCTTGTCTGAGGGAAATTCGGCGGCCTGAGGCTGGCATAAGCGGAAGAATGCGGTCTGAGGATGCCAGGGTTCAGAAAAAAAGCGGTTTTTGATTGCCAATATCAATAAAAAGCGGTCTTTGGCCGCCAGGAAGGGTGAAAAGCGGCCCTAAAAGGGCAGAAGCCGCCTGAGGCTGCCAGGAAATATATAAAGCGGCCCTTGAAACTCGGAAGCGGCCTGAGGTTATCAGGAAGGATAAAATGCAGCTCTGCAAAAGAAACGGCCTGATCCAGAAAATTTACCCTTGATTGCCGAGGTCCATAAAAAGCGGCCTGAGGCTGTTAATATTTTTTAAAAGCGGCCTGAGGCTACCAGAAAAAGCAGACAGCAGCCTTAGGTTGCCATAAAAAGCAGAAAGCGGCCTGAGGCTGTTAGGAAGTAGAAAAAGCGGTCCTGAAAACCCAAAAGCGACCTGAGGCTGCCCGAATTAAAAAAGCGGATTTTGATTGCCAAGATCAATAAAAAGCGGCCTGAGGATGCCAGGATTGACTGCCAGAAAGGGTGAAAGGCGGCTTGAGGCGGTCACAAACAGCAAAAAGCGGCCTGAGGCTGCCAGGAATAGTAAAAAGCTACTTAAAAAACAGAAGCGGCCTGATCCTACCAATATTAATAAAACGCGGCCTGAGGTTACCCGAGGCGGTCACTAACTCCCCTCTTTTCAGGCGTCTTTTTCCCTGCCTTCTCCGACACCCAGCCGGTGCACGTGGTCGTCTGCGACCAGCGCCCCTTCATGCACTCGTTCAAGCCCCCACCGGAGCCTGTCTAATGGTCCCCTCTTCTTTGAATCTCCAGATTCTAAATCTTCAGATTCTGAAGACCCCCTCTCTTTTCCAAGAGTTCAAGACCTCAGTTACCTCCTCCGCGGGCCGTTGTGTTTGTTGTAAATTGCCAAAGTCTTACTCTCTCCCGGGTTCAACCCTCGTGTGCTATGCAATCTCAATGCGTTTATATTGTGTGTAATAAAGATGATTCGAGAGATTTTGTAACTACGAAAATATCTTCGTTTTTATCCTCCATATGTACCTGGTTCTACTTCATGTTTTTCACCTTCTTCATGTTCATTTTTGTTTCTTTTTCTCTTTTTTTAATCTCATGCGTCCTGTCCTACAACAAATATTGTAATCTGCTTGGATTTTGACCTACCTTATCCGCTGGCTCTAGTCTCTCCACTGTCCGTCAGCTTTTCATCTCCTGCAACCCTCAAAAAGCGGCTTTTAATTGCCAAAAGCAGGCGAAGCGGCCTTATGTTGCCAAAAAGCGGAAAAAAACTGCCCTAAACGGGGAATTTAAAGGACTAATTTATAGTTTAAAGGTCTAAAATTGCATAAAACGGGAATAAATTAAAGGTCGACTTTGGCCTGTCTGCGCATCTAACTCGAGGTATACTGTAGCTTAATGTTATTGCCCAGTATTCAGATGTTAGGCCCGATTTGGTTTCTTCTTGTTGTTCCCCATGCTCCCAGAAGTGTTGTTGGTGCAGGAAGCGAAGGCCTTCTTTATAAGAAAGGACATGGCCAGATGAAAGCCCAGAATACGGTATTAGATTTTTGCCAACTTTGCGGCTTTCAATTCAAATTTACCCCATTTTCAAACCGTTTTTTGGTTTAGATGATTGAAAAATTTATTTGAATATTGAAACATGAAAAACACTTTTTTTCAAGTTTCGAACGTTCATTTCCCAGAAAGTGGAGCGTTTATAATTTTTTAATGAGAAAACTCACACGCGAACGACATCGGTATTTGTTTTGTGATTTTATGGGAAAAGCGAGAGATTTGATCTTCTAAGGCTTTTTGATCCACTGGCAGCCTCAGGCCGCTCTTCATTACCCGAAAATTGGACGCTCTCTCAATTCTGCCTCGAACAAAACGTGCAATTTTCCTCTGAACACGTCTTATTATCTTTGCAGAATTGTGTTTTTTTCTTGACATTGCTTCTGCAGCTGCGAAATGTCCCATAAATTGTCTCCATTATTCCCGCATCAATTACCTCCAACTCATTTTTATGTCAGAGGCAAATTGAGTAGATAGAATAGGCTGGAAAAGTGAGATACACAAGGTATATAAGAAAAGAGAGAAGAGGAGAGAGAGGAGAGAAAGATTTAAAGAAAGAGAGAGAGAGAATGCAGGCAAATACACAGACGCCTATGTCAATAAAACAAAAATGAAACTACGATGCACTAAAAATATTGTCCAGACATGTGTTTAATTGAAATTATTTTCTGATGTACTGTATACTCTGATTTAATCATTGAGCATTAGACGGACAAAAAAGGCAACGAAAAGCCCGCTTATCGTCTCCAGACGGTGGACTACAGTTATAAAACAGCTCACAAACATCCTCACAAACACGCTTATTTGTTACATAGTTCACTTTTTTGTCCTATAAAAATGGAGCTGGAGGCTTCCTTACAACTCAAACATGTTGAGTTTTCTTCTTCCGGCCATTCTGGGATTTATCCTGGTCACTCAGGATGCTTCTGGTGCGGCGGTCGATAGCCTTTCGATTCAACTCAAGGAAGGTTAGTATTGTCTCTCTCTCTCTCTCTCTCTCTCTCTCTTTCTCTCTTTCTCTCTCTCTTTTTTACTCTCTCTTTCCATGATTCAGGGCCTGTGAGAGCTAAACGAGACGTCACAACAACTACAACTCCGGAACCAATCACCACAACCACTGCCTACGCTTGCGATGCCATTGGCTGCCCATATCCCTACGTTTGCAAATACCAAGACAAGAGTTGTGTGATCGATTGGAACCTCAATCTAATTGTTTTGCCAAGTGGGCCACGCAAGTGCAGGTATTTTTTTTTCTAATGTAAGGCACCAATGTAATTTCAGTCTTGATGTTGCTTGTCCTGAAGGAAGTTCCTTGTCTCTGAAATCTGGCGGTTCTTGGTCAAAGTTAGGTGCAAGCTCCTATAGGTTTTCCTGCTCTGCCGGCAAAGGATGGAATGTCCCTAAGCCTTTTGAAGCTGTGACTTGTGCCAAGTGATTCTTCGAATAAGGAAATCTTCGTTTGAAATTTCTTTATTAAAGTTAATGCATGTTTTTGTTTGAAATAAATGTAGGGATGTGAATTTCTCTCTCTCTCTCTGTCTCTCTCTTTTCTCTCTTTCTTGCTCTCTTACTCTCTCTTTCTCTCTGTAGAACATGTGCACGGTTCTTGTTAAGGCTCCTGATTTAAAATTTATTTTCAACTTAGCTTCTGGATAGATAAAAGATAGAGATACAAAAAAAATATCCAGTTAAAACGTGAGTGAGTTCAATTCAATTAATCAATTATACTCACACGCTGCATAACCATAAACTGTGCGGGTTTTTCGGTTTAAGGTCAATCCACTGTCACATATCCAAAAGTCCAAATAGTTGCTTTAAAACAGAATTGCCCGAATTGAATGAGAATTGAAGAATCAATGATTTAGACTTTAATATAATTACATAATACATAAGGGTCTTTCCTGTGCTTCACAAAATTTTATCATCAGTGTCTGGTACTTGTTGTTAACATTAAACAACACAACATATAACAATAAACTTTGTTGATTAAACTTGGTAATTCAATGACGACAAGCTTACACCGAACATTGACAAAAGATTTGTGGCAAAGACAAAAAATCATCTTGTGTACTGCGTTTTTCTAGTCACTGATGAAATAAAGAAAAATACAAGCCTAAACGATCATCAGTTTTCCTTGCCCGGAGTGTTACGATTGACATCATAATATACGGTTAGTTTCCAAGGAACCATCGCCGATTTCTAACTGTTAAAGGATAAAGATCTATTTGGTCGCACGACAATTGACGGATTTCGACAACCCCTTGTGATAATTAAAGCACGAAACAAGGGACAAGAAGGTTTCACGGTGGGACCTCAACGGGGCAGAGTAGCAAACGGCCTGAGTTCCGTGGGTCACGAGGACCGTCATCTGCGTCTAAAAGGAATGTTGAGAAAACACAAGATGAAGAGAGCAAGAAAAATAAAAAAAGGAGAAAGAAATATAAAACAATATAGAAAAAATAAAGAGAGAGACATACACAAACAAAGACACTGAAACTACGATGCACTAAAAATATTGTCCAGACATGTTTTTAATTGAAACTAATTTCTGATTTAATCATTGAGCATTAGACGGACAAAAAAGGTAACGAAAAGCCCGCTTATCGTCTCCAGACGGTAGACTACAGTTATAAAACAGCTCACAAACACGCTTATTTGTTACATAGTGCAGTTTTTTGTCCTATAAAAATGGAGCTGGAGGCTTCCTTACAACTCAAACATGTTGAGTTTTCTTCTTCCGGCCTTTCTGGGATTTATCCTGGTCACTCAGGATGCTTCTGGTGCGGCAGTCGACATTTTAGACCACGCCCACCAAAAGCCGAAGATCGATAATTCCCAATTTTGTCAGAAATGAAATTTATGGGTGTATGGAAGTGCCTAGACAACATATTAGCCCAAACAATAAAATTATTTTTGACGAATATCCCTCGGGTGATCGAGCCTTACTGAGACCTGGTCTTCTCAGGAACTTCTCCGGTGCACAAAACAAAAAAGCATTTTTTATTATATAGAAAACGTATTTTATGCTAAACAGATGTCTATGCCTGTTTTTTTAATTGATATTTATATCTGGTGTACTGAACATTGTATATCTTGACGATTGAGCCCTAGACGGTAACAAAAAAAACCCTACTTCTTTTACTTATCAACTTCCTGTTCTCGTAAACAATATACCGACGTTCAAAAACAGCCAAACAATCTTGTTCACACACAATCTTCACTATACAAACATCCCGCAAAGATTCCTTTGTTGTTTTATCAGCAATGCATTGTTCCTTTAGTCCTAGAAAAAGAAACCTGGACGCTTATTTAGAACCCAAGCATGTTTAGGCATCTTTCGGCCTTTATTTTGGTCCTCCTGGTTACTCAAGATGCTTCTGCAATTGACAGTTTTGAATCTGCAATTGACAGTTTTGAAAATCAAATTGGGAATGCTGCCTGTGATTTTGCTGGAACAGTTGGTATGTCAATTACTCACTTAATCACTCTATCACTTTCTTACTTTTCCTTCAAAAACTTGTTTATAACACTTATGCAGGTGAAGTCGGCGGCGGTATTGGTACAATAGGGCAAACCATGGAAGATGTAATAGGATGTGGCCGTGCTCCTGCAGTCCAGAGCAAAGAAGGTTGGTGTTTTCGTTTGCTCTACCTCTCTCTCGCTAATAACAACTATTCAGAACCCTTAAGACCTCCACCTGAAGGCGACTCCTCTGCGCCACAACTTAAAACTACACCGACTGAAAATGCTGGAAGTGACCCTGCTTTTCGCGGAAAAGGAGGTTGGTGTTATCTCTGTCTGTTTTTGTCTTACTAAGCAGTTTTGGCTGTGCTTCTCTCTGTCGTCGTCGTTTTATCTGTTTATGTCACAGCTTCTGTCTCGGTCTTTGTATATATCCCTGTTTTTTCGTCTGTCCTACAACCTACAATTTCTAAACCTACAAAACTTCAACCTACAACAGCTGAAGATGACAAAAGTGATTCTGCTGCCCAAGGCAAAAAAATTTTTGGTTAGTCTTTTAATTGCTCTATTACAGTACCTATTCAGTCAAAATCAAAGATGGCGGAAGTGAGCCGGCTGCCCCCGGAAAAGGAGGTTGGTGGTCTCTTTTTCCCTGCAAATTGATTTCATTTGTTTAGAACCTGTAAGACCCCAACCTGATGGCGAAACCTCTGAGTTACAATCTACACCCTCTAAAACTGCAACACTCAAAACGGCCACCACTGAAGATGAAGGAAATGATCCTGCTGGAAACGTTAAAGAAGTTCCCAGTTCGTATCTTTCTCTCTATCTCTCTCTCTCATTTCTCACTTTCTTAAAATACTTATTTAGGTAATGGCAAAGATGGGAAAAGTAAACCTGCTGCCCCCAAAAAAGCAGGTTGGTGTTATCTCTCTCTTTTTTCTCTTATTATTTTTTTTTCTATCTCTCCCCCTTCTCTCTAATAACAATAATTTAGAACAAGTACGACCTAAACCTGAAAGCGGGTCCTCTTCTTTGTCATCTGCAACACCTGCCTCTCCCGCAACTACCCTTGAACCCCTTTTTCCGGGTCCACTCCCATGCCTTGGAAGTGCCTGTAGCAACCCCTACTTTTGTGTCCCAGGAATAACCCGACTCACATGTTCGAAGGAAAGTGACTTCTCTCAAGTGCCACAAGTTACCTCAATTGGATCTGGACAGTTCAGGTGCAGTTTCTTCTGTTTAAAAACCTCATTGTATTTTCAGCTATCAAATTACTTGTCCTAAAGGCACTTTGTTTGTCAAAATAGGCAGTGATTGGACAGACTTCGACGCTCCTGCTTATACTTTTTATTGTTCTGCCTGCGATGGATGGAATGTGCCGATATCTTTACCGCCCGTGCGTTTGGAAGCCGTGGCTTGTTTTCATTTGAAGAAATAGAAAGTCTTTGTTTATAGTACAAATGAAATTCATCGCTGTTTTTTTTTGTTATTTTCTGCAACCTCCTTGTCAGCCTCCTCTCTCCCTCTGTCTTTTTTTCTTTTTTTTCTCTCTCTTTTGTATTCTTTTTCTCAGGCTCTCGGTTACTTCTTCGTGACCTTTGTCACGACCAATCGGGAAAGCAAACATTTCTGAAGACAGTTGTCAACCGACAGCTAGTGCAAGAGGGACGGGGGTCTTCTGCTTGGAAAGACTTTTTTCCACCTGTAGGAGTAATTTGAGAGAGATCCCCAGGTGAAGGAGGAACTGGACATTCTGGAGGCGGAGACAGATTCAACTTTAGTGACAGTTATGGAGGCACACAAGGAAATCTACGACTACGAAGCAAAATTGATATGGTGGATAAAATCAAACAGAAACAACTACGTTTATTCGTCAAAATTCAAACGACGATTTACGGATTCGTCAAATGAAAACAAGCCACCGCTTCGAAACGCACAGACGGTGAAGCTATCGGCATATTCCATCCATCGCAGGCAGAACAATGGTAAGTATCAGAAACTGTGCTGACGTTCACCCATTTACCGCCTATTTTCAGAAATAAGCGGCCTTTGGGACAAGTAATTTTATAGCTGAAAGAACAATGAGGTTTTTTTAAATGGACGAAACAACACCTGAACTGTTCTGATCCAATTGAAGTAACCTGTGGCACTGGAGAGAATTCACTTTGCTGCGAACAAGTGAGTCGGGGGATTCCTGGGTCGCAAGAGTAGGGATTCTGACAGGCACTTCCAAGGCATTGTCTGGCAGGTGGAAGAAAGGATATGTCTGCTCCAGAAACACCCGTAGTGACAAGTAGAAAACCAACGAAGGCCGGAAGAAGATAACACAACATATTTGAGTTGTTGGAAAGTAACTAATACCATTTTTATAGGACCAAAGGACTGATGCACTAAATTATTAAGGTTTGTTTCTGTGACCGATAAGGTGTCTGACCGAGATGTTTTTACGCTGTAGTGCATAGTCCTAAAACGATAAGTTCGCTACGTAGAGTTTTTTTGCTTTCGTGTAGTGCTCAATGATTAAAATATACGTTGTTCAATGCATCAGAAATCAATTTTAATTGGACACAAGGACTCAACCTTCTAAAAACATAAATGTTTTCAGTGTATCATACCGTACTTTCCTTGAATACAGTTTTTGTTTCTGTTTCTGTTTCTGTCTCTGTCTTAAAAAGATCATCAGCCTCCTTTTCAAAATGGAATTGACTCCTATGCTAATTCACTCATTTCAGTTAAGATAATTTTTTCCAACACCGCTCCAAGCAACGTTTTTTCACAAAGGGGCTGATTAGCATAGGATTAGCCTTCATTTTGAAAAGGAGGCTGATGGTCCCTTTAAAATCTAAGCTTAAGGGCAGATCCTCTTTGTTACATTTTGCAATAGCTGCCCCTCCCCCCGTTCCTACCACAAACCATTTAACCGGTTTTTTTACGGGTCCACGCCCATGCGTTTTAAGTGCACACCTTTTCTTGCATACTTATACAAACGGTTTATTCAATAGGTGTGCACCCTAAACAGCCAGAATGAATCACAGTTGTCGCTCCGGTCGCTCGATAATTCTTGTTCAATCCACAGTTTCCTTTGAGTCAGCTATAATTGCCCACGTCCAAGTTGCTGGAACTATTCTCCTTGGTGTATGCAGCGTATTTCATAGGCTTCTGGGAAAGTTGAGAAACTGCAGACAACTTTTGTAGCTAATTTGGGTGGAGCTATCTCCTCAAAAGGCTCCATTCCGGCTTGAGGACGGGAGATCCAGGCCCGTTTGGAAGAGCGGGGGTAAGACCGGCCTCACAGCTGTGCGAAACCCAGGACTAAAATGAAAACCTAATCTTGTACCCCAAAAAAAACCCCGACCTTTTTGTACACAGGAAAGTAACTTATATCTAGGAGTCACATAAATGGGATCATGACAATTCAAATTTTTTACTTTTGTTGAAACGTCTTTTCAGTATTTTTACAGGAACAAAAGACTGATGCACTGATCACATTGTATTATGTTTCGGTGACCCAGAACGTGTATTAATACGTGGTATTTTGTGCACGAGGTGTTTTTCAACTCTAGTGCACAGTTGGAAGACGATAAGC
Organism: Oscheius sp. G VE-2021; assembly: GCA_022343465.1. Lineage (NCBI taxonomy): Eukaryota > Metazoa > Nematoda > Chromadorea > Rhabditida > Rhabditidae > Oscheius > Oscheius sp. G VE-2021. The sequence goes on along the minus strand of JAJQXH010000001.1, from coordinate 238,778 downwards.
GCGCTACGTAGACTCTTTATGACTATTTTTAGTAATCAAATAAAACTATGTATTATACCAGGAACAAATTTCAATTGGAAACAAGTGCTCATCCATCTAAAAATTGTAAATGTTTTCAGTGCATTTTATCTTGTTTGTACTTCCATCTGTGCCTCTTTGTCTGCCTTTATCTGTGTCTCTGTCTGTTAAAGACCCGCAGTGAGAACTTCCTGTCTTCTGTCTCGGCTGCCTCCCTGGACCAATAGAAAAAGCTGTATCTTCTAAAAACAGCAATCAACGGGTTGGGGCAGCTGGTCCAGGAAGGAAAATTTTGAGATGTACTTGCAAGAGTTCTTTGAGAATTACCCCTAGGTGAAAAAGGCACTGAAGATTTTGAAGGCGGTGACGGACTGTACCCTGCTGGAAGTTATGGTGGTACACTACAAATACAAAGTAAAGGTGTACGTGGAGGTTGCAAAAGATGAAATTCGAACAAAAGTATTTATTATCTTTATTTATCAAACGTCAAACATGACTCTATTTCGTCAAATGGAAACAAGCCAACTCATCAAAACGCACGGCCGGTGAATATATCGGCACATTCCATCCATCGCAGGGAGAACAATTGAACGTATAAGAACCTGAGACAAAGTCCACCCATTTTCCATCTGTTTTTAGAAACAAAGCACCTTTAGGGCAAGTGATTTGATAACTGAAATAACAATTAGGCGTTTAAAGAGAAAAATGCACCTGAATTGTCCTGATCCAATTGATTTAACTTGTGGTACTGAAGAGAAGTCATTTTCTTTGCTACAAGTCAGTCGGGCTATTCCTGGGATACAAGTGTAGGGGTTGCTACAGTTGCTTGCAAGGCATGGTCTGGGAGGTGGAAGAAAAGGTTGCATGGTTGTTGCAGGAGGGGCTTCCGGTTCTAAATAAGTGTCAATAGAAAGCGAGACAGAGAGATAACACCAACCTCCTTTTCCTTGGCCGGAAGGATCACTTCCGCCATCTTTGCCTTCGCCTGAATGGGTACTTTAAATTATAAAGAGAAAAAGGTAGATAAACAAAAATATACAGAGAGACAGAGACAGAGACAAAAACAGAGGCAGAGGCAAAAACAGAGAATGAAAAGAAAAGAAAGAGAGACAGAAAAATAAAAAAAGAGATAAAGAGACATACACTGACACAGAAATAACACCAACCTTTACCTTTTCCTTTTCCTTGACCAGAAGGATCACTTCCACCATTTTTGCCATCGCCTGAAATGGTACTTGAAAAGAGAGAATAAAAAGGTAAAAGAAAAAAGAGAAAAGGTAAGAGAAAAATTGAAATGGAGAGTGATAGAGATAGAGATGAAGATAGATAATACCAACCTCCTTTTTCTTGACCAGAAGAATCACTTCCACCTTCGCCTTCGCCTGAAGGGGCAGGTGCTCCAACACATGACACAGCATCAAAATGCATGGGCGGTGTAGTAATCGTAACATTCCATCCACTGCCGGAAGAGCAAGAAAATTTATAGGAACTTGCGCCAAAGTTTGCCCATGAACTGCCCATTTTAAGATACAAGGTACTTCCGTCTGCAGGACAAGTAATATCAAAGCTGAAATTTCAATTAGGCCAATAATTTGAAGAAGAAATACTTGCACTTGCCTGCTCCATCTGGCGCAAGAATTGGTGCTGGAGACAGGGAATTTGCCTTCTCACAACCTGGGAGTTCAGCACTGTCGCAAGAGTAGGGGTTACGGCAGCCAATTGGATCGCACGGGCTTGGACGAGGAGTTGTTGTAGTCGTTGCTAGGGTTGTAGTTGATGTAGTTGGGACAGGGGTTGTAGACGTTGTGGTGGTTGGGGCCGGAGTAGTAGTAGTAGCAGTAGTACTTGTTGTTGTAGTTGAAGAGGTTGTCGGCTGAGGAGATTTTGTGCTTGTGGTAGGGGCAGGGGTTGTAGTGGTTGCACTCTTAACTGGTGTAGGTTCAGACGTAGTAGGAGGTTCAGTGCTAGTAATTGTACCCGGAGCAAAGCTTTCTAAGGGTGCAGAGGTTTCTTCTCCAGGTTTAGGGCTTACAGTCCCTAAATCAAAGAAATTAGAGAGATAGAGAATGAAAAAAAGAAAAGAGAGAGAGAGAAGACACACCGGAATCTCCTTTGCCTTTCTCACATCCTAGTATATCTCCTGCTGTTTGGCCTAATGTACCAACAACGCTGCCAATTTCACCTGAAAATACGTTATAAGAGAAGTTTTTACAGAAAAAGTGAGTACCAGCTGCTCCCGCGATATCACAGGCGGCCTTCCCTACGTCTTGTCCAAGGTCGTCGAATAACCCTCCAGAAACACCGGAAGTAAATAGGAAAGTACCAATGAAGACCGGAAGAAAAAAACTGAACATGTGTGGGCTGTACAGTAAACCCTATGTGCATTTTATAGAAACAAGGGACTGGTGCACTTATAGCATTGTAGTTCGTTTTGGTGACCGTGTAGGTGTCTGAACAGGATTACTAGGTGTTTTTCAACATTAGTGCATAGTTTAAAGACGATAAGCGCGCTACGTAGACTTTTTTTCGCTTTTTGTCTAGTGCTCAATGATCAAATATACATATGTATTACATCAGAAAACAATTTCGAATGGAAACAAGGGCTCATCCGTCTAAAAAATGTGAATGTGTTCAGTGCACCTTGGTTTGTACTTCCGTCTGTGTGTCTGTCTCTGTCAGCGAGGGCAACATCTTGGCCGGCTGGCGAAGTCTAGTCATACCGCTGAGGATATGCCTTCAAATTATAAATAGCTTGTAATCGAAATAGCCTTATGTAATTAAATTAAAGTTTCAGGCAAAGATCCTTATACAAATCTGTATACAAGAAACTATTTAGACCTTTGGGTAAGTGACAGTGAAACGGCAGTAAGTAAATAAACTTGAAAGCTAAAAACAATTTTACATTACCAAGATTACGATCTCGTCATCACCCGAAAAAAATGAGAAGGAAACTTATCTAAGCGCTATCTTCTGTCAACACTGTTTGACTGCTTTGCATTCCGCTTTGGTCCTTTAGCAAAGCTGTCTTTCACAAGTCCCTGAGAGCTTCCACAGTTTTTATAAGCCAACTGTAGATATCGTTGCTGCTCCCTTGCATGGCCGTCTGGATTTTGCACCTCTACGTGTCTGAACCTCACATGATATGTTTCTAGCCTTTGCCTGACTTTATTTCTAACCAACTGGATATCTATGTGTCTAACACTGTGTAACAAAATTAGAGTATAGAGAAAGAGAGAAAACTGGTGAGAGAGACTGAAGTTATTTTTCCACAAAATTTCCGTTGCTTGTATTTTTATTTTTTTTCCCTTCTGGCGTTTACTGCTTGTACAAACGCAGTTTCTTGCCAAATCCTTGGCAATTGTTTTTAGCGGAGGATTCTCATTTGCCAGCGACAGGAGAGCCTTGGTCGTCTTCTCTCTTGTTATGTGGTTCTGCAACAAATACCGTAATCTACATGTTTTTTTACCTACCTTATCCATCGCCCAGGAGACCTCAGATGAGCATTTTCACCTACGACTAATACCGTTCGAGATGGGAAACAGACCCTATTAGGCTACCAGTTGATCTCAATTAAATAACCGAGGGAACTTCGTGTTAGTTCTGTTATTTCCATTATTAAACTGAACAAACCACAAACGAACAATAATATACGAACGAATCACCCAATAATACATCTTAAACGACGGCACAAGCCACACAACCGTACGCCACAAGAGCAGACGTCCGATTGGCCAGCGCAGGTTTGAGCTCCTTTGACTCTTGCGCGATTACAATCGCATTATCAATAGGACATCCCAATTGGTCATGGTCAACGCTAAGAGTTTCTAGCATCAGATGATCGTCAGGGCGATCTAGCATCGATGAAGATAGACTTATGTATGCCTAATTAAAGCAATGTTGGCAACACCTCATGGCAGTTATGGAGGCACACAAGGAAAACTACGACTACGAAGCAAAGGTGGATGCGGTGGATAAAATTAAACAGAAACAGCGATTACGTTTATTTTTCAAACTTTAAACAAAGGATTGCGGATTCGTCAAATGGAAACAAGCCACCGCATCAAAACGCACGGACGGGGAAGTTATCGGGTAATTCCATCTATCGCAGGAATTACAAGAAAACGTATAAGAATGTGCGACGAAGTCCATCCATTTGCCTTCCGCTTTTAGAAACAAAGCACCTTTAGGACAAGTGATTTTATAGCTGAAATAACAATGAGGTTTTTTAATGGAATAAACAACACCTGAACTGTCCTGATCCAATTGAGATAACCTGTGGCACTTGAGAGAAGTCACTTTCCTGCGAACATGTGAGTCGGGGGATTCCTGGGTCACAAGAGTAGGGATTCTGACAGGCACTTGAAAGGCATGGAGTTGCAGCCGGAAATAATGGTTCATTGACTGCGGCAGGTTCTGCAGATTGAAGTTTAGGTTGTACAGGTTCTAAATAATTGCAAATAGAGAAAAAAAGAAAAAAAGATATAGAGAACGAGAGATAACACCAACCTACTGCTCCCACGGTATAAGGATCACTAACACTCGAAGTGACCAGGACCGGTTGAGGTTGTACAGGTTCTAAATTATTGTCAATAGAGAGAGAGAGAGAGAGAGAGAAAATGAACGATAACACCAACCTTCTCCCACGGCATAAGGATCACTAATACTAGAAGTGACCAGGAAAACACCAATGAAGACCGGAAGAAAACTCAACATGTTTGAGTTGTAGAGAAGCCCCAAGGTACTTTTTATAGGAACATGACTGATGCACTTATAACATTGAGCTATGTTTGGGTGGTCTAGGCAACAAGGAAACGAGGTGTTTTTTTTTACCTTCAGTGCACAGTTTGAGGACGATAAGCGCGCTATGTAGCCTTTTTTTTGCTTTTTTCTGGTGCTCAATGATTAAAATGTACAGATGTATTTCACCAGAAAACAATTTCAATTGGAAATAAGGGCTCATAGGTCTAAAAAATAAAAATATTTTTAGTGCAAACAGCCGCGTGGGCTTCAATGAAACAGAGAGCGCGCGAGGGAAAAGGGGCGGGACTTGTGTTTTTTTGTGGTGCGCGCGTCAAACAAAACTTCTGAAAAGTCTAAAAGCAATGAATTGACGCTAAATTTCACGATGAATCCAATGGTGTATATTGCATGCGGTTTTAACTTACGTGAATAAGTGAGTGATTATGAATTTCTTCCCTATCCATAATATAAGCAAGACGTATATAATCAAGCTTCAAAAGATGAAAAGTCTGCATAATTAAGACAACAAAAAATAACTGCAGCAAAAAGCACTCGAACCTGGTAAAAATTGAAAAATATTAGATCGGTACCCAAACACTGTCCAATCGGCCGATTTCGAAAATATCGAATCGACCTTATGTAATTCCCTCGTTAGTTTTTTTATCGTTAGAGTCAAAAACTGACAAATAGTGTTTTTGCCTACCTGAACTACTTTTCTGTTGTTCAGTTTAACACCAAGAACCTTAAAGAGGCGTTTGCTTTGCGAAAAAAAAGAAGAAACTGCAAAGAAGAAATTTTTAAAAATTCATAAAAGGTCGGCAACCCAAAAATTGCAAAAGAATGTGAAACATAGGAATCAAAAAAGATCTTAACCTGAAAAAAGAAGAAAAACTGAATATTTTTCAATCTTTTCGAAAGAGATACCTCCCGCTTCAGCTTAGCCTAATTAAGCTTTACCCTAACATTCTGAAGGTAGACCTCAGCTTTTTAAAGCTATACCTTAACTTTCTGAAACTATACCTTAGCTTTCTAAAACTATACGTTAGCCTAAAAAATATACCTTAGCTTTTTGACGCTAAACCAAAGCTTTTCAAAGCGAGACCTTAGTTTTCTGAAACTAGACCTTAGCCTAATTAGGCTATACCTTAGCTTTTTAAAGTTTTTTACAAGCGCTCTTTACACCGAAAAAGCCAAAAACGCAGTTGCTCGCAGAATCCAAATTAAGTCACCAAAACAAAGAGGAAGGGAAAGATAGACAGATAAAGAGAGAGAACAAAAGAAAGGAAGAGAGAGAGAGAGAGAGAGAGAGAGAGAGAGAGAGAGAGAGACAGAGAGAGAGACAGAGACGGAGAGACAGAGGTAGAGAGAACAGAAAACAACAGCGAAAGTTCATTTCCCACAAAATGACCGTTGCATTTATTCTGATTTCTTCTTTCCTGGCGTTTCTACTGCTTGAAGAGGAGCAGTCTCTTCCCCAACTCCTTGGCCATCGCCTTCAGCTGAGGATTCTTCTTCGCCAGCCACAGAAGAGCCCTGGCCGTCTTCTCCCTCGCCATGTGGTCCTGCCACGAATACCGTAATCTTTTTCCCTTTTGACCTACCTTATCCATGGCCTGCAGTCTCTCCTCCACCCTGTCCGTCTGCTCCTTCATCTCCTCCACCTTCCTCACGGCCACAGCCACATCCACCTTGGCTTCGTAGTCGTAGTTCTCCTTGTGTACCTCCATAACCGCCAGCAGGGTGTAGTCCGTCTCCGCCTCCAGAAGCTCCAGTTCCTCCTTCACCTGGGGATCCCTCTCGAAGCACTCCTGCAGGTGGAGAACACTCTTTCCCAGCAGAAGACGGTGGTTCGAGTACTGGCCCCGTCCTTCGTGGACCAGCTGCTGAAGCCGGGTGGCAGCTGTCTTCAGAAGAGCCAGCTTTTCAGATTGGTCGAGGGAGGCGGCCGAGACGGAGGAGAGGAAGGCCTCACGACGGGACTTCAGCTGGGCGGAGGAGCGGAAGGCCTGGGTTCCAAGGGCCACGAGGGCCGTCATCTGGGTCTGAAAGAGGGGATAGAGAGAGAGAGAGAGAGAGAGAGAGAGAGAGAGAGAGAGAGAGGAGAGAGAGAGAGTTAGAGAGAGAGAGAGAGAGAGAGAGAGGAAAAGGGAGAGATAGAGAGATACCTCTTCAGAAGGAGACACAGGGTTCCTAGAGATGACATGAGCACCGGGGGCGGCAGGGCGAAGAAGCTCCCGGTAGTCGGAGAGGATAGAGCAGGAGGAGTCCGACAGGATGGACATCACGAGAGGAAATGAGGAGGAAGGGAAGGCGGAACGAGAATCACGTATATGCAAATGTGACCTTTCAATGTTAATTTTTCTAATTTTTAAAATATATTATTTTTATTTATTTTTTAAATTCCTTTTTTAGTTTCCGGTGTTTATATAAAAAAAAATTAAACTCCCTCTTTTTTTTTTTTAAATTTTTGGCGATTAATTTCCCCTTTCAATGAAATTTCCAGATCGTTTACACTGACAGCCGCCATAAACTAACTCCTTCTGTTAAAGGATGTCTTTTTTGGGTCCCGCCACGAAGGACGCCTATTTATTTTTTGGCAAGGTTTCAAATCTTTTCGCATTTCAATTTCGCTGATTTTGCTGCTTTTTTGATGGGTGTGCTTTTATTTTTCGCATTTAGGTTGTAAAATTTAGTTATTTAAATAATTTAAATGTTGTTTTTGCAATATTTACGTAAATATTTGTAAAAATCGGCGGCGGAAAGCGAAAAATAAGCGAAATAGGCTGTAGCTTTTGTTTTGTTGTTTTCGCTTTCTAGATACGTATTTTCATTCATTTCCAGATGTTTTAACGTTTTGTGGCTTGTTTTATACCCCTAATGGTATTTTAATAAATTTTGATGTTGTTTGCTAAATTTTTGTCGAAAATCCATTTCCGAACGTTAAAATCGAAATGTGAACTTTTTGTATTTATTTTCCCATTGTTTTAAGCGTGTTTTCAGTTCTTTTTGAGCCTAAAATTATTAATTTTGAAGGGATATTGATGTTTTTGATAGTTTCTGTAATTGCGTCATTTTTGGTTTCTACCTTGTTTTCTTGGTGTCCAGTTGATGTCACTAATATTTCTACTTGTAGATCTCTGAAGTGGGTTTTCCTACACTTCACAAAGAACGACAAAATGACTATCAGCAAGAACAACAAGATGATGGCGCACCTCAACTACAGAATGAAGGTCATTCTCCAGGATTCCAGGACCTTCGTCGGCTACTTCAAAGGTATTTTTAATTCTTTTTTTTGTTCATCTACGTTTATTCAGCCTTTGACAAGCACATGAACATCCTTCTCTCCGACTGCGAGGAGTTCAGACAAATCAAGCCGAAGCCTGGAAAGAAGCAGAATGATGGTGAGGAGAAGCGCACCCTCGGCCTGGTGCTCCTCCGCGGCGAGCACATCGTCTCAATGACCGTCGATGGACCTCCCCCCAAGGTTAGTCTACCTCCAAACATTCCCTAATTGCATCATTTCCAGGATGAGGACGGTATCCGTCTCCCCAAGGCCGGAGGAATGGCCGGACCCGGAGTCGGAAAGCCCGCCGGTCGTGGAATGCCCGTCATGCCTCCCTCTGGCATGCAGGTCCCGCGCGGCCTCGCTGGAGCCGTCGGTGGAGTCGGTGGCCCTGGGATGGCCGGAATGGTGCCTCCTCCGTTCCCCGGAGCCCCCGGAATGCCGCCCCGTCCCTTCTAAGCGTAGCGATCTCCCGTGTCCCTCTACCGCATCTCCTGTCGATACCCGTAAAGTTCCCGAATCACGTGTGGTTGTTACGTTGAAGTGTATTTTGATCTACTCTATAAATCGGTTTCGTGTTATTCTTTCAATTGACTTTCGCGGTTTCGCGCCGTGGATTCTTTCTTTTATTATTGCGTTGTTGATGTTTTACGTGGTGTTTAAGGGTAACGCTTCAGGAATGCCTCCCAAGAAGAAGGTTGAGGAAGAGCGCGTCCCCCTCCTGGGCCGTCTCGGAACGAACTTGAAGGTGCGCAAACCTTTCTTTTTAAAGAAAAATTCAAAAGTACCACTTCATAATTGGAAAATACTTTAAAACCCTAAAAAGTCATTTACATGTGAAACCGTAATTTTTGATCTTCAAGTAGTTGATTTTAAATTCGAAAGTTCCAACGTCGTGGTATTCTCCAAATCTCATCTTTCTGCCCTGCCGTCATCATCATTTTCTAAGCTAAACTGCATTAATAACCTCTTGGCTAATTGTCTCAAGGATTCTTCTTGGCTCTCAATCGTCGCCACCGTTCTTCTCGGCCTCTGGTGAAATTGGCCACTCGGACCGCTCTGACAGCCTCGGGCCGGATCCACTTCTAGTACACGGCTAGGCCGCTCGTACCGCTCATACCAACCTTAGGCCGCTTGGAGCACTTCGCAACGTTTGGCCGTTTCTAGTAGACCATAGGCCGCTCTGACCGCCTCCTACCAACCTTAGGCCGTTTGAGTCACAGCTGTTGTAATCAGAACACGTCTAACAACCCTAGGACGCCTGATCTTCCATTTCTAGCGACGTTAAACAGAAGACACGCACGTGACAACCTCAGGCCGCCGGAGGCGGCTCGGTTAGCCTTCGGCCGCTCAGACCGCTTTTAACAACATTTGGCCGCTTAGGACCTGTCAGGCAACAACAGGCCACCTTCTTCGTTTTTTGGCGAATAGACCGCTTGACTGCCTGAAACTGAAACGCTTGACTTGACTCAAGCTGCTTATGCCGCTTCTACAACCTTAGGAGAAAAGAGGGAGAATTCAAAAATACAAAATAATCATAATTTTTAGCTTAAATTGTTTTAAATTTGTTTTTTGCCTAATTACATTTTGTTAAATTTCAGGTCGGCATTCTGGGTTTGCCGAACGTCGGAAAGAGTACCTTCTTCAACGTGCTCACCAAGTCCGAGGCCCAGGCTGAGAACTTCCCCTTCTGCACCATCGACCCCAACGAGAGCAGGGTAAGTGTTCCTCCTTCTCCACCCAAATTCATCAATTTAACAATAAACCCTGATTTAAAAATAAAATTCTTAAAAGTCTGGCAAATCTCATTTTTAGGTAGCCGTGAGCGACAAGCGCTTCGACTGGCTGGTGGAGCACTACAAGCCGGTCAGCAAGGTCCCCGCCTTCCTCAACGTCACTGATATCGCCGGACTTGTCAAGGGTGCGCTTCTTCTTCAATTTGCTGATTTAGACGTCTTTTATTCGAAGTTGTGGCGTCTTCTATGCAAATCTGTCATTTTAAATGTCTAAATACCATTTTCAGGAGCTTCTGAGGGCCAGGGACTGGGAAACGCCTTCCTCTCCCACGTGTCCGCTTGCGACGCCTTGTTCCATCTCTGCCGTGCCTTCGACGACGATGACGTCACCCACGTTGAAGGTACTGAATTCTAATTGGCAGACCAAAAAAGGGATCTAGGTGATGTGAACCCCATCCGCGATCTGGAGATCATCAGCGACGAGCTGTTTGCCAAGGATCTGCAGTTCATCGACACTCCGCTCAAGAAGGCCGAGGCGCTCTTCGTCCGCGCCAATGACAAGACCAAGAAGGTGGCTTTGTAGTCAAATTGAGGTAATTTGGGCATGTTTTCAGGTGGAATTTGACACCCTGACGCGTGTGAAGGGACTGCTGGAGAAGAAGAGGCCCATCCGGCTGGAGTCGTGGAATGAGAAGGAGATCGAGGTGTTGAACAAGCACCTCTTCCTCACCGCCAAGCCGATTGTCTACCTCGTCAATCTGTCCGAGAAGGACTACATCAGAAAGGTAGCGTAGCGTTTTTTCAGGCTCAGGCCGCCCGGAGCCGCTACTGGCAACCATAGGACGATTAAGCCTACTTCTATCAGCCAAATGCCGCCTGGAGCAACATATCCTAACAATAGGCTGCGTGGACCACTGCACGGAACTATAGGCCGCCTAGGACCGCTGCTGACAACCATAGGCCGCCCAGGACCGCGTTAGACAGTAACATGCCGCATCTAACATCAATGTACCGCTTTTGTCAGCCTTAGGCCGCCTTGAAGTATTTCTGGTCGTCTGATGCCGCCCCAATCATTCTAGATACCGCTTCTGACAATCGTAGACCGCTTAGTACCGCTTCGGGTGACAATAGGCAGCCTAAATCGTGTCAGCAAACCATAGGCCGCTTTTGGTAACAGTAGGCCGTTGTGGACCGCTTCTCATGGTCACATGTCGATTATGGTAGCTTCTGGGAATCATTGGCCTCTTGGACCGCTTTGGGAATCTTAGGCCGCTTAGGAACGCTTCTGGCAACCGTAGGCCGCTTAGTACCGCGTCTGCCAACCGTAGGCCGCTTCTAGTAATCATAGGCCGCTTTTGATGGTCATATGCTGATTAGTATAGCTTCTAACAACCTTAGGCTGCTTAAAACCGCTTCTGACAACCTCAAGACGCCGAGTTTAACCAAAACTTATAAACTTTAAACTTCTATTTTCAGAAGAACAAGTGGCTGGCCAAGATCAAGGCCGCCATCGACGAGCATGACCCCGGAGCGGTGCTGATCCCCTTCTCCGGCGCCTTCGAGAACAAGCTGCTCGACATGCCCGAGGACGAGCGGGAGAAGTACCTCAAGGAGAACGAGGTCACCTCCAACCTCGACAAGGTATTTTCCCATTTTTCTTTCTTTTTTTCCGTTTTTAGAACCTAGAAAAACAATTTTTGCTTACTTTTTACTTGTTTCAGATCGTGCACACCGGTTACAAGGCGCTGCAGCTCGAGTACTTCTTCACCGCCGGAAAGGACGAAGTGAAGGCCTGGACCATCCAGAAGGGAACCCAGGCCCCGAAGGCCGCCGGAAGGATCCACACCGACTTCGAGAAGGGATTCATCATGGCTGAAGTGATGAAGGTCAACGACCTCATGGAGCTGGGAGATGAAGCCAAGGTGTGTGGAGGAAGAGCAGAGAAATTGGAATCCGGCGAACCGCATTTGACAGGCTCAGACCGCCTGGAGGCTTTATGGGGGGCCTCAGGCCGCTTCGAGCAGTCTTAACAACCTCAGGCCGCTTTTTTTTGTTCCTGGAATGTTCACACCGCTTTAATTGGATCCCAGGCTCTGAGCCGCTTCTGGCAACCGCCGACTTTGACCGCTTCTGGAAGATACATGCCGCTTTTTACCGCTTCAGGTATTTATAAGCCGCCTAGAACCGTTTTCTCGATTTTCCAATTCGTTTGTTGTCTTTAAAAAAAGTTTTAAAAAACTACGATTTTTCCCTAAAAACCCACAGTTTTCCCTTAAAATCCACTGTTTCCCGCAAAATCACCAACCCCGATTACCTGTCGCTGAGTGGTGCATGACGCAAATGACACAGTACCGCAAATCTTTATCAATCATCAGGTGCATTATTGATCCCATTCCCCTCTCTCTGGCATATAGGGCAGCGAAAGTGCCGCCCCCGTTCGACGCCGATCAATGGGCGGGGCGATTAGTAGCGCCCGCCTTTACTGTAAAATCGCGAAAAAGGGCACTAATTATCGATTTTATCGATTAAAATCACTTTAAACTTCATTTTTATTTGAAAATCGATTTTAAATTTTAACAAAAATCAGTCATTAAATCGATCAACATTCGATTCTTACGGCTGAAACCGCCATGGGAGGAGTTATTCTGCTATACAACTATATAGGAGAATTACACCAAACATGGGTTTTTTTTGGGTTGCCATATGAAAATGTCGATTTTATCGCTTAATTTCACTTTAAACTTCATTTTAACCTAAAAATCGATTTTCGGCTTAAAATTACACCTAAATTAGGCTGCAATATGCAAATGTGGGACTCCCTCATTTGCATATAGCAACCCAAAAACTTATTTTTCACTGGGAGCGAATCGTATCAGTGTCGATTATTCTATTCTCACTTTAAACTTTTTTTAAGCCTTGAAATTAATTTTAGTTTAAAAATGTTTTAAATTTTAAAACATAATTTTAAAATTTGAATTTAAAACTTTATTTTCAGTGCAAGGCGGGAGGCAAGTACCGCCAGCAGGGAAAGACCTACGTGGTGGACGACGGAGACATCATTATGTTCAAGTTCAACGCCGGAGCCGGTCTCACCGCCGGAAAGAAGAAGTAGACCCATTTTCCAGGGTCCCGATTGTTTTTTTGCTTGTTAAGTTCCAAAATGAAGAGTCTGTTTCTCTTCATCTCTCTCTTCCTGTCTCTTTATTCATAATTTAGGGAGGTTTTCAGAGTTCAGTGAGATTCAGACCGAAGGGAAGTGAAGTTCCCCGGCTGTGCGCAGTCGGCCAGCCAAGAAAAGTCAACAATTGGCTGCTGGCGAGAGAATTTTCAGAGCGGCGGTGGCGTGTACCGGCGATAGACTACGGCAGAGGGAGAGACGCAGAGTGGGCGCGGCCCCTTTCCAGCGGGAGGCGGGACGAAAAAGACCGACGAGATAGCACACGAAAGGAGAGAGACGCAGACGAGGGGAGGGGCGGAGTCGTGTGGTGCGGGCGGCGCCGCCAGTCGCCCCACCCCCCAGCCAGCTCCTCCCATCCGATCCCGGCCCCTCCCACTTAATTTTTCTTTGTGTGGTCGTAGAGACCCCCATGGCAACCGGGCGCTGAGACCACCGGAAACGATAATTGAGGGGGAGATACATTTGAATAATGCACCTATTTGCCTATGCTAATTGGCTTTTTGTGAGAGACCAAGTGCGGGCGGAAATGGTGCGGACCAAGCCGGTTCTGACCCTATTATTTCTTATAATTTTGTAAAAATTAAACAATTTTGTAAAATATAAAACAATTATATAAATATTAAAGCCTTTTATTTTGTATTCTCGCGTATATGCAAATGAGGACCAGTATTGAGCTAAGTAACGAGAAATTTGCCTACAGCAGCGGAATAAAGTCATGAAAAGTCTATATAATTAGAATTTAGCCTCATCACTTTGAACTGATTTTAATTCTTTGAAAAATGGTTGTATAAATTAAATAAAAACAAGCCAAAATTGCACTATGAAATCAGGAATTCTGCCTACAACACCGAAACAAACCAGTGGAAAAGTCTAGATAATTAGAATTTAGCCTCACTCAGCTGATATTAATTATTATATTTTTGTAACGTGTTTTGTAAATTAAATAATTTTATATTGTGGTATGTAAAATGTGCTACTTTTATGCGCAGTAATCTGAAATCTAACTACAACAGCGGAATAAGGTCTTGATAGGTCGAAATGTAAGTAATTGGAATTTAGCCTCACTCACTAATTCCAGTCAGCTGGTTTTAATTCTTTCATCTTGTAATATTTAAAGTTTTTTTTTATTTAAAATAAAATTTGAAGGTGTTTTGCTTTTGTAGACTATGAAACTACGTAAAATATGCCACTGTTATCCTGTGTAGTATGAAGTTCGACAACAACAGCCAAACAAAGTCATGAAAAAAAACGTTTGCATAGGCAAATACCAGCTTTTTTATTATTCATCTTTAACAAGTTTACAAATATAAAATACTTTAAATACAAAACATGTCAAAGTTATGTTGTGTAATAATACATTTCGCGTGCAATGGCGTAATGATATCGGATGATGTCATTTAAACAGGAAACTCCCTAGTTTGACCAGACAGTTATCGACTTATGTCATTTATTTCATATTTTTATAGTTTACATCACTTGAAATTAAAGTTCCCCATACAAAATGGTGATCATCGTCGACCAAGCTGACAAATCCAAATAATGACGGAAGAGTATAAATAAAAAAAAGATTTTAAAACTACATAAAAAAGTTTTTTTTAAACTATTGCCCGGCCTAATAAATCGCCAAAATGTTTCATCTGTTGTGTCGGTCTTGTCGAACCACCGGTTAAGGGACTGTCTTTAAAATTTATCTCGCAACGGACCACTTATTTTCTGAAACGCAACCTTTAATTTAAAGAATCAGCTGGTATACTGTCATTTAAAATTTTTAAAGTTTTAAAACAGTATTTAACCTGTTCCTGACAGTTTATTTTCCTTCTTTATACTTTGTTCCCGCCGTGGATTCTAATTTCCAAATTTCACGACAAAATCAATCGATATAAGCCTAAAATCTACTCAATTAAAGAAATCAATTTAACAAATTAAAAACAAACAGTCCTTTAACCCAAGGCCCCGCGGCTGTTGCCGATATCCCGCCACGATAACCGTACGCCGTCCACGAGATAAGCGCGCCCCGCTTGCACACCCTCCTGCTTGGCCACTTGTTTGTGCGCAATGCCCAAATTCACGGCAAATCCCGCCCCTTTTCTTCTAATTATCGATTTCTAATTGTGGGAAGTTCTAAATTTTTAAATCCTGACATTTTCGCACAGACGCGATTACCGTATTCCTGGCTTGCAGCCAAATTCACCGTGAATTTCCATTTTCCCTGCTTTTCCTGGCCTTCTTTATTGATTATTTACTTTTAAAATCAACTAAAATAAATAAAATTAAAATTTACATAATTTAAATCCCTAAATTCACAAAAATAAGGGTAAATAAGCGCTTGTTATTGTTTTTCTGCCGCAAAAAGCTAATTTTTCGTATCGGGATCCCGGCTTTCGTGTTCTGCGGAGCAGAAGACATCATTTGAATTTAGGAATAGCTTTTTAGTCATTTTCCAGCCCCGCCCTCATTGACACGCCTTTTTCTTGCAATATTCCAAACTCCGCCTCCATTTTGGACCGATTTTCGTGAATTTTGACGTTTTAAATGCAAATTTTTTTGAATTTTTGTGGTTTTTCTTCTTTTTAAAGTGCTTTTTAATTGTTTAAATTAACTTAATTGATTAATTATGTTTAGAATGTCAGGAGAGGCGCCTCTTTTACCGAAGCCGGCGAAGGTGATCCTCCTTCAGCCGCAGCAACACGCCCCCTCCCAGCAGGTCTACCTCCTTCAGCCGAACAACGCCCATCAGCCGGTGAGAGAGAGAGAGAGAGAGACAGAGACAGAGAGAGAGAGAGAGAGAGAGAGGGACAGAGAGAGAGAGAGAAAGAGAGGGACAGAGAGAGAGAGAGAGAGAGAGAGGGACAGAGAGAGAGAGAGAGAGAGAGCGCCAGTCCTTTAAAATAGACCACCAGGGTCCCACAACGATAGATTTTCAAAAAAAATCTGTCAAACCAATTTTTATTGATTTCTAAACTTTTATTGATCTTTAAAACGGTTTTATCGATTTTTAATCATTTTTCAGAATGTGGTTTAATTTTGCCAAATTCAAAGCCAAACTCCGTAGAAAGAAAGGCAGGAAACAAGAGTTTTCCAATGAGATAGAGAAGAGAAGAGAGAGAGAGAGAGAGAGAGAGAGAATCTGCGTCTCTAACCATCTTCCCTCTGCGTGTCTAACCATTTGTGTCTCTAGCCACCTTCACTCTACGTCTCTAACCATTTCCCTCTGTCTCTAACCATCTCTAACCGTCTGCGTCTCTAACCATTTGCGTGTCTATCCGTCTGCATCTCTAGCCAGCTTCCCTCTGCGTGTCTAACCGTCTTCCATATGTGTCTCTAACTGTCTGAATCTCTAACCGTCTGCGTCTCTAACCATCCTCCCTATGCGTCACCGTCTGATTCTGACGGTCTACGTCTCTAACCGTCTGCGTCTCTAACCATCTGTCTCTAACCGTCTGCGTCTCTAACAATCTTCCCTCTGCGTCTCTAACCGACTGAATCTCTACCTGTCTCCGTCGTCTATCCGTCTGTCTCCTACCGTCTTTCCTCTGCGTCTAGATTTTGCCTCTGCATCTCTAACCCTCTGCGTCTCTAACCCACTGCGTCTCTAACGGTCTGCGTCCCGGACTGTCTGCGTTTCTAGTTGCTGCGTTTCTAGTATCTTACCATCTGCGCCTCTGACGGAGAGATAACTAGAGAGCGGCATACAGAGAGAGATAGAGAGAAAGAAAGAGAGACAGAGACAGAATTCTAATAACCTTTTTCAGCTGACCTTCATCCCAGTCCAGATGCCCCCTACGGAGCAGAAGCCAAAGCAGATGACGATGCTGAGCAACATGCAGCCAGCCACCTCTTCCCAGCACATCCAGCCGGTTGGTTCCAGTTCCGACTGGTGAAGTCTAATGCTAGATGGAACAGATGGATGCCGGTCGAGCCCAGCCGCTGCTCCAACAACAGGGAGGCGGAGGCGGTGGAGGAGGAGCCCAGCAGAGGATCACCCTGGGCAATCTGCACTTCCAACAGGACCCCAACGACCCCCAGAAGTGGATCATCACCAATGATTCGAATACGGCGCCGCCACAGCCCATGCAGCAGCAGACGCCCATGTCGTCGAGGATGAGTGGAGGGGGAGAGAGCCCGTCGATGATGAGCAACGACTACGACCTGGGCAATATGAGCGATGTGAGTGGGAAAAATCTTTCATTTCAGGCCAAAAAGAGCGATTCCAAGCGGCCTGAGGCTACCAGAAGCCGAAAAAGCGGCCTGAGGTTGCCTAGATTCATAGAAAGCCGCCTGAGGTTGCCTATATCCGGAGAAAGCGGCCTGAGGTTGCCTAGATTCAAAGAGAGCGGCCTGAGGGTGCCTAGATTCATAGAAAGCGGCCTGATGCTTCCTAGATTCAAAGAAAGCGGCCTGAGGTTGCCAAAATCTCCAAAAAAAGCTCGTATTTTTCACGCCTACTGTATTCCAAAACTACCGCATTTCTTTTTTCCAGCGGCGCTTGTTTTTCATCCAATCTCACGGTTGTGATACGCATTATGCGTAATCACGGGAAAACAAAACAGAAAAACAGGCGTTGGCGCGGTGCCAAACAATCCGTCATCGCTTTGCGCGGCGGGATGAATCATAGGCGGTCCTTTAAAAATAGATTTCGTGCAGAAAGCGGCCTGAGGTTGTCATAAAGACGCAGAAAGCAGCCTGAAGATGCCAGAAAAAGCGGAAAGCGGCCTGAGGTTGGCAGAAAAAAAGCGGAAAGCGACCTGAGGTTGGCAGAAAAAAAGCGGAAAGCGGCCTGAGGTTGGCAGAAAAAAACGGAAAGCGGCCTGAGGTTGCCGGAAAAGGCGGAAAGCGGCCTGAGGTTGCCAGGATGGTCCCACAACGATAATTTTCCAGCCAGCCGGGTTCCAGTAACCAAAATCTGGAAAACTATTTTTTATTGTTTTTTAAACAATTTAATTTAATTTTAAATTTTTTAAAAAATAATTTTTTTTAAATTTAAATATTTTTAAATTATTTTTTTAAAATTTTTAAAAATAAAATTGAATTTTCAGAGCCAAGTTCCGAAGAGATGCGCCTGCACCTGTCCCAACTGCCAAAACTCGAACGCCCCCAGGTCGTAAGTCTTACCCATTTTTTGGGTTTTGCTAATTTTTGGGTATTTTTACCCAAAAATAATTAAATTTAAAGGTCTAACCCTTATTTTTTTAGTGGCGATGGAAAGCAGCGGATGCACATCTGTCACATTTGCAACAAAACCTACGGGAAAACTAGTCATCTCAGGTCAGTTTTTTTTTTTGAGTTTTTTCGACTTTAAATTCGAATTTTTTTTTAAATTTTGTCTTTTTATCTTTAAATTCAAAAATTTCGCTTTAAATTCAATTTTTGTTGTTGTATTTTTTTAAAAAAATTGTAGCTTTTTAAAAAAAATTTTAATTTTAAAAATACGGTAATTTTAGGGCTCATCTTCGTGGACATGCGGGTAACAAGCCGTTCGCTTGTGATTGGCAGCACTGCGCCAAGAGGTTTACCAGGTAATAGTCCTTTAAATATAGTATTTTTGGACCTTTAAATTTACCCGATTTAGTCCTTTAAAATGACACCAAATAGTCCTTTAAATTGAACCCAAATAGTCCTTTAAAATGATCCCAAATAGTCCTTTAAATAGATCTAAAATAGTCCTTTAAATTAAATCCAATTAGTTCTTTAAAGATTGTATTTAGACCTTTAAACTTACCCAAATTTGTCCTTTAAATTGAATCCAATTAGTCCTTTAAATTGACTGTAAATAGTCCTTTAAAATGACAGCTTACAGCCCTTTAAAACTCCCTTTTTAGACCTTTAAATTCTCTTTTTAGACCTTTAAAATTTCGTTTTTAGACCTTGAAATTCCCGTTTTAGACCTTTAAAACTGCATTTTAGACCTTTAAAACTCCCTTTTTAGACGTTTAAATTCTCTTTTTAGACCTTTAAAATTCCCCTTTTAGACCTTTAAATCTCTCTTTTTAGACGTTTAAAATTCATCGTTTAGCCCCAAAATACCTTTTTCATTTCAATAATAACCGTCGTTTCAACATACCCCAATTAGTCCTTTAAACTCTGGGTTCCCTGGCTCGTTCCGGGACCCAAAACGACAAATTAGTCCTTTAAATTTCCTTTTAAGACCTTTAAAAGTCGTTTTCAGACCTTTAAAACTCCCTTATTCCTTTTAAAATTCCCCTTATTAGGCCTTTAAAAGCCTCTTTTTATTCATAAAACGATGAATTAGTCCTTTACATTTTCTTTTTAGACCTCTAAAATTCATATTTTAGCCCCAAAATGACGAATTAGACCTTTAAAATTCATCTTTTAGCCACACAATGCAAATTTCAGCCCCAAAATACCCTTTTCATTTCATTTTTTCTTATTTTCAGAAGCGACGAGCTGCAGCGCCACCGTCGTACGCACACGGGCGAGAAGAAGTTCACTTGTGGCCACTGCGGCAAGAAATTCATGCGGAGCGACCATCTGACGAAGCACGAGAGGACCCACACCTCCACGAGGCTCGGCACGATGGGCTCTCAGGCCATCCGCATGGGCCATTAGCCCTCTATTTTCCTTAAGCCTTAACAACCTTAAGGCCTTAATAAGCCCCTTAAGGCCTTAATATACAGTCCCGCTATTCTTGTTCAGCCTTGAAATTCCCAAGCTAAAGTCTTAAGGCCTTAATATAAAGTCTTAAGCCTTAAGGTAACGCCTTAAGCCCCTAGGCCTAAAAGTCACTTAAGGCCCTATTATTTCGCCCTTCCCCGCAGACGGTTCGTTGTATATTCCTCTCCTCAGTCCCTCGTGAGGCGCCTATTCGTGTGCTCTATTCTGATTTGATTGCCGGCCCCTTGCTCATCCAACCCAGCCGATTCGTAGGTGCTCGTGTGTGATTCGTTTCTTTTCTAGTGTTGATCACTCCCTCCTCTGCTGCCTCGGTCATCTCCCACAAAGCAGCTAGTGCCAATTGAGACTAGTTCATATCAACCATTGCATTTGATTGTGTTTTATTCTTGTTTAATGAAATTTTATACAGTCTGTGGCTTTTTTGGTGAATTTGGGGGTTGAAAGAACTGCGGAAAGAGGTTTTCGTGGCGGGAGCCCTGGTATTTTTGACATAAGTATTTTCTCTCTCTCAGAAGTATTCTCTCTCTCTCTGTCTCTCTCTCTCTCTCCCTCTCTCTTTCTCTCTCTATGGAAGTAACTGTGGCCAGAGATGCAGAGGAGTTGAAAACTCTCTCTCTCTCTCTCTGCGTCTCTAACCAGTAGCCAAAACCTGCGTCTCTAGCATGGTTTTTATCTCTAAGCTCCCTACTCTGCCTCTCTAACCCTTGCCCTTTTTTCTGCATCTCTAACCTTCTGTTTCCCTAAGAAGTACAGTCCTCTGCGTCTCTAACCTGTCTTGTGCCTCTTTAGAATTGCCCCACGTGTCTGCGTCTCTCTTTCTCTCTGCTTTCTAATCCATTCTCTGTCTGCCTGGC
The DNA here is from genome assembly GCA_022343465.1 of Oscheius sp. G VE-2021. Lineage (NCBI taxonomy): Eukaryota > Metazoa > Nematoda > Chromadorea > Rhabditida > Rhabditidae > Oscheius > Oscheius sp. G VE-2021. The sequence goes on along the minus strand of JAJQXH010000001.1, from coordinate 218,336 downwards.
TCTCTAGCTTACTCTCTGCGTCTCTAACCCCTCTTACCAGGAACAGGCTCTGCGTATCTTACCATTTCTCTCTCTCTCCCTCTATGTCTGTCTGTCTGTCTCTCTCTCTCTCTCTCTCTCTCTCTCTCTCTCTCTCCCTTTCTCTGCCTCTAACACAATCTGCGTCTCTAACCTGAAGCAAAAACTGCTTCTTTGACTGGTGCCACTCCCTGCGTCTCTAACCAACTGTCTGTGTCTCTATCATTGTTTTATCTCTGGCCTTTGTAGTGGATCTGCATCTAACCTTTGTTTATCGAACTAGACCAGTTCTCTGCGTCTCTAATTCCTGTCTTCCTCTCTCTCTCTCTCTCTCTCTCTCTCTCTCTCTCTCTCTCAGTTTTCCTATCGTACTTGGACAACATTGGGAGCGGCATTTGGTTGCCAAAAAGCGGCCATTGCGCTTTTAATTTAGAAACAACAGGTCAAGCGGCCTTTCTCTCTCTCTCTCTCTCTCTCTCTCTCTCTCTCTGTATTTACCTATTTCTTTTCCCATTTCCCACAAGCCATCAAAACAAGCCGCCGTGTTCCCCTATCCCCGCCCTCGGGTGATTCACGCCCTCACGTCACACGCAAACGCGTCATTTCTCGTTTCGCCATTTCCCCTTCTTCCCCTTCCCATTTCCTCCATTTTACTTCTCAAACTTGGTCGTTTTAATGTAATTTTTCTTTTTGTTTTCACTAAAATACCCTTTTTCAGCTTTATTACTCGATTTCCCCCAGGAGGAACTCTACACAAATCGAGATGTTCAGAAAACCCGATCCCAAAGGTGAGAAATTGCTTTAAATTGATTTTTTAAAAATTTTATTAACTTTATTTTCTTTAAAAAAATCTTATTTATATTATTATTTTTTTAAATTTCAGACCAGATGAAGGACAACAAGAGGAATCTGACGAAGGCGAATCGCGAATTGGAGAGTGACCGCCGCCAAATGGAGCGAAGGGAGCGCGAATTGGTTAGTTTTCGTAGAATAAAGGAAAAATACCAACCAAACGATCAGGGTTCGATCCCAGTTGGTGCTTTTCTTTCTGGGTAACTTTAATTGACTTTTATTTAAATAGGCAAGTTGAATCAATGCAGTTTAAACTGTTCTATAATTAATTTTTAATGATTTTTATAGTAAAAACATTAATTTCAAAAGCGTTTATTTATTGAATAACTTGGCCGCTTTTTGGATGTTGGCAACCTCAGGCCGCTTTTAATTAATTCCGGTAGCCTAAGGCCGCGTTTTTGGATTCTGACAACCTCAGGCCGCTTTTTTTTCTGAAAAATTCTGGCCGCTTTTTTTGGATTCTGACAACCTTAGGCCGCTTTTACGGATTCTGGTAACCTTTGGCCGCTTTTATCGATTCTGGCAACTTCAGGCCGCTTTTTATTCTGGCAACCTCAGGCCACTTTTTATTCTGGCAACCTCAGGCCGCCTTTTTTATGAATCCTGGCAGTCTAAGGCCGCGTTTTGGGTTCTGACAACCCCAGGCCGTTTTGTTTATAGATTCTGCAAACCTTAGGCCGCTTTCATGGATTCTGACAACCTCAGGCCGCTTTTTCTGTTGGGAGCGGCTCCGAGCGGCCTTAGGGCATCAGAAGCGGTTCCATCGCCCAGGGAATTGCTACAAAGAATTCAATTGGAAAGTTGAGATATTAAAGTGCCCTGAGATTGTTCAAAGCGTTCCGAGCGACCTGAGGTTACCAAGAGCGGCTCCAGGCGGCCAGAGGTTGCCAACTGCGGATCTTTAAAATGAAACTTGTTTACTTGTTTAAAATTATAATTACAATAATTTCCTTCTTTCAGGAGACAGAGATCAAGAAATTGGCCAAGGCCGGCCACAACGACGCCTGCCGGGTCCTGGCGAAGCAGTTGGTCCAGCTGCGCAACCAGCGGACGAAGAGTGTCCAGATGAGCGCCCAGTTGTCTGGAATTCAGGCACAGAACAGGTACTTAGGTTTATGCTATTGAATTCTAATGATTTAAAATAGTTAAGCAGTCAAAATTCTAATTAAAATGAGTTAAAATGTTAAAATTGGCCAATTCCAGCACGATGTATTCGATGGGACGGATGGCGGAGGTGATGGGCACGACGGCGAATACGATGAAGGCGATGGACAAGGCGATGCCGATCACCCGCGTCATGAAGGATATGAAGGAGTTCCAGATGCAGCAGGAGAAGATGGGACTCACGGAGGAGGTGAGAGAGAGAGGGAGAGAGGAAGTTTAAGAATAATGCATTGAAATGAAATTTAGATGATGAACGACACGTTGGAGAGCATGTTCAGTGAGCCGGGAGACGAGGCCGAGCAGGACGCCATCGTGGCCAAGGTCCTCGACGAGATTGGAATCGAAACGACTGGAAAGGTGGGGGAATTCTTTTAAATTCGATTTTTAAATTTAATCGAATTCATTGAATTTTAAATTTGAATCGCTATAGCATTCAGGTTATTCAGGCATTCAGGTCGCCCGCGGTATATTCTGGTAACCTCAGGCCGCCCGGAGAGCGGTTTCAATAACATCAAGCCGCTTTGATGGCTGCACAGAAGCTGTTTTTAATTTTTAGCAAACTCATTAAGCTTAGACCGTTTCTGGTACCCGTAGGCCGCCCGGAGCCGCCCTCTGACCGATAGGTCTATAGCAAGCGGCCTGAGGTTGCAAGGACCCAACCTAGTCCGACTAAACTACCAGCTATGACCCGCTCTGAGGTTACCGTAAAAAGGAGAAAGCGGCCTTAGATTACCAGAAAAAGGAGAAAGCGGCCTTAGGTCGCCAGAAAAAAGCGGAAAGCGGCCTGAGGTCACCGAAAAAAGCGGCCTGAGGTTGCTAGAAAAAGCGGAAAGCGGCCTAATCTTATATTTTCAGTTCGCCAGTGTCCCTGCGATGCCGTCCTCCCTGCCCGGCTCCTCCCAGAAGGCGATGACTAACGAAGACATGGAGAAGATGCTGGCTCAACTGCGCTCCTAGCCCCTCTCTCCAGTAGACCAAATGTGATACCTCTCAATGTACATTTCCCAGCCTCCCTCGCCGTACATTCATCAATGAATAATGTACGAGTTGGTTTTTTGTATAATCCTACACAAAAATGTGGTCCAAAGCGGCATTTAATTGTCATAAAACGGTTGAAGCGGCCTTTGGTTACCAAATATGCGGAAAGACGACCTCAGTTTACCAAAATAGCGGGAAAAGCCGCCTAAGGTGTCCAAAAAATCGGACTTAGGTTACCAAAAAGCGGCCTCAGGAGGGCGCAACTGAAGCGGCCTTTGGTTGCCAAAAATGCGGTCAAGGCGGCTTTTGGTTGTCTAAAAGTGGTTCAAGCGGCCTTTGGTTTTTGGTTACCAATATGCGATTCAAGCGGCCTTTGATTGCCAAAAAGCGGTCCAAGCGGCCTTTGGTTGCCAACATTAAGTTCAAGCGGCCTTTGATTGCCAAAAAATCGGTCCAAGCGGCCTTTGGTTGGCTTCAGCGGTCCAAGCGGCTTAGTTCAAGCGGCCTTTGGTTGTCAGAAAGCGGTTCAAGCGGCCTTTTGTTAGCAAAAGCGGTTCAAGCGGCCTTTTTTTCGAAAATCGGTTCCCAAAAAGCAGTACAAGCGGTCTTTGCTTGCTAAAAGCGGCCTATGGTTGGCAAAAAAGCGGTCCAGGCGGCCTTTTGCCGAAGCGGCCTATGGTTCCCAAAAAGCAGTTCAAACGACACTGCCCAAGCGGCCATTGGTTGCCGAAAAGCGGTCCAAGCAGCCTTTGCTTGTCAAAACGCGATTGAAGCCTTCAGTTTCCAAGAGGCGGCCTTTAGTTACCAAGCGGTTCAGGTGACGCCTGGTTGGGAACAAAACTATCTAAGCGGCATTTGGTTGCCACAAAAAGCAGTTCAAGCGGGCTTTGGCTACCAAAAGCGGTCCCCGCGGCTTTTGGTTAGCAAAAATTGGTCTAAGTGGTCTATGGTTAATATAAAGCGGTCCAAGCGGCAATGCTCAAGCGGCCTTTGGTTGCCAAAAGCGGTCCCGATATGTACTAAATTAACAAAGTGCGACAGATAGTTTACTGTGTGATATTCTGAGATCAAGGGAAAGGACGATACCGGGAATGTCGATGTGGGACTCGTAGGACAAAGTGACAGGCGAGATACGTCTCGATTCAATCGGTGCTTAGAAGAAGGGGCTGACTAGAATATAGGGAAGGAAAGTTTAGGTGAAAGGGAGGCCCATCACGTGGAGATTAGTTCCGACCACGGCGAAGCCTATGAAATAGAGGAAGAGGGTCATTTCGAGGCGACCGCGCCAGCAGAAATGGGAGAGGAAGGGCATGTGGGAGGGCTGGAGGAGGTCGGACAGGCGGACACGGGGGGTCTCTTCGGCCATCCAGCCGGAAAGGAGAAGGTAGGGGAAGGGGGAGGAGGAGAAGAGGAGACGGGTGAGGACTTCCGAGTTCCAGAGGAAGAGGGAGCCCAGGGAGAGGAAGAGGGAATGGAGGGCGAAGGGGAGGAGAGAGGCGCCGGAGGAGAGGAAGGAGGAGAGGCCTTTTCTGAAAAGAGGGAGGTTAGGCTCATTTTATGAATCAAGGCAGCCTGAGGCCGCTTTTAATGGCTTGGTCAGCCTGAGGCCGCTTTTAATGGCTTGGTCAGCCTCAGGCCGCTTTTAAGAGCCGCGTTTTGTGACCGTTGGAAGCCTTAGGCCGCTTTTCATGGACCCTGACCATTTTAAGCCGCGTTGTGGATTCTAGCAGCCTCAGGCCGCTTACTATAAAAACTGAGCTTCAGGCCGCTTTTAAGGCACCCTACCAGCCTAGGCAGCCTTAGGCCGCATTTCGTGGATTCTGGCAGTCTCAGGCCGCTTTTAAGGATCTTTTCTGAAATGAGGAAGATTAGGCTCATTTTATGGATCCTGACAGCCTCAGGCCGCATTCCATGGCTTGGGCAGCCTCAGGCCGCTTTTTACGGATTGTTACAACCTAAATCCGCTTTTTTATGAATCCAGGCTGCCTCAGGCCACTTTTTGTGACCGCTGGAAGCCTCAGGCCGCTTTTTATGGATTTAGGTGGCATCAGGCTGCATTTTATAGATCCTGGAGGCCTCAAGCCGGTTTTGCTCAATTTTGACAACCTGAGGCCGCTTTTAACGGATGATGACTTAGGCCGTTTTTAAGCCTCAAGCCGCTTCTTAGGAATACGGGCAATCTTAGGCAGCTTTTTATTGAACCTGACAGCCTCAGGTCGCTTTTTATAGATTATGACAGCCTCAGGCCGCCTTCTTTTAACCTGGTAGCCTAAAAACGCTTTTAAAGGAGTATGGCAACCTCAGGTCGCTTTCTATGAATTTTAGCAGCCTTAGGCCGCTTTTTAAGGAATTCTGGAAGGATAAGGCCGCTTTTATGACTCCGTAGTTTAAAATCGGCGGCTTGAGGTTGTCTGACGAAGCATAAAGGCGTCCCCAGTGGTCTAGGCGGCCTAAGGTTACCCAAGGCGACACCAAGCGGCCTTAGGGTACCAAAATCAGTCTCGGCGTCCTGGGAGTCGCTAGAAAGGCTCAAAGTGGCCTGTAGTTGTTTAGGGCAATCTAGGCGGCCTGAGGCTACCGAGCGTACATCTAAATCACCTTTGAATGTCCTGAATCACTCTCAAAACTCCGAAAGCCACGATCGCCAGTGCCGGGGTAGCCATCAAGAAACACGGGAGTTTGCTCAACTGAAATTCAAATTCTTGAAAATCGTGTTAAGACCATTTTTACCTTCCAGTAGCCAAACCAGGTGACATTCCAGTACTTGCTCTGGATTGTGGCGTAGAAGGGAGGGACGAAGAGGGGACTTTCCCTGAAATTGTGGTGTCTCTCTCTCTGTCTGTCTCTGTCTCTCTCTCGCTCTCTCTACCTGCACCACTCGATGGCATCCGTCTGTCCCACGGTGGCTACGCCCTCATTCTTAGCCAGAGACATCAGAGGAGGGGAGACCGAGGCGGCAGCCGCTGAAAATGGAATACAGTCCAATTGAGAGCCCTGAGGTTGCCAGGAGCGGCCTAAGGTTATCCAAAGCGGATCTTACAGGCGGCCTAAAGCTACCAAAGCGGCCTAAGGCTGCCAGAAGCTGTCAATTCTACCGTAATCCTAAGAAAAGGAGGTACCTTTATCGCAGAAATTGGACTGTTCGTATTTGCCGTGAATTATGACCAGGGAGGAGACGGCGAACAGGGCGACGACCATTTGGAAGAGGAAGATCAGAGCCTGAAAAATGATAGTTAATAGGAAGAATTAGGCGGCCTGAGGCTGGCAGAAGCGGCCCAAATTCAGGCGGCCTGAGGTTACCGAAAGTGGCCCTAAAATTGAGCGCCCTGAGGCTAGCAGAAGCGGCCCAATTGGGTCCTGAGGCAACCATAAGCGGCTCGAATAGAGCGGCCTAAGGCTACCAGAAGCTGCAAAAATGAGCGGCCTGAGCTTACCAAAAGCGGCCCAAAATGAGGGGCCTAATGCAACCAAAGCGGTCCAATTCAGCGGCCTGAGGCTACAAGAAGCGGCCCAATTCGGCGGTCTAAGCTTGCCAAAAGCGGCCCTTACATTATTAATCGTAGTACTGAATCCATGCCGGAGAACGAATACCCTCTTCCCGTCCTTGTAGGGAAATGCGGCGCGCAGAAGACAGTAGAATCCCACGTAGCCGAGGTTCAGGAAGCCGTTGGACCTTAAAACATGGATTACTATAACTCAAAAGGTCTTGGAATTTACAGTAACCCACATTTGACCTGTGCGGTAGGTCAAAAAACTGGATTACTGTAAGGAATAAAGATTACGGTACCTGGTGGCGTAGGAAAGGGCGAAGCAGCCGAGGGAGAGCATGAGCCTGTATGCAAATTTTCCATCGTTGGAGACGAGAAAATAGATTCCGCCGAGGGTGAGGAGGGCGAAGAGCTGGAAAAGGGGCCTATGGTTGCCAAAAGCGGCCCTAAGCGGCCTAAGGTTGCCAGAAGCGGCCCTAAGCGGATTTCGTCTGCCAGAAGCGGTCCAAGCGGCCTTCGCCTGCCAGAAGCGGCCCAAACCCGTACCGATTCGGTGTAGGCGGAGGAGAAGAAGACGGAGGCCGGATTGACGGCGAAGAGAAGAACGGAGATGACGGCCTGTTTGTAGGAACGGGTGATGCAGAGGACCACTTCGAAGAGGACACGGGCGGCGCCGCAGAAACAGACCTGAAAATGGGGTTTAGTGATGACAGAAGAAGTTTGGGACACCGTAATCCTTCCAATTAAGCGGCTGAAAAAGGTGGCCTGAGGCTACCGTAAGTAATCCAATGGAGCGGCCTGAGGCTACCGGAAGCGGGGCTCGATTGAGCGGACTAAGCCTGTTGTAACTGACTCAATTAAAAAGCATGAAGCTGCCAGAAGCCGCCCAATCCTGGTTGTAACGAGCGGCCTGAGGATGTCAAAAGCGGCACAATCGGACGGCCTGAGGCTGGCAGATGCGGACTAGTTGAGCGGTCTAAGGTCCCTGGAAGCGGCCTGAGGCTACCAAACGCGGTCAACTTCAGTCGGCCTAAGGTTACTGGAAGGTTCCTTACTAAGCGGCCAAAGGATGTCAAAAGCGGCCCAATCTGACGGCCTGAGGCTACCGAAAGCGGCCAAAATCAGACACCCTAAGGTTACTGGAAGGTTCCTTATTAAGCGGTCAACTTCAGGCAACCTAAGGCTGCCATATGCGGCCTGGTTGAGCGGCCTAAGGTTAACGAAGCGGCCCAATTCAGGGTCGAATTCAGGCGGCCTAATATTTACCCGAAGCGGCTCGACAGTCCTTTGGTTACTAAAATCGGCCCAATTGAAGGCGGTCTATGGATGTCAGAAGCGGACTAATTGAGGTTCCTATGGCTACCCAAAGCGGTACAATTCAGGCGGCCTAAGGCTACCAACAGGGGCCTAAGACTATCAACATCGGTCCGATTGAGCGGCCTAAGGAAGCCACACGCGGCTAAATCGAGCGGCCTGAGGCTGTTAGAAGCGGTCTGAATTGAGTAGTCTAGTTGGGCGGCCTAAGGTTACCAAAGCGGCCAATTGATCGACCTGGTTGGGACCTGAGGCTAACCGAAGCGGCCTTCATTGGGGGTCCAGCGGCCTAAGGACACCTGAACTGAGCGGCCTAAGGCTGGTAGAAGCGGCTAAAATGAACTAGTCTATCATAAACAAACCATATTCAAAAAGAAGGCCGTAGCGAGGAAGACGGAGGACATGTGCGCGAGACCGAAGTAGACCAGGGGGAGGCCCCACAAATACGACAGATATCTGAAAAAGAAGGCGTGGGATTGAAAATGCGTCCGCAAAATACCTGACAACGAGTGGGTAGAGGGGGAAGAAGGCGAGACTGCTCTCCAGCACGTAGCCGTGTTCCGCAATGTGGATCATATGGACGGCGTCCCATTGGTGGAAGCCTCGGAAGAGACGCCAGATGAACCAGTCGATGCAGGTCTGCTCATCTGAAGAAGCAGGGGTTTGTGGTAGGACCTAAGGCCGCTTTGTGGCTTCATTTGGCAGGCTAAGACCGCTTTGAGGCTACTTTGGGAACCTAAGACCGCCTAGTGAGGCTTCTGGCAGCCTTAGGGTGCTTTTGATGAACCCTGGTAGTGGTAGCAATAAAGACCGCTTCCTGCCGCTTTTATTAATACTGGCAGCCTCAGGCCGCTTTCTGTCACTTTTATGAATCTTGGCACCCTCAGGCCGCTTTCTGCCGCTTTTATGAATACTGCCAGTCTCAGGCCGCTTTCTGCCGCTGCTGGCAGCCTCAAGCCGCTTTTTTATGAATCCTGGCATCGTCAGGCCGCTTTTTAAAAAAATGCAGGCAGTCTCTCTCAGTCTGCTTTTTCTAATTTTTGGCAACTTCAGGCCGCTTTCTGCCACAATTCCAGGCCACTGCGTAAGAGAAGCCTCAGGCCGCTTTCAGTAAATCCTAGTAGTCTCAGGCCGCTTTTTTCATAAACACTGGCAACCATAGGCCGCTTTCTAAGAATTCTGGCAGCCTCAGGCCGCTTTCTGCTGAAATTCCTGGCCGCTGTATAAGAGAAGCCTCAGGCCGCTTTAAGTAAATCCCACTAGTTTCAGGCCGCTTTCTATTGATCCTGGCACCCTTAGGCCGCTTTTTATGGGTTCTGGCAAACTCTGGCCGCTTTCCAAGAATTGTGACAGCCTCAGGCCGCTCTCTAAGAATGGTAGCAGCCTCAGGCCGCTTTCTAAGAATCCTGGCAGCCTCAGGCCGCTTTTTTATAAACACTGACGGCCTCAGGCCGCTTTCTACAGATCCTGGCATCTTCATGCCGCTTTTTATGGGTTCTGGCAACCTCAGGCCGTTTTTTATGAATCTTGGTAACCTCAGACCGCTTTTTAAAAGCTCTGGCATCCTCAGGCCGCTTCTACGAATAATGGCAGCCTCAGGCCGCTTATTCTGGTAGTCTCAGGCCGCTTTTTATGGGTCCTGGCAACCTCATGTCGCTTTCTAGTTTCTGTTTTTATGAATCCTGGCAGCCTCAGGCCGCTTACCAGTGGTTGGCCGTTTTCGACCGGTTTCAATCAATCCTGGCCACCTCAGGCCGTTATCTGCCGCGCCTGGCATCCTCAGGCCCCTTATGGCAACATTAGGCCGCTTAATTTGGATCCTACACCCACCCTTCCTCAACGGAATCCCCTTGAAAGCGTCAGTTGAAAAATTCCAGCTGCTGAAGAAGAGTTGCAGGAAGAAGATGAATATCCGGACGTATAAAACGAAGGTGAAGATAAAATCCTTGCTTCCCTCCAAGTGCGCATTGAAGAATTTCCTCTTCTCCACCAAACGGTCCTTTAAAAAAATAAAAAATTCCCTCCAAGACCCCAAAAAAACCTGATTTGGGGAGGATTCCGGCCTTAGCGCCGACTCCTCTTCTGACATACGGCTCTGGAATATTGCAAAGTGATATTTTCGTGATAATTGGCTGATAAAAGGGCAGGGTAATCGAAACAAAGGCGGGCAATGCCAGCTGGCTGGCTGTAGGGCAGGGGAAAATGGGCGGGGTTTGGCGAGCGCGGCGGGACCTAGGTCTGAGAAGACAGATTGGGTTTTAAGGTAAAAACCTTAAATGATACCTTAATGGGGAATATACCTTAAGGTTAAGGCCTTAAGAAAGTAAGGAGGTCTAAAAACAACCCTAAGAAAACAGGGGCACGGGCTGGGCTGTGGGATTAGGGGAGACGGTAAAGTACCAAAAACACATTCAAACTTTGGGGAAATCGTCAAATTTACTTTTATCAACGTTTAAAATATATTAATTATGATTTTAATAACCCAAAAATCCATAAATTTAACGCATAAAAAGACATTCACCGACTGGGATCGAACCCTGGTCGTAAGATTGGTATTTTGCCTAGGCGACCAAGTTGGACACGCCGACAAGGACCGGATTGACCCGTAAAAACTCTTAAACCAGCAAAATTGAATTTACAAAAGAAAATATTTAAAAAAAAACAATTTTGCCAAAATTTAAACTTCCCGCGTCTCCACTTTTCCGTTCGAGAACACATCTATTGATTAGCCGCCGGTATTTTCCTTAGTTTCGAAATTCATTATGTTCCCGTTTTCTTCTTTTTTAAATGTTATTTTCATGGATTTTAATTGATTTAAACCAATTAAAATAATAAATTAATCAATTCCAGCGAGAATGCCGCCCCCTCCGATTCCGAAGCCCCCGCCTCCAAAATTGGCAAAGTGGTTCTACGTGGATCCCTTCGGCGTGATACAAGGTATTTTCCCATTTTTATTATTTTTAGCCATTTTTATTGTAATTTTGCGATTTTTTACTGTAATTTAACGCATTTTATTGCAATATTCAAATTTTAATTATAATTTTAGGTCCCTACTCGGGCGCGGAGATGCTCTACTGGTTCCAGTACGGTTTCTTCAGCGGCGAGGTGCTCTGCCGGACGGAGCTGGAGCGCGATTTCCATACGATAGACGAATGGAGGCTCATCTGCGGCGGCCACGTGGGTATTTTTATCGATTTTTACCGTTTAAATCGATTTTTGGGGCCTAAAATTCAAAATTTTCGTAATTTAATTCGAATTTACAGATGCCATTCCGTTTCAACATGATCTCCTACGAAGAGGCTCGTCGGAGGGTGTTCTACAAGAGTGGCCGTCCGTCGGCCAACGAACTCCCGAAATTGGCGCCAATGCACACCCCGTTGTTCATGGATCCCTCCCTCAGGTACTGTAATTGGTGTGTTTAAGGTCCCGCCACGATGATTGCTCCGCCCACTTTGAGCTGGAGCCACGCCCCTTTAGCCGAGTCGCTTGGCTAATCGATAACCGCTTTTTTGCCGCGTCGTTTGAAAACTCGATTTTTCACCAACTTTAGCCACTCCTCTTTAGCCGAGTCGCTTAGAAATCGATTGCTCCGTCCACTTTAGCCGCGTCGCGCAGCCGAGTCGCTTAAAAATCGATTGCTCCGCCCCTTTAGCCGGGTCGCTTAATGCTGAGAACATCATCTGGAAACCGTAGGCCGCTTAGCTGCTTCTGGAAACCATAGGCCGCCTGAACAACTTCTAGCAATCCTAGGTCTCCTAGGACCGCTCGTGACAACCTTAGGCCGCTTAAGACCGCTTTTGACAACCAAATGCCGCTTAGAGCCGCTTCTAGTAGCCTTAGGCCGGTTTGGCCGGTTTTATCAACCAAAGGCCGCTTGGATCGCTTGGGTCCGCTTCTGGCAACCATAGGCCGCTTGGACCGCCTGGGACCGCTTTGGATAATGCTTAGGACAGCCTTGGGTAATCATATGCCGCTCCTGACAACCATTGGCCGCTTTGAACCTCATTTGCCAACCAAATGCCGCTTAGAGCCGCTCATGGTAGCCTTAGGCCGCCTCGACCGCTTTGGATAACCTTAGGCCGCTTGAACCGCTCTTAATAACCTTATGCCGATTGGAGCCGCTGCTGGTAATCATAGGCCGCTTGGATCGCTTTGGGAAACCATAGGCCGCTTCGGGCGGTTTTATCAACCAAAGGCCGCTTGGTTCGCTTCTGGTAATCATAGTCCGCTTGGAACAGCTTCTACCGCCTCTGACAACCTTAGGCCGCCTAGACCGTTTTAGATAACCTTAGGCCGCTTGTACCGCCTTATAAAACCTCAGGCCGCTTTTGGCAACCTTAGGCCGCTCAAAACCACTCTAATCTTCTATTTTCAGTCTCCTGGCGCCACCGATCACCGGTCAGGGCTTGACCTACGACATCGACAGCGATTGCGCCGCGTCCGACGATGAACCCCTCCCTCCCCGAGGCGTGGTGAAGGAAGTGAGCCTGGAGGAGTACGAACAATACGTCAACGATCGTCTGGACCTCTGCGAGAGGGAATTCTGCGATTTCACCTACCGACCCCTGCCGCCGGTGGCCGACCCCCCGCCCATGTCCGCCCACCCGGCCATCTACGACACGTGGCACTGCGGGCTTCTGGAAGACCCCTGGCGCTTCGAGGACGCCATCGTCCATCAGAAGGTGCCGGCGCCCGTGATAAGGAAGAGAAATCAGCATGGAGGGAGGAGGAGGCGGCAGCGGTTGGATGCCCTGCCGGCTAATGAGAAGAGGGAGAAGGAGAGGGCGATGGGAGAGGAGGCCGAGAGAGAGGAGAATCCGTGGAAGTTCGAGGGGCCGGCGGGGAGGAGTGAGAAGAGGCCGAGGAAGGGCAGCCGGTGGAGTATGGAGAATGTGGAGCTGCCGTGTACGCTGGAGAGACTGGGAGGGAATAGGCATGTGGAGGCGTGGAGGATCGTCATGGATGGGGAGAGCGGGGAGAAGAAGAATGGAGGAGAGGGATTGAGTGAGTTACAGGCTTTTAATCGCCGAAAATCGGGTAAAGCGGCCTATGGTTGCCTAAAGCGGCTTTTAATTCCCACCTTTGGTTTAATCAGATCAAGCGGCCTACGGTTGCCAAAAAAATCAGATCAAGCGGCCTACGGTTGCCAAAAAACTGATCAGGCGGCCTATCCTTTTTTAAACTGAGCTCACACAGTCCTTTAAATTGAACCCAAATAGCCCTTTAAAATACTTTTTTTAATGATTAAATAATCTTTTAAAAAAGCGGCGTTTGGTTGCTTTCAATTTGCCAAAAAAAAGCAGATCAGGCGGCCTTTGGTTGCCAAAAAGCGCTGCTTTTAAAGAAAAAAGTAGTTCAAGCGGTCTTTGGATGCCAAAAAAACAGATCAAGCGGCCTATGGTTGCCTTAAAACGGCTTTATTTGTATTAAAAAAACAGGTCAAGCGGCCTTTGGTTGCCAAAAAGCGGATTTTAATTCAGAAAAGCAGGTGAAGCGGCCTTTTCTTGCCAAAAAGCGGCTTTTAATTTAGAAAAGTATTATAAGCGGCCTTTGGTCGCTAAGCGGCTTTTAATTGCCAAAAAGCAGATCAAGCGGCCTTTGGTTGCCAAAAGCGGCCTTTTGTTGCCCAAAAACGAATTCACAAAATGGGTTACTGTACCTTAACCCCCTAAATATAGATTACTGTAACTTACCGTATTCAAATTCTATTGATTATCTACCGTAACCCAATAATCTACCGTACTTTCAGATCCCTGGTCCATACCCCACGACAGCCGCCATATCCGCTTCCCCAAGTCGCTACCTTCCGATTCCAAGGGAAAGGGTAGGTCAACCATTTTTATTATCACCCTAATTTGCATACTGTAATGGCAATCCTAATTTGCATATTGCACCCCAAATATACAGTAATTAAAAAGCAATCAATCGATTTTCAGGCCCCGTTCCAGTCGATGACTTCTACTTCAAGGAGAAGGCCAGAAAGCCGCGTCTCGTCTCCCGCGGGACGATGACACGCCCCGTGCAGAAGAAGGACACAGGGTCCCAGACCGATCCCATCTCAGTTCGTTTTTTCGATTTTCGTGGTGGGACCCAATTTGTCCAGACCTTTAAAATTAGAATTTTAAATGCAAATTTTCCGCCGTTTTCCTTAAAAATTATAGCGGTCCATAAAAAAGTTGAAAATTAATAAAAATGTTAAAAAAATATATTTTTAAATTTTTTTATTTTATTTTATTTTTGAAAAATTTTAAAAAACCAAAACATTACAATAATTTAATATAATAAAAATGAAACTCAATATTAAAAAAATTAAATTATTGTTTTGTTAATTTTTTATTTTTTTGAAAGTAGATGTGTCAAAAAAAAGTTTTTTTTAAATTTTCGAGATAGAGAGAAAGAGAGAAAATACAGGGTGAGCAAAAATCTGCTGAAAATGTCGAAAATTTTTTAAAAAAACCAAAAACTTACAAAAATAAAATATAGTAAAAAAATTTAAAAATATTTTTTTTTAATTTTTATTAATTTTCAACTTTTTATGGACCGCTATAATTTTTAAGGACCGCTAATCCAGGATAGAGCCAATTTTACACCGTCTGGGCCTTCAAAATTAGCATTTTGGAAAGAAAACCCCTCTTTTTCAGATCTCCGCCGATGTCTTGGAATCCGTGCTCAGCAGCCTCATAGATGGAATCACATTCCGTATTCAGCGATAGTTGTCACACAGATTTTGTTGTTTTTTTGTCAACAAAAAAGTTGTTTTGTGTGAAGCGGGTTAATAAATCGTTTTTGCGGGGTACTGTAAGAGAACAAAAGAACTTTGGACTACCGGAAGCGGCACGATTGAGCGGCCTGAGGTTGTTAGTAGTGACTCAATTAAAAATCCTAAGGCTACCAGAAGCGGCCCAATCCTGGTGATAATGAGAGGCCTGAGGATGTCAAAAGCGGCCTTAAGATACCGGAAGCGGTCTTAGACCTAATTGAGTCCTAAGATTACCAAAAGCCACAATTCAGGCGGCCTTAGGTTATCCAAAGCAGCCCAATCCTGGTGGTAATGAGCGGCCTATAGATGTCAAAAGCTGCCCAATCTCTGGCGGCCTAAGGCTACCAGATGTGGCCTAGTGGAGCGACCTGAGGTTACCAAAAGCGGCCAAAAATAAGAGTCTTTTAGGCGGCCTTAGGTTACCCGAAGTGGTATAGCTGAGAGTCCTAAGGTTACCAAAATCGACCCGAGTGAGGCGGCCTATGGCTGTCAGAAGCGGCTAATTGAGGTTCCTATGGCTACCCAAAGCGGTACAATTCAGGTGACCTAAGCATGCCAACAGCGGTCAAAATCAGACGGACAAAGGCTACCAAAAGCGGTACAATTCAGGCGGCCTAAGGCTACCGGAAGCGGCCCAAATCGAGCGGCCTAAGGCTTCCAATAGCGGCACAAAAGATCAGGCTAAAGCTATCAAAATCGGTCCTATTAAGCGGCCTAAGGATGCTAAAAGCAGCCAAATCGGGCGGCCTAAGGTTGCCAAAAGCGTTAGCTGTAGCCTTTTCGTGATTAGAATAAATTACGATTAGATTAGAACTTTCCTTACCACGAAGAGCCCATTTTTGCTTATCCCTAATTAGCATATTTCTGACGTTCCGCCTTCCCTCCCTCCCCTCCTCATTTCCTCTCGTGATGTCCACCATCCTGTCGGACGACTCCTGCTCTATCCTCTCCGACTACCGGGAGCTTCTTCGCCCTGCCGCCCCTGGGGCTCATGTAATCTCCAGGAATCCTGTGTCTCCTTCTGAAGAGGTATCTCTCTCTCTTTCTCTCTCTTTTCTCTCTCTCTCTCTCTCTCTCTCTCTCTCTCTTTCTCTCTCCCTATCTCTCTCTCTTTCTCTTTCTCTCTCCTCTCTCTCTCTCTCTCTCTCTCTCTCCCTCTCTTTTTTCTCTCTCTCTCTCTCTCTCTCTCTTTTCTCTCTCTATCTCTCTCTCTCTCTCTCTAACTCTCTCTCTCTCCCTCCCTCTTTCTTTCTCTCTCTCTCCTCTCTTTCTCTTTCTCTCTCTCTAACTCTCTCTCTCTCTCCCTCCCTCTCTCTTTCTCTCTCTCTCTCTCTCTCTCTCTCTCTCTCTCTAACTCTCTCTCTCCTCTCTTTCTCTCTCTCTCTCTAACTCTCTCTCTCTCTCCCTCCCTCTCTCTCTCTCTCTCTCTCTCTCTCTCTCTCTCCTCTCTTTCTCTCTCTCTAACTCTCTCTCTCTCCCTCCCTCCCTCTCTCTTTCTCTCTCTCTCTCTCTCTCTCTCTCTCTCTCTCTCTAACTCTCTCTCTCTCCTCTCTCTCTCTCTCTCTCTCTCTCTCTCTCTCTATCCCCTCTTTCAGACCCAGATGACGGCCCTCGTGACCCTTGGAACCCAGGCCTTCCGCTCCTCCGCCCAGCTGAAGTCCCGTCGTGAGGCCTTCCTCTCCTCCGTCTCGGCCGCCTCCCTGGACCAATCTGAAAAGCTGGCTCTTCTGAAGACAGCTGCCACCCGGCTTCAGCAGCTGGTCCACGAAGGACGGGGCCAGTACTCGAACCACCGTCTTCTGCTGGGAGGTGGAGGAGATGAAGGAGCAGACGGACAGGGTGGAGGAGAGACTGCAGGCCATGGATAAGGTAGGCCATCAATCAATGAGGTTGCGGTATTCGTGGCAGGACCACATGGCGAGGGAGAAGACGGCCAGGGCTCTTCTGTGGCTGGCGGAGAAGAATCCTCAGCTGAAGACGATGGCCAAGGAGTTGGGGAAGAGACTGCGCCTCTTCAAGCATTAGAAACGGCAGGAAAGAAGAAATCAGAATAAATGCAACGGTCATTTTGGGGGAAATGAACTTTCGCTGTTGTTTCTGTGTTTCTTAGTTTCATAGATTTGGATCGCAATTGACAACCTCAGGCCGCTGGGGCACTCCTAAAGGTGGTTTGATAAGTCCATAACGCAGACTGCTAGGACCGCTTCTGGGAACCTTAGGGAAAATCTTAGCTTAAGGACTTAAGGAAGAAGTTAAGGTATAGCTTTAGACAACTAAGGTGAAGCTTTAGAAAACTAAGTTAAAGTTTCAGAAATCTAAGGTAAAGCTTAAAATAGCTAAGGTTAAGTTTCAAAAAGCTAAGGAATTGCTTCAAGCTAAGGTATAGCTTTAGTAGGCTAAGGTCTAACTTCCGAAAGCTAAGGTATAACTTTAGAAAGCTAAGGTATAACTTTAGAAAGCTAAGGTATAACTTTAGAAAGCTATGGTATTGCTTAATTAGGCTAAGAACTAGCTTCATTAGGCTAAGGTGAAGCTTCAGAAAGCTAAGGTAAAATAGCTAAGGTTAAGTTTCAAAAAGCTAAGGAATTGCTTTAAGCTAAGGTATAGCTTTAGTAGGCTAAGGTATAACTTTAGAAAGCTAAGGTATAACTTTAGAAAGCTAAGGTATAGTTTCAGAAAGTTAAGGTATAACTTTAGAAAGCTATGGTATAGCTTAATTAGGCTAAGAACTAGCTTCATTAGGCTAAGTTGAAGCTTCAGAAAGCTAAGGTAAAATAGCTAAGGTTAAGTTTCAAAAAGCTAAGGAATTGCTTCAAGCTAAGGTATAGCTTTAGTAGGCTAAGGTCTAACTTCCGAAAGCTAAGGCTAAGGTATAACTTCCGAAAGCTAAGGTATAACTTTAGAAAGCTATGATATAACTTTAGAAAGCTAAGGTATAACTTTAGAAAGCTAAGGTATAGTTTCAGAAAGTTAAGGTATTGCTTCATTAGGCTAAGGTAAAGCTTAAA
The DNA here is from genome assembly GCA_022343465.1 of Oscheius sp. G VE-2021. Lineage (NCBI taxonomy): Eukaryota > Metazoa > Nematoda > Chromadorea > Rhabditida > Rhabditidae > Oscheius > Oscheius sp. G VE-2021. The sequence continues at coordinate 200,754 of JAJQXH010000001.1, read as the reverse complement.
AAACTAAGGTAAAGTTTCAAAAACGTAGGTCAAGCTTTAAAAAAGGCTAAGGTTTAGCTTCAGAAAGTTAAGGTATAGTGTTAGAAAACTTAGCTAGTGCTTCTGAAAGTTAAGGTCTCGCTTTAAAAGGCTAAGGTATAGTTTCAGAAACCTAAGGTAAAGCTTCAGAAAACTAAGGTCTCGCTTTGAGAAGCTAAGGACAAGCTTCTAAGGTATTGCTTTATTAGACTAAGGTATGACTTCATAAAGTTAAGAGGTATGTCTAAGTCTGTCTATCTCTCTCTCTCTCTCTCTCTAATTATCAAAGAAACGTAACGTGATCATTTCCTCTCCATCAAGTTACGTGACTCCCCCTCCTCCCCATTCCATTTCCCCTTTCCCCCTCCCCTCCGCCGGTCGCCATGGACATCCTAGACGAAGTCTCCGGCTTCATCGTCCTCCTCTCCCTCCTCTCCATCCTCATCCTCTCCATCCTCTCCCTCCGTCTGGCCCAGCGCACAGTCACCGAAGCTCTGAACCACCTGGACGACGCAGCCGCCACCATGGAGGCCTACCCGATCACGGCCGGCCCCACCGCCTGGACCCCCCTGATGGTGGGCGTGGTGGGCAGTCTCTTCCAAATCCAGCCGGTGGAGATTCTGAGTGAGTACAAGAAGGAACACGAGGGAAAGCGGTCGATCGTCATCAATACGTTCCCCGATTCGGAGCTGACGAAGACGTTTCTGGAAGGGCAGAACTCCAAGTTCATGTCGATGGGATACACATTCAAGCAGGAGGACAGCCTTCAGAATCCGGGGAACTCTTCCGAATCGACGATGCCTTCGAAGAATTAGGGAAAGTTTGGAGATGAGTTAAAACAGCAGTAAACCCTTTTAAATCAATGCCGGTGTTCTTTTTGTGTCAACTTGGGAAGAATTCTGCCGCTCTGGCCGCTTGTGGAAACCGTAGGCCGCTTAGAGGTCGCTTGGACCGCTTTTGACAACCATAGGCGGCTCTGACAACTTCTGGAAACCGTAGGCCGCGAAGAGCGCTTGGACCGCATTTGAGAACCATAGGCCGCTTAAAGGGGAAGGACCGCATAAAAATAATTTTTATGTTTTTGGGATAAAAATCTCGATCTTATTCCCAGGATTCCGAAAAATACCTCTTTTATCCATTTTGGATCAAAATGAATCGATTTAGGAGCGCTTGAAATTTGGTGAAATTATCATTTGAATTGCCGCCAACTCTGCGTCTCCCCATTTCCCACACTCTCTCGCCCACTCTGGCCGTGTTTCCGTGCGGCAAACGCGTAAAACGACCGTGTAAACGCGCCCCGTTTGCAGTCCAAATCATATAAAAGGGGTATGTTTCAGAATCGTGGAAACGACATCTATTCAATGAAACTAAAATAAAGATACTTTGAACAATCAATTTTGCGAGGTCTTTCCCCTTTAAAGGCAGCTTAGTTTGCTTTTGGAAACCGTAAAGTCCCTTTCTCGTTAAGGGTAAGCGGTTTTCTTAAGGTCATTAAGGTTTTGGGTGTTAAGGTTATATTCTTAAGGCCAGTAAGCTTTTTGTTAAGATTAAGCGGTGTTCTTAAGGTCATTAAGGACCGCTTATGAAAACCTCAGGCGGCTTTTGGAAACCATAGGCCGCTCTGGCAACTTTTGGAAACCATAGGCCGCTTAAGGGCCGCTTGGACCGCTTTTGACAACCATAGGCCGCTTAAAGACCGCTTTAACGGCTTTTGACACCCATAGGTCGCATAAAGGCCGCTTGGACCGCTTTTTACAACCATAGGCCGCCTTGGACCACTTCTGGAAACCGTAGGCGGCTAAGACCACTTGGACCGCTTTTGACAACCATAGGCCGCTCTGGCAACTTCCGGAAACCATAGGCCGCTTAGGCCGCTTTTGTCTACCATAGGCCGCCTTGGACCGCTTTTAAAAACCATAGGACGCTTTACTGATGGCAGCCATAGGCCGCTTCTACCGCTTTGAACAACCGCAGACCGCTTTGAACCGCATCTCGCAACCATAAGCCGCATTCTGCCGCTTATAACCATATCAGGCCGCCCTGGACCGCATCGGACAACCAGAGGCCGCTTTGGACACATTCTGACACCTAGAGGCCGCCTTGACCGCTTTTGCCAGCCATAGGCCGCTTGAATCTATCGTGAACTCTTGTCTAGTTTGAGAAACACATCTTCAACCAAAGTTTTATTGTCCCAAAACCCCATTCACAAGCTGTTGGACATCTCCAGCCACATTGACATCAGCACAGATGGTATTCTTCACCATAGCCAGGACTTCTCTAGCCTTCGGGACAACTAAACCATTTTTTCTTCATGAAAGCCCACTTTAGCTTACTTCCAGTGGCCACTTTCAGCAGATCATCGCTTGAAACAGCACTCTCCAAGATGACTATGAGCTTGCAAACCCCACGAAGTCCAGAATCCGACGCTTGGATAGCCGAATTCTTCAGAAGATTGACCTAAACTTAGGTATACTGTAGTTTTTTTAAAGGGGAAGGACCGCGTAAAAATATTTTTTCTGATTTTGTGATTAGAGTCTAGATCTCATTCCCAGGATTCCGAAAAATACCTCTTTTACCCATTTTGGATCAAAATGAATCGATTTAGGAGCGCTTGAAATTTGGGAAATTGTCATTTGAATTGCCGCCAACTCTGCGTCTCCCCATTTCCCACACTCTCTCGCCCACTCTGGCCGTGTTTCCGTGCGGCAAACGCGTAAAACGGCCGTGTATACGCGCCCCTTTTGCAGTCCAAATCATATAAAAGGGGTATGTTTCGGAATCGTGGAAACGACATCTATTCAATGAAACTATAATAAAGATACTTTGAAAAATCAATTTTACGAGGTCCTTCCCCTTTAAGAATACCCACATGTTGGAGGAGATTGAGGCCATCTAAAGGTGAAGCCTCTCTTTTGGCTTTCCCACTTCCATGGAGGAGACCACCCACGATGCCGGAAGCTAGACCACCCACGCCGTGGACGGTATCTCCGACGGCTTCTGCCACTTTTTTGGCTTCTCCCACTCCGAGGTCTCCGATGTTTCCCACGCCACGGCCGATTGCGCCAGGAACGCTGCCCACGGCTTTGCCCAAAGCGCGGGGGATTTCACCGACGCCTTGGGCTACCGTACCCAGGCCGCTGCCTACTTCATGGCCTTAAGGAGTACTGTAATTGGGATTGGTGCGCACTTACCGACGGAGCCGACAAGGGAGTTGGCGGAGTCGCCGATTTGGCTGGGGATGCGGCCGATTACAGAAGAGGGGGCGGCGTCGATGGGATCGTGGGCGGGGTTGGCCGCCTGGGGAGGAGGAGGGGGCGGGGCTAAATTTGCCTCTTTGTCTCTCTCTCTCTCTCTCTATTTCTCTCTCTCTCTCTCTCTCTTTCTTTCTCTCTCTCTCTCTCTTTCTCTTTCTCTTTCTCTTTCTCTTTCTCTTTCTCTTTCTCTTTCTCTCTCTCTCTCTCTCTCTCTCTCTCTCTCTCTCTCTTCTCTCTCTCTCTCTCTATTTCTCTCTATTTCTCTCTCTCTCTCTCTCTCTCTCTCTAAAACCTACGTCTTCTAGCGAACACAAGAGAAAGAAGAAGGAAGGAGACGGCTGCTGGAAGAAGGCGAGGCATTTTTGGTGACAACCCAGTAGACAAGGAACGTTATATAGGGCCAAAGGAGACGAGCACTGAAAACAGGATGACGGGTGACTGCCGGCTGCTCAAATGTTTCTGTTAAGCGTCAATTGGTAATGACCTTTTGTTGATCAGAGGAATGATTTGTGCTCTAGGTGAATCATCCTGAATACAGTCAATGATTCTTCACTATGACCGCTTCTGGCAACCTTAGGCCGCTTAGGAACGCTTTTTGGCAACCTTAAACCGTTCAGACCGCCTTTTGGCAACCTTAGGCAGTTCAGACCGCTTGGAACCGCTTATCAAACCCTTAGGCCGCTTAGGACCGCCCGCTTCTGGCAACCTTAGACCGCTTAGGACAGCTTCTGGCAACCTTAGGCCGCTTAGGAACGCTTTTTGGCAACCTTAAACCGTTCAGACGGCCTTTTGGCAACCTTAGGCAGTTCAGACCACTTGGAACCGCTTATTAAACCCTTAGGCCGCTTAGGACTGCCCGCTTCTGGCAACCTTAGGCCGTTGAAACCGCTTTTTGGCAACCTTAGGCCGCTTAAAACCGCTTATAACAACCTTAGGCCGCTTAGGACCGCTTTTGGCAACGTTAGGCCGCATTGGTTCGATTCTGGCAGCCTTAGGTCGCTTAGGACCGCTTCTGGCAACCTTAAGCCGCTTAGGATCGCTTCTGATAACCATTGGCCGCTTACTCCGCCTTTTAGCAATCTCAGGCCGTTCAGGACAGCTTTTGACAATCTTATGCCGCTAATGACCGATTCTGACAACCTTAGGCCGTTAAAACCGCTTTTTGGCAACCATAGGCCGCTTAAAATCGCTTATGCCAACCTTAGGCCGCTTGGACCGCTTTTGGCAACCTCGGGCCGCTTAGGGCCGCTCCTGACAACGTCAAGCCGCTTAGGATCCGCTTATGAGAACCATAGGCCGTTTATTCCGTCTTTTAACAATCTCAGGCCGTTTAGGACAACTTTTGACAACCTTAGGCCGCTTACTCGGCTTTTAACAATCTCAGGCCGCTTAAACCGCTTATGACAACTTTAGGCCGCTTAGGTCCGCTTCAGGCAACCATTGGTCACTTGGACAAGGCTTTTACCGGACAACTGTCGAAAAGTGGAACTAACCACGACAAACTGTTCTTTGACAACACAGAATCACAATTCAGTTTTACAGAGCATTGTTTACAGGACATTTATTACAAGTACTGGAAATATTTATTCAGCCGGAAGTCATCCGCTACATCTGTTTTGAGCACTTTTGAGGACAATGTAATAGAAATAGTAGAAACATGAACAAAAAGGAACATTTAGCTGTTTAATCGTTTAGTTAGTCACACATACACACACTTTTAAGCACACTCCCACACTCATATACACAAGCACACGCACACGCGTACACACATACCCCCATAGACACATCCTATCTCTCTCTCTCTCTTTCCAAAACCTCTACACTCGCAGGGTCGGAAGTATTTAGTACCTCAAACTTGTGTAATTAAACCGACGATTTCTGTCGGCGCCTGGCTATCTGCTCCGATAGTCGCTGCAGCGGTATGGGCGAGGCCCCGTAGTATGCGGCGTAAACCCGTAAGCGATCGGCAACGCCCCAGGGTGGGGTTATTTTACTTAACTTGGTAGGGAAACTAGCCAGTCACAACGATTTTCACCGCTGCACGCAGAGATCGCTTACATAACCCTACCCTGGGGTGTTGCCGATCGCTTACGGGTTTACGCCGCATACAATGGGCCTCGCCCATACCGCTGCGTCGACTGTCGGAGCAGATAGCCAGGCGCTGACAGAAAGCGTCGGTTTAATTACCCAAGTTTGAGGTACTAAATACTTCCGACCCTGCGAGTGTAGAGGTTGAGGAAATTTTGGAAAGCCTTTCCTTACGGAAAGGCGACAATTGAGTGATTTCAGTGAAATGTCGTTGTTTCGTGGCTCTGTCTGGTCGCGTTTTGGTAGGAAATATTCCAAAAATCCAGATTTTGGTGGATTTATAACCGAAAATGGCCACTTTTGAAGCCTCGGAAATCGTATTTTTTGACTTTTCGAGTAGTCTAAACCCCAATTTAGCCCCCTTTTGAGAGGTTGAGCCCAAATTCTCAGTGTG
>JAJQXH010000001.1:187500-190000 GCA_022343465.1 Oscheius sp. G VE-2021 | reverse complement strand
AAACTTGTGAGTACAAAATTTGAAAAAGTTAACAGCGAAAAACCACAAAAAAACTTTTTATTATGTTTTGGGCCTTTCACTATGCAAGCCAAGAAAAAGTTAGCTTTTTCATTGAATTCTAAGTTTAATTTAGCGTCGATTAAGACCTTAAGATCAAAAAATCGAAAACGACTATTGCTGTTAAAATTTAATTTTAAATTAAAATCGACTAAGGTTGCAATTTTTTACCCCTTTCGCTTGAATGTTCCCCCAGAAACGGGGGTCAAAATAACTTCAATTTCGAACGATTTATGTTTTTAGTCAATTTTTTTTTTGCATATTTACTGCTATTTCGAGTTGAGACACGAAATTTTTTTTTTAAATGACCCCGATTTTGCGGAAATATGGCAGTGATGATGAAAAAAATCGGTAATTTTCAACATTTCTAAGACAGTGCTGTAACCGACTTTTATAGAGACGACAATCCATAAATTCAATATAATTTAAGTAGAGGTAACTCACCTATGCGACAATGGTCGTAAAGGGGTAACTGGAGGCCTCTCGGATGGCGGCAGAAGGGGCAAGCTACCTGACGACACCGGTCACAGTCTTCTTGATCAGGGTTTTCGCAGCAACGCAACTTGAACCTAAAACATATGTGTTAGACTGGTCTCTCTCTTTTTCTATCTCTCTTTCTCTTTCTCTCTCTTTCTCTCTCTTTCTCTCTCTCTCTCTCTCTCTCTCTTCTTTGTCTTTCTCTCTCTCTCTCTCTCTCTCTCTCTCTCTCTCTTCTCTCTCTTTCTCTCTCTCTTCTCTCTCTTTCTCTCTCTCTCCTTCTCTCTTTCTCTCTCTTTCTCTCTCTCTCTCTCTCTCTCTCTCTCTTAACTTACGATTTAACAAGGCGTTCCCGGCATGGTCTACACAGAGAATGGCCGCAGATCGTCAACATCGGCTGGTGGATCATGGCATCGAAAGGCTGGTAGCAAACGCCACATTCCAGCAGAGAGGCAAGGACAACGGACATGATTTGGAATATTGGACATGAAATTCTGGGAAAAAAAACAATAGAATTTCAAAAAAGCGCAAAAAAAGCCGAAGGGGAATCTGTGCAGAAGTCAGAAGCAGATAGAGTCGCTGCGAAAGGGTCAATGCGCGGGGTTTTTGAAAATGGGGTCATAATTTAATTAGAGAGAGAGATGGAGAGAGAGAGAGAGAGAGAGAGAGAAAGAGAGAGAGAGAAAGAGAGAGAGAGAAAGAGAGAGAGAGAGAGTAGAGAGAAAGATAAAGAGAGAGTGTGAAATAAAGAGAGAGAGAGAGATGGAGAGGGAGGGAGGGAGAGAGAAAGAACAGCCCGATGTTTAGCGTCAACCATGCGCACGGTTGCAGCGACCGCTGTTTTCAAATCTCACATCCTCTAATCCCAACTGAAAATGTCATTATTCCCCAATTTAACCTAAATTTAGCCCTAAAAACTCTTTTTTACGTTTTGAAATATTCATGTCTAGTCTTAAAATGATGCTAATACCCCTGTTCAGTCATATATACTCGCTAAATAACTCAACATTCGCTGGAAAATCTCAATGCGCGGGGTTTTTGAAAATGGGGTTATGATTTAATTTTGGGGAGAGAGAGAGAAGTTAGAAGTTAGAGAGAGAGATTGGGTAGTTGAAGAGGGATTGGACAGGCAGAGAGAGAGAGAGAGAGGGAGCTGGAGAGAAAGAGGTTAGGCAGTAAGAGACTAGATAGTTAAAGAGAGATTTGATCGTTAGAGAGAGAAAGAGAGAGAGAGAGGGAGAGAGACATAGAGACAATTAGCCAGAGAGAGAGCGAGAGAGAGAGAGAGCGAGAGAACAGACTGTTAGAGAGAGAGAGAGGTTTGAAGTTAGAGAGAGATTTGACACAGCTAGAGAGAGAAATAGAGAGAGAGAGAGAGAGAGAGAGAGAGAGAGAGTTAGCTGGAGAGAGAGATTAGGCAGTTAGAGACTAGATAGTTAAAGAGAGATTGACCGTTAGAGAGAAAGAGATTTGAAGTTAGAGAGAGACTTGACACAGCTAGTGAGAGAAATAGAGAGAGAAGAGAGAGACAGTTAGGCAGAGAGATAAAGGTAGAGAGACAGAGACGCAGATACCGACTTCTGCACGACCTGCTTTCATTAACATCTGCCTTTTATGAACAATCGATAATCAAATGCCTTCGCTTTCAGTTATTCTGTTCGATTTCAACAATGTCCGCTGCGCAAGAAAACGCTACTTCCTTAGCCTCAATCGGAAATTACCTCATGTTTAACATCTTTCGAAAGGTGAGATTCTATACTGATTTTCAGCTGTTTCTGTTTTGTTTAATTTCCGATTGTATTACAACTTTAATTTTACTTTAATTACTCACTTATATCATTTTAAAACATTTATAACCTAACTAAAACATTGGAGTGATGCGCCAAAACCATTCAAACCCATTTGACATGTTCAGTTTTCAGATAAAACCAGAGGCCTTCTGCCGAATGCGTTCTACCTGTCGGCA
>JAJQXH010000001.1:170000-182500 GCA_022343465.1 Oscheius sp. G VE-2021 | reverse complement strand
TCGAGTGCCTGCGGCGCACCCCCACCCATGCGGCGGGGGCTCGATCCCCGCGGGCGCCAAGCCGAGAAAATGCCACAGCGGCCACACGACCACACCACAGCAGTCAAATAAAACACAGAAAAGCAAAAAAGAACCACAATTAAAACAACATAATTTATTTTGCTTAACAAAACTTTCATTTCTATTTCCCTAGGTGTAATTTCCAGATTGATTTTGAATCATCAAATTGAACCACTTTTGGGCCAAAAATCTCCGAACTTTTTTAACTAAACCGCACTTTTTTCAGATATTGCAACTTGCTGGGAGGAGCATCAGGAAGAACACAGGAGGCGTCACAAAGGTTCAAAAAACTAAATTTTATATAAATTATCAAACAATTTTCAGAATTGGACGAAGCTACAGAGAAGAAAAAGGGAAATGAGAGGATTTTTGAAGAAACGAAGTCAAAATGTGAAAGATTCGAGAGAAAAGTAGCGGAAATGAAGGCAAGGCAGGAGGAGAGGAGAAAGGCAATAGCTGAGGTTATTGATTGATTAGTTGTTTTTTTAATTGATTTGTTTTAAGAGGACTGGAAAATGCAAAAACTGCCAAGTGATGGTAAAACCGGAAGGTCTCCGTAATTGTCCTGTTTGTTCGAAAACTGCAGAAGGCAAAGGAAAGGTAAGGTTTTTATTGATTCTCTCTCTCTAGCTATCTGCGTCTCTAACTACCTGTGTCCCTAATCCTCTGCATCTCTAACTGTCTGCGTCTATAACCCTATGCGTATCTAATCCTCTGCGTCTCTAACCATCTGAGTGTCTAACCCTCTACTTCTCTAACTCTCTGCGTCTCTAACCGTCCGTGTCTCTAACCCTCTGCGTCTCTAACCCTCTACGTCTCTAACCCTCTGCGTCTCTAATCGTCTACTTCTCTAACCCTCCACGTCTCCAACCTTCTGCGTCCCTAACCATCGGTGTCTCTAACTCTCTGTCTCTCTAACAATCTGCGTCTCTAACCCTCTGCGTCTCTAACAATCTGCGTCTCTAACCCTCTACGTATGTAACCCTCTGCGTCTCTAACCCTCTTTCTCTCTAACCCTCATTCTCTCTAACCCTCTTTCTCTCTAACCCTCTTTCACTCTAAGCCTCTGCATCTCTAACCTCTGTGTATCTCACCGTCTGTGTCTCTAACCATCTGCGTCCCTAACCCTCTACTTCTCTAACCGTTTGCGTCTCTAACCGCCTGCGTCTCTAACCCTCTGCGTATCTAACCCTCTGCGTCTCTAACTCTCTGCGTATCTAACCGTCTGAGTCTCTAACCCTCTGTCTCCCTAACCCTCTACGTCTATAACCCTCTGCGTCTCTAACCCTCTGCTTCTCTAACCCTCTGCGTCTCTAACCCTCTGCATCTATAACCCTCTGCGTCTCTAACCCTCTGCGTTTCTAACCCTCTGCGTCTCTAACCTTCGGTGTCTCTAACCCTCTACATCTCTAACTTCTGCGTCTCTAACCGTCTTCTAGCTGTTGTAATCTCTCTATCCCTCCCTCCCAATTTCTCCCTCTTTCTAACCATATGTGTATCTAACCGCCTGCGTCTCTAACTCTCTGTCTCTCTAACCCTCTGCGTTTCTAACCATCTGCGTCTCAAACCATCTACTTCTCTAACCGTTTTCTTCCTGTTTAAATCTCTTTCTCTGTTCCTGCCTGTCTTTGTCTCTTTCTCTCTCTCTATCTCTCTCTTTCTCTCTCTCTATCTCTCTCTCTCTTTCTCTCTCTCTCTCTTTCTCTCTCTCTCTCTCTCTCTCTCTCCGTCTCTCTCTATCTCTCTATCTCTCTCTAATTCCACGTTTTCAGAACCTCTGCTCGGCCTGCTTCCTGGACGATCACTTTGACCATATTCCCGAGATCCCTCTAATCGAAATCGACATAGACGACAATTGCGTTGTCTTGGATGACTCACTCGAAATAGTTAGTTTTCAAAAAATAACCCATTAAATGGAAATTTTCAGATTGAAGAATGCGATTACTCAATCCTCTTTGTGGAGAAGCCCAAGCCCAAATTCGATGATGACATTTGCATAGTGGATTGTGTTTCGGCAGAGAAAGCGAGAGCACAGAAGGAAAAGGAGAATTCGATCGTAATTCTGGAGGAGCAGCCAAAAGACGCAGATTGCGTTGTTATTGATTGTTCGTTGAACAAGAAGGCACTTTTGGAGGAGGAGAAGAAGAAAAGGGGAGAGAAGAGGAATTTAGGGGAGGGGAGTAGAGTCGACAAAAGAAAGAGACAGAATCCTGCGCGTCGTGTCAATCGCGAGGAACGTTTTTCCCCATTTGAGTAGGATTTTGTTATTGTTTTTTGTGTAGGTTATTCTTTCCCGGTGTGTTGAAAGCTCTTTGTGGTTAGTAAATTTTGAAAAAAGCGTGATATTTGACTAGAAAGAGAGAGAGAGAGAGAGAGAGAGAGAGAGAGAGATAGAGGGAGGGAGAGAGAGAAAGAGAGAGAGAGAGGTTGATCCATCGATGGTAAGAGACGCAGGCAGGCATAGATGCAGATGGTTAAAGACTGAGATAGTTAGAAGCGCAGGCGGTTAGAGACAGAGAGAGGGGTACATATAGAGAGCGACACACATGCAGGGACAGAGAGAAAGATTTAAATAGGTAGAATACGTTAGAGACGAAGAAGTTTAGAGGCGCAGATGGTTAGAGACGCAGACGGTTAGATTCAGACGGTTAGAGAAAACAGTGAGATACGCAGATGGTTAGACGCAATGGTTAGTCGCATAAGGTTAGAGACGCAGACGATTACAGTGTATGTGAAATTTGGCAGCTTCATCCAGTTTTGTGTAAATCAACCATGTCATGTCTGACAATGTTATAGACTCAGAGGCCGAGAGACAGAAACAGTTAGAGACCCATATGCCAAGAGACGCAGACGGTGGTGCGAATACTGTAAATCGAAAGATGATTTATTAAATTAACAAACTTAAGCTTGTTCAAACCATTTTTCGAACTTTCATAAACCAACCAGCTTTCTGGCTAGCCAAAAACCACCAAAAGAGCGTTAGGAACAAACTATATCTTGTAGAAAACCAAAATAACCCACAAAATTATGCAAAATGAGGTTTTAAAAGCAGTTAATTTAAAGAAATGTGAAATTAAATCGAACGACGTCGCCAATTTACGGATTGTGTCATGATTGCATTCTTGATCAATTATCGATTTTATAAAGGAAATTGGACACTGAAAACCACTTTTTTCATGTTTCGGGTGATTCCTGTGGCCTAATTGAGGAAAAAAGGTGGTTCCCGTGGCCTCGTTGTGGCCCATTTAAACAAAAAAAAAAGCTGTTTTCCGTGGCCTCGCTGTGGCCGATTTAAACAAAACTGTGGCCACCCGTGGCTTCGCTGTGGCCTAATTGAGAAAATAGGTGGTCCCTATTGCCTAGGTGTATCTTTTCGATAAAACAGTAGTTCCTGTGGCCTCGCTGTGGCTCACTCACACAAAAATATGGCCTCACCTCGATAAAAGCAGTTTCTTCCCGTGGTCTCGATGTTTTGATGTGGCCCACTTAAACAAAACATGCACTTTCCGTGGCCTCACTGTGGCCCACCCAAAATAGCAGTTGTTCCCGTGGTCCAGCCGTCCAAAACACATCAAAATCACCCTCAAATGCCTTTAATTCACCTCCTCCGTCCCCCACTTATCATATAAATTAATTTTATTTTAGTTTAATTTTAAATTCCAATTTAAATCCAAATTTCACATACAACACCGTCAATTTAGTTAGCGTCATTCCATTCCGAAACTGGAAAACAGTTTGAGAACGTAAACGCGCTCCACTTCTAAATAACTTGCTCCACCGCCAAAATTTTATCAACCCCTAAACTTAAATTTTTAAAATTGATTTTTCGCTTTTTAAATATAAATTTTTACTTTTTTAGGTGTCTGATATTCAAATTACATTTTATATTACCTATTTTCACTAAAAACTCTAATTAATTTCGTGTCAGGAGCCGTTAAAGCGACGAAAATGCCGCCGAAGAGGAAAACTCGCAGGGTTCGTGTTTTTGCGATAATTTCATGGTTTGCCTTATTTTTCCTTTGAATTTTCCTTGTTTTTCAGATGAGGAAGCGAGAGCGAGGCGGAATCGAGGTGCAGGAGGCGAAGAGGGCCCGTTTGGACCCCCAGGAGCCCCCGGAGACGGAGGAACCGGAGGAGGCCGAGAATCCCGAGTAATTTGAATTTTAAATCATTAAAAAGATGGTTTTAGCATCATAGTGGACAGTGACGGGCAGGGAACATCGGAGCAGAATGGGGAGGCCGCCAATCAGGAACCGATAAGTCAGTTTTTCAGCTAAAAATTTGAATTTTTCACGGTAAAGTTGAATTTTAAGCATTGAAATTACATTTTAAACGTTATAACTTCATTTTAATTATTAAAAACACGATTTTCAAGCATAAAAATCCGATTTTAGCGATCGAGCAGTGGTGTTCTGAGAACGATATCCCGGAGGACTACGAGAAGCAGATGCTCGGAGTGCAGTACTGCGGCATTCAGCGAGTTTTTACCATCATCGACGAGACTAGGAAAAGGTTTGCCTTCTTTTTACGACAGAGGAATAATGGAACAGGCAATTTATAAGGTTAAAATGGTCCCGGAACGACTGGAATCTATCGAATTTCGAGGTTCCAGGGTGTAGAATGGTGATTAAAGGACTGTCAGGCCTGTTATACGGTAGATTTCGTCTAGTTCCGGTTAAAGGACTGTCTTCTTGATTTTTTGGTCTCATGACGATGGAAATCTATCGATTTTCCAACTTAGATAGCTACTAAATGGTGGCGCCGAATGTATTCCTATTAAAGGACTGTGTACTTCACATTTTCTATCGATTTGGGTCCTAACACGAGCTTATTAAAGGACTGTCTGCCGTGGATACTTGACAGGTTAAATGGGTCCCGGCGCGATCTGAATCGATCGAACTTCGAACTTTCAGGGTGTAGAATGGTTGTTAAAGGACTGGTAGACTTGAAATACGGTAGGTTTTGGCAGGTTAAAGGTCTGGAAAGCTAGGGATACGGTAGATATTGACGGGCTAAAGGACTGCTAGGCTTTGTATACGGTATTTTGTCCGGTTAAAGGACTGTCTTGTCCAAATCAGGCCGCTCGGTGCCGCCTGGCAACCTTAGGCCGCTTGGAGCCGCGTAACCTCAGGCCAATTGAAGCCGTGTAACCCTAGGCAACCTTAGGCCGCCTGGACCACCGCTGACGTCATTAGGCCGCTTCAGCCAACCTCAAGCCGCCTGATTTCAAATTTAAAAACCTTAAAAACTAATTTTTAAATTTTTTTTAAAAAAAATTATTTTTTCCAGATTTCCCGCTGAATGCGACGCCTTGGACGAAGACGTCTGGAAGCATTTCAAGCAGAATGGCCAGGTTATTTTTTTTATTTTTTAAGTTTTTAAAATTTAAATAATTTTATTTTAACGTATTTAAATTTAAATAAAATTTAAAAAAAACTATTTTCAATTTAAATAAATAATTTAAATATTTAAAAAAACTTTTTTAAATAAATTGTATTTTAAAGTTAAATTTTTATTAGAAAATTGTATTTTAAATTTAAATTATTTAAAAAAATTGTTTTTGATATTTAAATTAAGTTTTTTTTTTAAATTAAATTAATTTTTTAAAAAAATTGTATTTTAAAATTGTATTTTAAATTTAAAATCTAAATTAAATTTTCAGAATCGCGAGGTCTACGAGTGGAAGATGCAGGTCCGCGACATTCTCCTCAAAGAGCTGGCCGCTGTAAGCTCCATTGTTCTATAAACGTGCCAATATTCAAATGCCAGATTTTCTACGAACAGCCGGTCTCTCTCTTCGCCGTGGGCTCCACGATGAACGGCTGCGGTAGCTTCAATTCCGACATGGACCTCTGTCTCTGCCTCCCCGATTTGAGCGCGGATGGAACATTCTGCACCCAGAGGAAGTGCGTTAAGCTCTCTTCATTCTAATTAATCCCCTTTTTATACCTTTAAATCACCATTTTATACCTTTAAATCACAATTTTAGACCTTTAAATCACCAATTTAGACCTTTAAATTAGACCTTTAAATCACCCATTTGCACCTTTAAATTGCCATTTTAGACCTTTAAATAACCTTTTTAGACCTTTAACATATCAATTTGGTCCTTTAAATCACTATTTTAGACATTTAAAATACCCATTTAGACCTTTAAATAACCATTTAGTCCTTTAAATCACCATTTTAGTCCTTTAAATCACTATTGTAGACCTTTAAAATACCCATTTAGACCTTTAAAATACCATTTCTTCCTTTAGAATAGCCATTTATTCCTTTAAATCACCATTTTAGATCTTTACAACACCATTTTAGACCTTCAAATTACTCATTTAGTCCTTTAAAATATCCATTTAATCTTTAAATATCCAGTTAGTCCTTTAAACTAGGTATATTGTCCTCAAATTCTAATTTCCAGCAAGACGATAAAGCAGTTGTACAAGATACAGACGAATACCAGGAGGCTCCCCAATTTGATCAATTTGGTCAGAAATACCCAGGTCATCGCCGCCAAGGTCAGTTTTTTTCCATTCGGAACCCATTTAGCACGATTATTTTGAGTTTTTGATTTTGAAATTATAATTTTACGACTGAAAGCCTTTAAAAATGTTTAAAAACGTCAAATTTTCAGGTTCCGATCATAAAAGTGGACCTACACCCGCCGTACGCAGAACTGGACCTGGATATCAACATCAACAACGTGGCTGGAGTCTACAATTCGCATCTGCTTCATTATTATTCCAAGTGGGCCGCTTTTTATTGATCTGGGCAGCCTCAGGCCGCTATTAATGGATTACGGTAGCCTAAGGCCGCTTTTAAAGGATTACGGTAGTCTAAGGCCGCTTTTTATGGATTTTGGCTGCATCAGGCCGCTTTGATGAATTACGGCAGCCTCAGGCCGCTTTTTATAGATTACGGTAGCCTCAGGCCGCTTTTCATGGATTACGGTAGCCTCAGGCCGTTTTGTGACAACCTAAGGCCGCTTAAAAATCTCTATTTTTTAGTGTGGACCAGCGTTTCCCTGCGATCTCCCTCCTCGTCAAACACTGGGCCATCCGAAACGACATCTCCGACGCGATGAACGGCACCTTTAACAGGTTCGGCTCTCTCTCTCTCTCAGTCGTTTTTTTCTCTGCGTCTCTAACCATGCGCTTTTTCTCTGCGTCTCTAACCCTCCGCTTTTTCTCTGCGTCTCTAACCCTCCGCTTTTTCTCTGCGTCTCTAACCCTCCGCTTTTTCTTTGCGTCTCTAACCCTTCGCTTTTCTCTGCGTCTCTCACCATCTGGGTCTCTCTCGTTCTCTAAATCTCTCATTTCAGTTACTCCCTGATCCTCCTCGTTCTCCACTACCTGCAATGTGGCGTCCAGCCGGCCGTCCTTCCCAATCTACAGGTAGTCCTTTAAAATTCCAATTTAGTCCCTTAAATTCAAATTTAGTCGTTGAAATACCATTTTGGTCCTTTAAAATATCAATTTAGTCCTTTAAATTGAAATTTAGACCTTTAAATACCAATTTAGTCTTTTAAAATTCTTATTTAGTCCTTTAAATTCCCTAATTAGTCCTTTAAATTTCCAATTTAGTCCTTTAAATTTCCAATTTAGTCCTTTAAATACCAATTTAGTCCTTTACAATACCCATTTAGACCTTTAAATTATCAATTAAGTTCTCAATAGTCCTAATTTAGTTTTAAAAACCCATTTTTCAGTTCATCTTCCCCGACCTCTTCTCCAACCAGGTCCCTCTCCAGGAGCTCTGCCTCTTCCAGCAGCTCGAAGGCATTCCAGGTAATTTTTTTTGTCTAATATGCTAATTTCTTACTCTAGTATGCTAATTTTCTACCGTATTCTTAGAATCAAGCTCAATATTCAAATTCCAGACAGACCGGTGAATACAATGTCGATCGGAGACCTCTTCATGGGCTTCTTCCACTACTACGACAACTTCGATTTCGGAACCTGGGCCATCTCCATCCGCAGTGGAATGAAGTTTCCTAGGTTAGATTTATTGGAAATTAAAGGATTACGGTGGTTTTTAGGACGCTGCTCCAACCGGCCGATTCGAGATTCTTCATTTTCATCGAGGAGCCCTTCGACAAGATAAACACCGCTCGGTAGGGTTACTGTACTTTGGATACTGTCAAGCGGCCTTTGATTGCAAAAAGCGGCCCAAGCGGCCTTTTGCTGCTCAAACGCGTCTTTTAATTGCCAAAAAAGCAGGTCAAGCGGCCTTTTGTTGCCAAAAAGCGGCTTTAAATGGCCAAAAAGCAGGTCCAGCGGCCTTTGGTTGCCAAAAGGCGGCTTTTAAATGATAAAAACAGGTCAAGCGGCCTATTGTTGCCAAAAAGCGGCTTTTATTGTCCATGATGCCGGGTTACTGTAGTCATATTACCGTAATCTTGGTTGCTGTAACCACCTCCTGAACAAATGCCACGGGTTAATGTAACCATGCTAAGGATACTGTAATCGGATACAAATGCCCAGTAATTACTGTAACTATCGGTGCAGTCGGGTTACTGTAATAACAGTTGAGCGGCCTGAGGTTGCAAGAAAAAAGCGGCCTGAGGTCGCCAGAAAAAAAGCGGAAAGCGGCCTGAGGTCACCGGAAAAAGCGTCTACTGTAACTTTCTGCCGCTCTAATCACGTTGTTTAGGAATACTGCATTGTTGTGTGGATTACTGTAACCACACAACTCTTGAATTACCGTAATCTTCGTTGCTTCCCCAACCATTCCTACAGTAATTCCTGCATACAGTAACCAATCATGCATGGAGATACTGTACCCACCAGCATAAAAAACTACCGTAACCCGAACTGTTATGGTAATCCACAGTAATCATAACCTATGGGATACTGTAATACATACCGTAGGATTCAATAAGGTACCGTAATCAAAATTACTTAAAGATACAGTCTCCCAGTGATAATTACACAGAAATGAGCTACCGTAACCTAAAATTCAATAAATGAGCTACCGTAACCCAAAATTAATTTTAATTTTTTTAGAAATATTATTTATTTATTTTAAATTGTATATTTTTAGCTGCGTGACGATGGAGGGCTGTTTCCGCCAAATCAAGAACTGCTTCAAAAGTGCGAGCATTGCCTTCGGGAAAGGAGCGCCCCAGCTGAGTAAGATCAACGTGAGGATCTGAATCTGTGATCCGGTCTTTTGTTATTGTTACTTTTTGGTTGAAGAAGTTGTTGTGCCTTTATTCGAATTTTGGATGTTTATTTGAATTTTGGGAACTTTATTTGATTATATACGGGTTGGGGAAACACAATTGATGAGACAAAGGGACCAATGGGTGAGATAAAGGGGGACAATTGAGCTGTGGAATGAGGGCTAGGCTCCGCTGGCGCTGTCCTCTGCGCCTTTGACGTAGATGAAATAGTAGAAGATGAGGAAGGAAGTGAAGGTGGTGGGGAAGACGAGACGGGAGACCAGGTCCACGCGACGGGAGAGCTCGGCGCCACGGCCCAGGGTGTTCAGGAGTCTGGAATATCTCTCTTTCTCTCTCTATTTAGATCTCTCTCTCTGCTTCTCTAACTCTGTATCTCCCCTTTTCTGCGCCTCTCACCTCAGTCATCTGCGTCTCTCTCTCTCTCTCTCTCTCTCTCTCTGGGTCTAACCACTGTTCGTTTCTGTGTCTCTAACCCTGGCGCCCATTGTTCCCTAACTCTGATGCTTTCTCTGCGTCTCTAACGGTTAGAGTTAGAGATGCAGAGCAGATGTGACAACAGTTTTCTCTCTATCTCTCACACTCCCTTTCTCTCTCATATTCTCTCATTCTCTCTCTCTCTCTCTCTCTCTCTCTCTCTCTCTGCCTTTCTAACCATGACTCCCTCCTTCTGCATTCCTAACAACTGCCAGCCTCCTCTCTGCGTCTCTTACTCCCTCCCTCTGCGTTTCTAACTCTGTTTTTCCTCTTTTCTGCGTTTCTAACTAACTATTTATCTCTTTCTCTGCGTCTCTAACTCTAACATTCTTTCGGCTGGTCCCTTTTTCTAACTTATTATTACTTTTTTTTCTCTGCTTCTCTAAATCTTAGCCCATTCTTCTACATCCCTCCCTCTCTCTCTTCCTCTCTCTCTCTCTCTCTCTCTCTCTCTCTCTCTCTCTCTCTCTCTCCCTCTCTTGTGGGTCTTCCTGCGTCTCTAACCCTGTTTCGCTCATTTGGGCATTCTCCCTCTCCTTTTCTCTGCGTGTCTAACCATTCCTCTACGTCTCTAACTCTAAAAAAGAGGTTAGAGTTAAAGACGCACGCAGAGAAGATATGGCTAGAGTGACAATCTAACCTTTTTTCTCTGCATCTCTTTCTCTAACTTCTTTCTCTGCCTCTCTTAATGCTCTCTGCGTCTTTTACTGCGTTTTTTATCACCTCTCTCTGCGTCTCTAACCAACTATTTCATTCTCACTCTCCGTATCTAACTAACTAGCACCCTATTCCTTCCTGTATGTCTCTAACCTTGATATTTCTTTTCTGCTTCTCTAACTCTGACCTATGTTTCTTTAATTATGGATTCTCTCTCTCTGTATTTCTAACTCCGACTTCCTTACTCTGCGTCTCTAACAAGCTGTTGGCCTCTTTCTCTGCGTCTTTGTCAATTTCTTCCTCCCTCTGCGTCTCTAACTCTACCCCCTCCATTGTCTGCGTCTCTAACCAACTCTTTCATTCTTCCTCTGCGTCTCTAACAAGCTGCTAACCTCTTTTTCTGCGTCTCTGTCACTTACTGCCTGCCCCTGCGTCTCTAACTCTACCTCTCCCATTGTCTGCGTCTCTAACCAAATATCATCCCATTTTAGCTATGGATTCTCTCTACGTCTCTGCTGACCTCTCTCTCTCTCTCTCTCCCACCCACCTCTTAAAACAAGTACAACAGCCCCTCCTCCTATAACTGGAGAGGTCAAGACGCAGATTCTGCCTGTCCGACGGGCAGACGCAGTCATCAATCCTCGTCTTTTTCGTCTTCTCCTTGCGGAGGAACTCCTGCCGCCCGTAGTAATTCACAATGGCGTACTCCAGAAGAGCGCCGAAGATGAAGGCCAAACAAACGCCGATCCAAACGTCGACGGCCTGGGATGAAATTAGAATATTGCACAGGGAAAAACAAACTTTGATGTAGGAGACAGGCGGCAGCTTGGAATTGATACCACTGGCCTGGGTGGTCATTGTGAGGAGGGTGGTGACACCGAGAGAGACTCGGGCAGGAACTGCGTCCTGGAATTGGGAAATGAGGTGGTCTCATTTTCTCTCTCTCTCTCTCTCTCTCTCTCTCTAACTTTGACTCCTTCCTCTGCGTCTCTAACTCTGCTCAAGTTACTCTGCTTCTCCAATTCTGACCCAATTCCTCTGCGTCTCTAACTTTGGCTTTATCCTTATTTCTTTAACTCAGCCCCCGCTTCTCTGCTTCTCTGACAGAGAGGCTTCCTCTGCATCTCTGACAACTATTATCTGTCTATCTGCATGTCT
The DNA here is from genome assembly GCA_022343465.1 of Oscheius sp. G VE-2021. Classification (NCBI taxonomy): domain Eukaryota; kingdom Metazoa; phylum Nematoda; class Chromadorea; order Rhabditida; family Rhabditidae; genus Oscheius; species Oscheius sp. G VE-2021. Next base: position 170,970 of record JAJQXH010000001.1, on the reverse strand, counting down.
CTGCATAGACCTTAAGAGTCTACCTCTCTAATTCTCACCCCATTCCTCTGCGTCTCTAACTCTAACCCTGTTTCTCTGCGTCTCTAACTCTGACTGTATCCCTCGGCGTCTCTAACTCTGACTGTATCCCTCTGCGTCTCTAACTCTGACTCACTTCCTCTGAGTCTCTAACTCTGACTCTGTTTCTCTGCGTCTCTAATATTGACCCAATCCTCTGCGTCTCTAACTCTCACCACGAGTTTCTGCGTCTCTAACCAAATTACCCTTTTAACTCTGCGTCTCTAACTCTGCCCCATTTCTCTTTCTCTAATTTTGCCCTCTTTCCTCTCTGTTTCTGATTCTGATCTTCTCGTTTTTATGCGTCGCTAACTCTAACGTGTATCTCTGCGTCTCTAACTCTGACCCCCGCTTTTCTGCTTCTCTGGCTCTGACCACTTCCTCTACATCGCTAACCACTATTACCCTGGTTACTCTGCGTTTCTAACTTTTACTCATTCCTCTGCGTCTCTAACTTTGCCCCATGTTGTTCTGCTTCTCTAACTCTGCCTTTTTCCTTTGCTTCTCCTGCCTCTCTTTCTCTGCGTATCTAACTCTGGCCCAATTCCTCTGCGTCTCTAACTCTGACCAATGCCTCTGCGTCGCTAACCAAATATTATCATGTTTACTCTGCGTCTCTAACCCTAACACTACTAATCTGCTTATCTAATTCTGCCCATTGACTCGGCAAGAAACTGTTACACGTAACTCTGCATTTTCTCTGCCTCTCTAAATTTGAATCTGTTCCTCTGCGTCTCTAACTCTAGCCCAATTTATCTGCTTCTCTAAGTCTGACCAATGCCTCTGCGTCTCTAACTCTGATCCCCACTTATATGCATCGCTAATTCTGAATCTGTTTCTCTGCGTCCCTAACTCTTCATCAATTATCTGCTCTCTAATTCTGACCCTTTTCCTAGGCGTCTCTAACTCTGAC
>JAJQXH010000001.1:160000-165000 GCA_022343465.1 Oscheius sp. G VE-2021 | reverse complement strand
CCGTCTCTCTCTCTCTTTCTCTCTCTCTTTCTCTACGGTCCCTCTCTAACTTTCTCTCTCCAATAGTCTCTCCCTTTCTCCCTCTAACCGTCTCTCTCTAACAATCTCTCTCTAACCGTCTCTCTCTCTCTATCTAACCATCTATCTCTTTCTAACTGTCTCTCTCTATCTAACCGTCTCTCTCTAACTTTCTCTCTCTCTAAATTTCTCTCTCTATCTAACCGTCTCTATCCCTCTCTATCTCTCTCTATCTCTCTGTCTCTCTCTCCAACCGTCTTTCTCTAACTTTCTCTCTCTAAATTTCTCCCTCTAACTATCTCTCTCTTACAGTCTCTCTCTAACTATCTCTCTCTAACAGTCTCTCTCTAACTACCTCTCTCTAACCGTCTCTCTCTAACTTTCTCTCTCTAACTTTCCCTCTCTAACTTTCTCTCTCTAATCGTCTCTCTCTAACAGTCTCTTTCTAACCGTCTCTTTCTCACTCTCTTTCTCTCTCGCTAACCGTCTCTCTCTCTCTCTCTCTCTCTCTCTCTCTCTCTCTCTTTCTCTCTCTCTCTTTCTCTACGGTCCCTCTCTAACTTTCTCTCTCCAATAGTCTCTCCCTTTCTCCCTCTAACCGTCTCTCTCTAACAATCTCTCTCTAACCGTCTCTCTCTATCTAACCATCTATCTCTTTCTAACTGTCTCTCTCTATCTAACCGTCTCTCTCTAACTATCTCTCTCTAACCGTCTCTCTCTAACTTTCTCTCTCTAACTTTCCCTCTCTAACTTTCTCTCTCTAATAGTCTCTCTCTAACAGTCTCTTTCTAACCGTCTCTATCCCTCTCTATCTCTCTCTATCTCTCTGTCTCTCTCCAACCGTCTTTCTCTAACTTTCTCTCTCTAAATTTCTCTCTCTAACTATCTCTCTCTCTAACAGTCTCTCTCTAACTATCTCTCTCTAACCGTCTCTCTCTCTAACCGTCTCTCGCTAACTTTCTCTCTCTAACCGTCTCTCTCTTTTTAACCGTCTCTCTCTCTAGCCGTCTCTCTCTCTCTATCTATCTAACCATCTTTCCTTTTCTAACCGTCTCTCTCTCTTTCTCTCTCTCTCTACGGTCTCTCTCTCTACGGTCTCTCTCTCTACGGTCTCTCTCTCTCTCTAACCGTCTCTCTCTAACTTTCTCTCTTTAACCGTCTCTCTGGCTCTCTAATTGTTTCTCTCTCTCTCTAATTGTCTCTCTCTCCCTTTCTCTCTCTCTCTCTCTCTCTCTCTCTCTCTCTCTCTCTCTCTCTCTATCTCCCCTTCCCTTCCATTTGCCCCCCGTTGACAAAGGCTTTCTGACGCCAGGAGGGCGAATATTTACGGGCCTCGTAATGGAATTGCTTTCCGCACACTCTGATTCTGTTAGACCGGGGCTGAATAAAACCCAGACGCCACTTTTCACCCCTTTTCCTCTTCCGCCAACTCACTTTTCGTTCTGAAAGAACGTATCCGGCATCCAAATCTGCTGCGACTGGTCGGCATTTTCACTAGTCGCTAGGACCACAAACGGAGGGACCTGAAAAAAGTTTTTTTCTTTGAAAATTATCCAAATCCTCTGAAAACTGTTTTAAAATGCTAAAACAAACAAGCAAAAAAGATTTGATCTCGGGCGGGCTCGAAAGGCAGGCCTTCTGTGTGTTAGACAGATGTGATAACCACTACACCACGAGATCGCCGCAGCCGAGCGCGCGCAGGCGCCTTACCTCTGTGTTCTCGTCCTCGTAGCGTTCGTAGGCGAGGCGGGCGTCCACCCACTCCTCTCGGAAGGTGAATTGGGCACTGTACTCCATATTAACATCGTCGATTTTCGAAATGGAACGAAGATAGATGTTTACGGTTACTAGGACCGGACCTCCAGTGTCTGAAAACCACTTGTTTCTTTGTTTTAAACATAAAAATCAAGAAAAAAACCTTTTTTCTAGGTTCTTTTTTTAGACAATTTGGACAAAAGGCAAAAGAAAAAAATCGATGGGGATCTGAACCCTTGACCTTTTTCTTAGCAATCGAGGGGTTACCCAGCTTAGCCATTTAGGCAAATTTTGGTTGATTTATCTTAATTAAAAATTTTTTTCATGAAAACCTGTTTTTACAAAAAGTGTATAAAAATACTTCCTCAATCCCTGTGAGTCAGCTGGGTGCTAGTTTATGTGCGGCGGCCATCTGTTTTCGTATCCCTCCTCCTAATTACTCCAATTACATCGTCAACGGACACGAAGATACGCATTGACTTATGATTAGAGAGAGAGGGAGAAGGAGAGAGAGAGAGAGAGAGAGAGAGAGAGAGAAGATGGTTAGAGACGCAGAGAAAGTGACACGGTTAGAGACGCAGAGAAAATAATACGGTTAGAGACGCAGAGAAAGTGGCATGGTTAGGAAGAGAGAGAGAGAGAGTTAGAGAGAGACGGTAATAGAGAGAGACAGAGAGACAGACAGGCAGAGAGAGAGAGAGAGAGAGAGAGAGATGGTTAGAGACGTAGAGAAAGTGACACTTTTAGAGACGCAGAGAAAGTGACATGGTTAGAAACGCAGAGAAATGATGGCAAAGTTATAGACGCAGAGAAAGTGACACGGTTAGAGACGCAGAGAAAGTGACACGGTTAGAGACGCAGAGAAAGTGACATGGTTAGAGACGCAGAGAAAGTGACATGGTTAGAGACGCGGAAAAAGTGAAATGGTTAGAGACGCAGAGTTTTAGAACTACCCACCGGGCCATGAGATATTCAGTCCCCTCGGTCGCACTCGCCAATCGTAGTCTTTTAAAACCCGTTGGATGATCTCCTAAAATGAAAGAAAATGAAACTTTAAAAAAAAAGTGAAAACCTGTTCTTTGAGTTTCCGTTTGGCGGTGGAGGTGGTGGCCAGGAAGAGCAGCAGACCGGCCGCTAACAGCATTCGAGACCCGTTGTTAGCTTGTTGACCGATTGGTCATCTGGAAACCAGGAGATTAGGAAGATAAAGGATATGAAATTCAGACAAAGGCTAGAAGAATGTGAGAGGTAAACATGACAAGATGGTCATGTGACTACAGTAAGACAATGTTTTTCGTAAACAAGAGCAAATCATACAGTTTTAGAGATGATACAGGTGGTATGTTTTCGGAATGTGATGACTCAGGTAGTATTTTTCGTGAAGATAAACAAAGCCAGTCAACAAGGAAACAGTCTAGAAAGAGCGAAGACAAAATAAGAGAAGGAGAGAAGGAGAGAAATACACACAAAAAGAGGGGTAGGGTTAGAGACGCAGAGTATAGGGGTAAATATTACAGATGCAGTGGAAGGCGGTCAGAGTTAGAGAGGCAGAGGAATTGGGTCAGAGGTAGACACGCAGAGAGAAAGGGTCAGAGTCAGAAATGTATATGAATCAGGGAAGAGATGAGAAGCGGAAAACAAAACGAGAGAAAGAGAGAGAGAGATAGAGAGAGAGATAGAGAGAGAGAGAGAGAGAGAGAGAGAGAGAGAGAGAGAGTCAGTGATAAGGGTCACTGTCGGAGTCGTAGGGAAATAAGGTAGTTGTAGTGACCCAGAGAAAGGAGATCAGAGTTAGAGAAGCAGAGAAAGGAGGGGGTCAGAATTAGAGACACAGAGGGAAAGGAAAAAGCTAGTGAAGCGAATGAAAGGGAATTCGGAGTTAGACACACAGAGATAAAGGGTAGAGTTAAAGAGGTAGAGACGCAGGAAAAGTAGGTCAGAGTTAGAGAAACAGAGACAGGAAACGGTGTCAAGGTTAGATGGGAAGGATCAGAGTGATAGACTCAGAGAACGAGGAGTCAGAATCGCAGAGGAAGGGCGTCATAGTTAGGGAAAGAGAAAGAATGGGTCAGAGTTAGAGACGAAGAAGAAGGTATCAGGATTAGAGACGCAGATAACGAGAAGTCAACGAGAGAACCACTGATGAGAAGTGTCAGAGTTAGAGATGCAGAGGAGGAATCTTAGTTAAAGACGTAGAATAGTTAGAAAAGCAGATGAAGGGGGTCAGATTTAGAGAGATAGAGAGAAAGTTAAAAGCTAGTGACGCAAATGAAAGGGTATTCAGAGTTAGAGATGCAGAGGAAGATGCCAGGGTTGGGGACGCAGAGGAAGGGGTCAGAGTCAGAAACACGGATGAAGCAAGGGTTAGAGATTCAGAGAGACAAAACGGTGTCAGAGTTAGAGAAACAGATATAAAGGTGAGAGTTAGAGACGTAGAGGAAGGTTTATAATTAGGGAAGCAAAGATGAAGATGAGAGTCAGAGACTAGAGAAAGTGGCAGAGTTAGAGAAGCAGAGGAAGGGATCAGAGTTAGAGATGCAGAGGAATCTGGGCCAGGGTTAGAGACGCAGATGAATCTGATTAAGGGTTAGAGATGCAGACAAAAATGTCTAGGTAGAGACGCAGAGAATCTGAAAGAGGAGAGAAAGAGAAAGAGAGAGATAGAAAGCGAGAGAGAGAGAGAGAGAGAGAGAGAGGATTAGGCATTGTACAGCTTGTAGTTGCCTCTCTGCCTAATCGTCTCCTCGGCTTATCCCGCTCAGCAGCCTCAATTGCAATACTTTTCTGACGTCGCCACAAAAAGCCCCGATTTCCCTCTCCCGTAGGACGGATGTAGGCTGTTACAAGCAGGAAACAAGGTGGGCGGGGCCGAAGCCGGGCAGGTGGAAAATGACTAATGGAATATCGGGGCGGAAGGCGACGAATTAGCTCCGGAAGGCCAGGAAAAGGGAAAAGGGAATGGGAGGCCCTGCGATTAGCATAATGGACGGGGAGGAGGGAAAGTGTTTGTTTGGCGGCCGGCAAACAGCGATATCCTGTTGCGAAAACAGCAATTCAGGTGTTAAAGGCAGGGAGGGAGGGAGCCGAGGTGAAAACAGAGGAATGTAGGTTGAGGTGACGTGAGAGAGAGGGAGAGAGGGAGAGAGAGAGAGGGAGAGAGAGAGAGAGAGAGAGAGAGAGAGAGAGAGGGAGGGAGAGAGACAGACAGACAGACAGAGAGAGAGAGG
>JAJQXH010000001.1:45000-152500 GCA_022343465.1 Oscheius sp. G VE-2021 | reverse complement strand
AGAGAGAGAGAGAGAGAGAGAGAGAGAAAGAGAGAAGAGAGAGAGAAAGAAAGAGAGAGAGGGAGAGAGAGAGAGAAAAGAAAGAGAGAAAGAAAGAGAGAGAGAGAGAGAGAGAGAGAAGAGAGAGAGAAAGAAAGAGAGAGAGAGAGAGAGAGGGAGAATAGGCAAATAGAAGGATGAGTAGATATATACATACACATGTTAGAGACGCAGACGCATAGTTAGAGACGTAGAGCGAGACTAGGTTAGACACGCAGAGAATTGGTTCAGGTAGAGAAGCAGAAAAAGCGGAGGGTTAGAGACGCAGAGAAAAAGAGACTGGTTAGAGACGCAGAGAGGAAACGGAAGGTTTGAGACGCAGAGAAAAAGAGGCTGTGATCAGAGACGCAAAAAACAAGCGACGGTAGTGAGACACGCAGAGGAACGATGGTTAGAGACGCAGAGGGAAGTATTTTAGTTAGAGATAGACAGAGAGAGACAGAAAGGCAAAGAGACAGAGAAAGAGACAGAGAGAGGGAGAAGGGATGCAGGGAAAGAGAGAAATAGGAAGAGAAAGAGAGAGACGCAGAGGAATGATGGTTAGAGACGCATATAATCATAGACGTCATGGTGTAAAACGTTTGAAATACAGTTGTTAGAGACGCAGAGGGAAATATTGTAGTTAAAGAGATGCAGAGATAGAGAGAGAGGGGGGGAGAGAAAAGTAAAGAGACAGAGAAACAGAGACATAGAGACAGAAATATAGAAGAAGAGGGACGCAGAGACACACAGAAATAGAGAGAGAAGGAGGGAGAGAATGAGAGTGAAAGTTAAAGTAAGAAAAGAGAGAGAGAGAGAGAGAGAGAGAGAGAGAGATAAGATAGATATTAAGAGAAAATGAGTGAGAGAGAGAGAGAGAGAGAGAGTGAGTGAGTGAGTGAAACCTGAAGAGAGGTGTACCCTAACCGGAGAATAAAGTGGACGTCGGTTGCGGCGCCGTCTAATTGAATAGACCTCCGAGAATCAGGACTTCTGCAGAATCCCAGCCGGAAATTCGTAATAGGCCCCATAAAAGAGGTGAATATTGAGGAGGAATGTTATTGATAATGCAACAGGTGCGTGGTAGTCGCAAATCAACTAGCGGATGCCGCCCGACTGACAAGTGTAAAATATGATGACCGCGGCGCATAAGCGGAACACTTTGCAGTCACTTCTTGTGTTTACGGCAGGTTTGCGGCTTTCAAGGAAAGGGATTCAAATTTTAAAATTCAATTGAATTTTAAAATTGAATTCAATTGAATTTTAAAAGGGAAGGACCTCGTAAAATTGATTTTGCAAAGTCTCTTACAATTATTTCATCGAATAGATATCGTTTCCACGATTCCGAAACATACCCCTTTTATATGATTTGGACTGCAAAAGGGGCGCGTTTACACGGCCGTTTTACGCGTTTGCCGCACGGAAACACGGCTAGAGTGGGCGAGAGAGTGTGGGAAATGGGGAGACGCAGAGTTGGCGGCAATTCAAACGGCAATTTCCCCAAATTTCAAGTGCTCCTAAATCGCTTCATTTTGATCCAAAATGGGCAAAAGATTTATTTTTCAAAATCCTGGGAATGAGATCTAGGCGTTTATCGCAAAATCAGAAAAATCATTTTTACGCGGCCCTTCCCCTTTAATATCGGTTTTTGCCCGAGTTACGGTAGCTCAAAAATTCGAACCAAAAATTTTCAAAAATTTTATATTTTTAAAGTCATATATATTAGAATGTGGGAAATTTTATGGGCACAACGGTCAATACAAGTAAATCTTATTCTGAACGCAGACGAAACCACAAACGTCAAAAAACCTTCAAAAACCATTTTTGAAGTTTTCAACCCTTCACCCTCGAAACCAAAATTTATTTACAACCTTTCTCATCAATTTTTACCTGAAATTACGCGTGGATTAAGTGCCTTAAAAATCAAAAACGACCATCATCCTTAAATATTCAATCGGAAGTGAAAAATAGGCCAAAAAACCTCCAAAAACGCAATTTTTCGCTTCGTCACTTCAATGTTCCTGCCAAAAAGGGGTCATGTTTGCCCCAATTTTGAACATTTCTATGAATTCTAAGTATATTTACAGGTATGCGAAGTTGCCCATCCAAAAATACTGAAAAACCAAAATATTTCAAATTTAAGGCAAAAATGACCCCGTTTTGGCAGAAACATTGTAGTTACAAAGTGAAAAATTGCTAAAATCGCGCTTTTATGAGTTTTTTGGCCTATTTTCCACTTCCAACTAAATATTTAAGGATGATGGCCGTTTTTTTTTACTGTATTCTTCCTTTTCCTTTCTTTTACTTCTTTCCTGGGTAACTGTAGCTGGGTTACTGTATCTCGAGGCCAATGTTATGTAACTCGCTTCATTTTCAACCAAAATTAAATCTACAAAAACCATTCTTTAGACAATTAAAAATTTAAAAAGTTACTTTTTAATGCAATGTTCGAAAAACAATTTTTAAGTGCCTAAAAACTCAAAAAACCTGGAAAAAAAAGTTTCGACCTTACAGAGGATTTAGTTTTACTAGCCACTACTATGTCTTTGTTTCTGTATCATTTAGTCACTTTTTTCTGATGACACCAAAAATTGTAAGGGGGCATCATTTTCATTTTTAGGCTCAAACTTACAAATATCAAGTTTAGACCGCAACTAAAGTGCCTGTAAAAAATTGTGTTTTAATCACTTTAAAATATCATTTACAACTTTTTTTAAACTTTCGAAAGTAAAACATAATATTAAAAAAATATAAAAGGCGGTAATAACAAACTTGGTAGTATAAACTGAACCGTTGTGTAATTTTGGTAAAAGTTTTGTTAAAAAAAAGTTTTGTTTTGTAAAATTTTAAAACTTTTGTAAAATTTTAAAACTTTTGTAAAGAAAATTTCTTCTAGCTTTCTTTTCAAGATAGTGTATACAGAAACAAAACAAAAACATACTTCTTCTCAATCCAAAAATTCTATTTGTGGTGCCGATTTTGTAAAATTCATCTCTCTCTCTCTCTCCCTCTCTCTCTCTCTGGATTTTCTTGTGATTCGTGATCCAAAGCCAAAAGACCATTTAGCTTTTTGCGACAGCATCACAAGGTCGTCTCTTTTTCCACCCATTTGGCGATCTCGCAAACAACGGTGTATCAGTTTCTCGAAAAACTGTTTCCTGCTAGCGACTATTTAGCTCCCGCTATGGTATCTCCGCCAGTTCTTCGCCATGCGTCTTCTTCTCTGCCTCGCCGCTACCTTTGCTGTGGCCCTTTCGGCTGATGTTGGACGGAAGTGCAAAAAGGGAGAGAAAGGAGAGCCAGAAGGAATTAGGGTGAGTAGAGAGAGAGAGAGAGAGAGAGAGACAGACAGACAGACAGAAAGTTGGTCATAGATTTAGACGGTTAGACACGGATGGTTAGAGACTCAGATGGTAAGAAACGCAGATGGTTAGAGACCAGACGGTTAGAGACCACATGGTTAGACCCTAGACGGTTAGAGACCAGACGGTTAGAGATGCAGATGGTTAGATACCAGATGGTTAGAGACCAGACGGTTAGAGACGCAGATGGTTAGAGACAAAGATTTTCAGTATTTCATCGATGGTGAAAGAAACGCCGTTTATCCCTTCTTCTACCAAGGATGTGGCGGAACTGCCAACAATCGCTTCAAGACCCGCGGAGAAGCAACCGGAGGCCTTCACTGTAAGATTTTCTCTCTCTCCCTCTCTCTCTCTCTCTCTCTCTCTCTCTCTCTCTCTTTATCTGCGTCTCTAACCATTCCCTTTTCTCTGCGTCTCTAACCCTTCGCTTTTCCTCTGCGTCTCTAACCCTTCCCTTTTTCTCTGCGTCTCTAACCATTCTCTTTCTCTCTGCGTCTCTATCCATTCGCTTTTTCCCTGCGTCTCTAACCATTCGCTTTTTCTCTGCGTCTCTAACCCTTCGCTTTTTTCTCTCCGTCTCTAACCTTTCTCTTTTTCTCTGCGTCTCTAACCAATCTCTTTTTCCCTGCGTCTCTAACCCTTCACTTTTCTCTGCGTCTCTAACCAGTCGCTCTCTCTCTCTCTCTCTCTCTATCTGTCTCTTTTCAGTGGACGGTCTTCAATGCACTGGATGGGTGAAATCCGAAGGAGAATGCAATATCCATGGCCCCATTGGAGCCCCAGATGGCTGCCCCAAGGGAACCAGATGCATGATGGGAAATCATTTCGGAATCTGCTGCAGTGAGAAGGCCGAAGGTAAGATTTCCTTTTTTTGAATTTCTTTAACCTCACTCATCATTTTCAGCCCGTTACAATGAGAACCAAAAGGCCAAGTGCAAGTCGGCCAAGGGGGCTCAGAAGTACATGGATACCGACTGGAATGAATTGAAGGTGGAGTTCGGAAAGAGCTGCACCCACAACTTCTGCAAGAAGGGAGCCACTTGTGTCCAGGGAGAGTTCGAGGCTTATTGTTGTTTGTAAACGCAAAATGAACTTTAATATTTTATTTTTTTGCCATTTTGTCTGACCTCTCTCTCTCTCTCTCTCTCTCTCTCTATTTCTCTCTCTCTCTCTCTCTCTCTTGTCCTCTACGTCTTTAACATTGACCTGATTTCTCTTCGTGTCTTACCATGGCCCTTTCTCTGCTTCTCTAACTCCCTCCACCTTTGTCTGCGTCTCTGACATATCCTATTCCTCTGCGTATCTCACCCTTCTCCATTTCTCCATCTCACTCTGACCTTTCTCTGCGTCTCTAATTCTAACACCCCTTCCGATTTGTCTCTCTGCCTGGCTATTTTTTAACCTTTGTCTCTGTCTGTCTCTCTCTCACCCTCGCACATACATTGATCCTTGTTGTATATGGTTACTGTAAGAATAATGTTGTAGAAAGAAGTCAGAGACGCAGAGAAGGGGAATGAGAGAAAGAGATATACACTGCGGGCCATAATTATACGGCCACCCTTCTCTGTTAAATTTTAGTCATTGCAAAAATTTCTAAAACAGTATGCTATCATCCAATGGATTTAGCATGCATTTATGAACAGATTCCTTTTTTAAAATCCGAATTTCATTGACATACGACCCTGTCACGTCCGTTCCCGCGAGAGCCCTTGTTTCAGCATACGAAGGTAAATTATTCTTGGTGCCAAAACAGACACCATTCGAGAGAGCATAAAAAGTTACCCAAAAATCTGTTCTTGTTTAATTTTACAAAAAAAAATTTGTAGCGAGCAGAACGATTTGTAAAAGCAATTCTTGGGATAAAACTTTGGGTATTCAAATGAAGAATAATGAAAAGTTCCCGTTTGAAGGCCAAAATTTATGTTTTCTGTTGCACAGTGCTCAAAACAGAATTTTTTGTAAAATTAAACAAGAACAGATTCTTGGGTAACTTTTTTTGATTTTGATTGGAAAGAGAGAGAGAAAGAGTGAGGGAATATGAGAAAAAGAGAGAGAAAGAGAGAGAAAGAGAGAGAGAGAGAGGGAGAGGGAGAGAGAGAGGGAGGGAGAGAGAGAGAGATTGCTGTAAGAGCAGCAGTAATCAATACCACCCACCCAACGCTTTCGAATCTCCCGCCAAAACCTTTGTGTGACGTCATTTTGTGTTCTTTTGTTTTTCTTATCGCTTTATTCTAATTGCCTAAGTATTTATCGTGTTTTTCATCTTCCTTTAAATTTACAAATTATTCAGATGATTCCACTGCTCCAACTTCCCCATATCTATTTTAAAGCTATACTAAGAAAGGTAAAGGGACTACTGTACTTTGAAACTCCAACATTTTCAGTTAGACGGGAAAAGTTGGGTACGGCTTCGTCAGACTTGCAAATTCATCCATAAATTTGTCAAGAAAAATGAGTTTTTATTCTGTGTACCCAGCCCAAAACCAATTTTAAGCTTTTATATCGATCAAAAAGTGGGTTTTCCAAAAAAGTTTTTATTAAATTTAATTTTTATAGCTTAAATTGCAAATTTGCGTATTTTCAAGTGAAGGATCTCCGGAATCCCCGCCATGCCCGATTATCCGGGGAAATATTGAAGATCCCTTAAAACAGCTAATGGGGTTTTCATTTCAACAAATTGAATTTGTGGGTTTGCACAAACTTCAAACAAAGTAAAGTATTTCAAACTACAAAGTGAAAATTAGTGAGAAAATAAATGGAGGATAACTGATCTACTGCCCGAGGAATCGTTATTGACCCTTTTTCTCAAAATACCAATTTTAATCGAATGGTTTATCAAATACCCATAGAATATTGATTTTCCATAAAGATACCATAACCAAGACGCAAAAAAGCTGTGAAAAATCGATTTTCTTCTTTAAAAAAAACTGTTTTCCTTGGGCGGATCCGAACTCTCGATGTTTTTATGGTATGGTGGTCCGGCGCACCGTGCCCCGATCAGGGGCGATTGTTGAGAATCGTTGGGTCGGCGTGCTCCGATCAGGCCCGCATTTTGGAAACCAACAAAAACAGAAAAACAGACAAAGAGAGAGAGAAGGAAAGAAAGAGACAGGGACAGGGAGAGAGAGAAGATAGATAGATGGAGATATATACAGCGACGGAGAGAGACAGAGAAAAAGAGGGAGAGAGAAAAAAGAAAGGGAAAGAAGTGAGAGACAGAGAAATAGATAGACAGATAGACCAAAAGAAACAGAGATAGATAGAGTCAGATAAAGTGACAGAGAGAGGAATAAATAAATACAGAGAGAAAAGGAGAAACAGAGAGAGAGAGAGAGAGAGAGAGACAGAGAGATAGAGTAAGACATATAGACAGACAGAGACAGAGATAGGGAGAGAGTGAGAGAGATAGAGAGAGAGGCAGAGACAGAGAGATTGTGAGGAAAAGAGGTAGAGACAGAGAAATACAGATTCTTAGAGAGAGAGAGAGAGAGAGAGAGAGAGAGAGAGACAGAAATTGGTCTATCTGACAGTATCCTCATTTAGCACAATATGCACGTGGGTCCACATCTTCCATCGAAGAAACACAACGCCATCCTCAAAAAGATTTTAAAACTCATTTCTTCCCTGAATCTCCGCCCTGAATGGCTCCTGACACACGCCCATCCATCTCACGTGTACAAATTGCTTCTAACAACTGGATGTAAAAAAATCATAGCAAATGTTCTATTTTTCACTGAAGATGCAAATTTACTGCTCTCGTCTAACATTTCACAGGTTTGTTTTCTTATTTGCAAAATAACTTAAAAATTTAAATTTTTTTAAAATAGTAAAATAATTTAAAATTTAATTATTTTTTTTTAAATTTGTGAAATAATTTTTAAAAAAATTTTAATTTGTAAAATAATTTAAAATTTAAATTTTTTTTAAATTTGTAAATAAATTTAAATATTATTTTTTTTAATTTGTAAAATAATTTAAAATTTAATTTTTTTAAAATTTGTACAATGATTTAAAATTTAATTTTTTTAAATTTGTAAAATAATCTTAATTTTAATTTTTTAAAATTTGTAAATAAATTTAAATATTAATTTTTGTTTTAAATTTGTGAAATAATTTAAAATTTTAATTTTTTTAAATTTGTAAAATAATTTAAAATTTTAATTTTTTAAATTTGTAAAAAAAATTTAATTATTAATTTTTTTTTAATTTGTAAAATAATTTAAAATTTAATTTGTAAAATAATTTAAATTTTAAATTTGTAAAATAATTTAAAATTTAAATTTGTAAAATAATTTAAATTTTAAATTTGTAAAATAATTTAAAATTTAAATTTTTTTAAAATAGTAAAATAATTTAAAATTTAATTATTTTTTTTTAAATTTGTGAAATAATTTTTAAAAAAATTTTAATTTGTAAAATAATTTAAAATTTAAATTTTTTTTAAATTTGTAAATAAATTTAAATATTATTTTTTTAAATTTGTAAAATAATTTAAAATTTAATTTTTTTAAATTTTGTACAATGATTTAAAATTTAATTTTTTTAAATTTGTAAAATAATTTTAATTTTAATTTTTTTAAATTTGTAAATAAATTTAAATATTAATTTTTGTTTTAAATTTGTGAAATAATTTAAAATTTTAATTTTTTTAAATTTGTAAAATAATTTAAAATTTTAATTTTTTAAATTTGTAAAAAAAAATTTAATTATTAATTTTTTTTTAATTTGTAAAATAATTTAAAATTTAATTTGTAAAATAATTTAAATTTTAAATTTGTAAAATAATTTAAAATTTTAATTTGTAAAATAATTTAAATTTTAAATTTGTAAAATAATTTAAAATTTAAATTTTTTTTTAAATTGTAAAATAATTTAAAATTTATATATTTTTCAAATTTGTAAAATTATTTTTAAAAAAAATAATTTTTTTTAATTGGTAAAATAATTTTTTTTATTGGTAAAATTTTTTTTAAACTTCAGCAATTGACCCACATTCGATTTCCTTTTTTATTCGAAATGGAGGCTCTTCCCATCCTCGCAGGGAATTTTAGCCACTTGGAATTCAAATGGGAAAGAAACGACCACACTATGGGGGACGATATTCATTCGCATATCAACACATTTCTTAGGGTAGATCAAAAAATCCTTAATTTTTAAAATTTTTTTATTTTTAGGAAATTATGGCCCGTAAAGTAGAATCGGAACAAACTGTATCGATCTGTTATAAAGATGACCTGCGCTCTGCGAACATTATGGGAGAACTTGAAAATATTCCAGTAACTACGGTATTTGATTCGAATAATTTTAGGAGAGATACAGGAGAGGTATTTAGTTTAATTATTAGAATATATAGTTTGTTTCAGAAATCTCGCATTTTGGTTGTTATGAAGGAAACAGAAGAAAAGAAGATGGCAGTTTTTACCTCTTACTGCACTGAAATAAATGATTTTAGGGTACGGTAGCTTTTTGATCCAATTAACAGCCTCAGGCCGCTTTTTGATCCAATTAACAGCCTCAGGCCGCTTTTTGATCCAATTAACAGCCTCAGGCCGCTTTTTGACCCAATTAACAGCCTCAGGCCGCTTTTTGATCCAATTAACAGCCTCAGGCCGCTTTTTGACCCAATTAACAGCCTCAGGCCGCTTTTTGACCCAATTAACAGTCTCAGGCCGCTTTTGACCCAATTAACAGTCTCAGGCCGCTTTTGACCCAATTAACAGTCTCAGGCCGCTTTTGACCCAATTAACAGCCTCAGGCCGCTTTTGACCCAATTAACAGTCTCAGGCCGCTTTTGACCCAATTAACAGCCTCAGGCCGCTTTTGACCCATTTAACAGCCTAAGGCCGCTTTTGACCCATTTAACAGCCTAAGGCCGCTTTTGACCCAATTAACAGCCTCAGGCCGCTTTTTGACCCAATTAACAGCCTCAGGCCGCTTTTTGACCCAATTAACAGCCTCAGGCCGCTTTTGACCCAATTAACAGCCTCAGGCCGCTTTTGACCCATTTAACAGCCTAAGGCCGCTTTTGACCCAATTAACAGCCTCAGGCCGCTTTTTGACCCAATTAACAGCCTCAGGCCGCTTTTTGATCCAATTAACAGCCTCAGGCCGCTTTTTGACCCAATTAACAGTCTCAGGCCGCTTTTGACCCAATTAACAGTCTCAGGCCGCTTTTGACCCAATTAACAGCCTCAGGCCGCTTTTGACCCATTTAACAGCCTAAGGCCGCTTTTGACCCAATTAACAGCCTCAGGCCGCTTTTTGACCCAATTAACAGCCTCAGGCCGCTTTTTGACCCAATTAACAGTCTCAGGCCGCTTTTGACCCAATTAACAGCCTCAGGCCGCTTTTGACCCATTTAACAGCCTAAGGCCGCTTTTGACCCAATTAACAGCCTCAGGCCGCTTTTTGACCCAATTAACAGCCTCAGGCCGCTTTTTGACCCAATTAACAGCCTCAGGCCGCTTTTGACCCAATTAACAGCCTCAGGCCGCTTTTGACCCATTTAACAGCCTAAGGCCGCTTTTGACCCAATTAACAGCCTCAGGCCGCTTTTTGACCCAATTAACAGCCTCAGGCCGCTTTTTGATCCAATTAACAGCCTCAGGCCGCTTTTTGACCCAATTAACAGTCTCAGGCCGCTTTTGACCCAATTAACAGTCTCAGGCCGCTTTTGACCCAATTAACAGCCTCAGGCCGCTTTTGACCCATTTAACAGCCTAAGGCCGCTTTTGACCCAATTAACAGCCTCAGGCCGCTTTTTGACCCAATTAACAGCCTCAGGCCGCTTTTTGACCCAATTAACAGTCTCAGGCCGCTTTTGACCCAATTAACAGCCTCAGGCCGCTTTTGACCCATTTAACAGCCTAAGGCCGCTTTTGACCCAATTAACAGCCTCAGGCCGCTTTTTGACCCAATTAACAGCCTCAGGCCGCTTTTTTACCCAATTAACAGCCTCAGGCCGCTTTTTGATCCAATTAACAGTCTCAGGCCGCTTTTTGACCCAATTAACAGCCTCAGGCCGCTTTTTGACCCAATTAACAGCCTCAGGCCGCTTGTTGACCCATTTAACAGCCTCAGGCCGCTTTTGACCGCGCACGTTAACAGCCTCAGGCCGCTGTTTCTGTGTGTATGTGTGTTTGTGTGTGCTTGTTTGCCTGAGTGTGTATGCGTGTTAGCGTGTGTGCGTGTGCGTCAGGACAAAATTATTGCAGGAATTACATCTTCGAGTAGCGCCTACCTGGACGCCGATTGATTATGTCGACTTCATATTAGAAAGAGCCATTTCCACTCAACCGATCGATATGTCCTCCCTATACGAAGGCCTGGAAAATTCGGATAAACATGCGGATACAATTGAATCATTTCTTAATCATTGTTATATATAATGCATCATTTTTTGTAATTTATTTGTATTAAATTAAGTATTTGGAATTTAGAAAGTTAGAGAATAGGAAACAATTTTTTTTTAAATTTAGAGAGTTAGAAAAAAAAGGTGATAGACGCAGAGACGAGCTCAAGAAAAGCTGAAATGTGTGCACGAATGAAGACAAAAACGATTATGTTAGAGAAACAGACACAAGTGATTAGAGACGCAGAGGAGGAGGTTATGGTGAGAGAAGCAGAGAAAACGATCTCAGTCAGAGACTCAGAGGAACAGGTTATGGTGAGAGTGGGAAGAGCAAGAGACGCAGATGTGCTTTGTCAGAGACGCAGGTGTAAAGGTTAGAGACGCAGATCCACTAGGTTAGAGATGCAGAGGTTAGGATCAGAGACGCAGACGAAGTGGGAAAATATGCAGAAGTGAGAGACGCAGAGATAAAGGTCAGAGGCGCAGGGTTAGAGGTGAGAGACGCAGAGGAAGGAGCTGGATACAGACAGCGTGAGGCAGATAAACCAGCCGCTTTGAGGTTACAGACGCAGATAATCTTGGTTAGAGACGCAGACAATCGACACAGTCCTTTAAAAAATCACCGAAATAACCCAAAAATCGATATATTTATACTTGGAATGATTCAGAATTCAAATATAAGTTGTGGTCTTCAGTCTGCCCGCCCCTTCACCAGATGAGTACTGACGTCACTGCCCTGAAAAGATGTGGTTTATCTCTCTCTCTCTCTCTCTCTCTCTCTCTCTCTCTTTCTCTCTCTATCTCTCTGTCTCTGTGTCTCTCTCACTCACTCTCTCTCTTTCTCTCTCTCTCTCTCGCTCTCTCTTCTCTTCCTCTCTCTTTCTCTCCCTCCCTCCCTCCCTCTCTCTCTCTCTCTCTCTCTCTCTCTACCTTAACATCCTTCGAAGGATTGCTCATCTTGGCCATCCTTGACCCGAACTGCATCGCCTGCTTCGGCGCCGAGTGCGGTGCCCCCAACTGCCTCAGACACTAAATTCCATCCTCCTTAATTAGCATAATGCATCTAAAAACCTTCCGAATGATCTGCTTCTCTCCCTCTCCTCTGGGAAGGGTCAGGTCGCACTTCCAACGGATCGGCAGGAGATTCGCCCATTCGACGAGGTCATCGTCGAGGAATGGGGCCCTGGAGAAAAAGGATTTAGGGCAGGCTCAGGCCGTTTTTAAGGGATCTTGGAAGTCTCAGGCCGCTTTAAAAAAATGAATTACGGTAGCCTCAGGCCGCTTTTGATGGATTATGATAGCCTCAGGCCGCTTGCTTTTTATGGCCGCTTTTCACCCTACCTTGAGGCCTAAGACCGCTTCTCCTGTTTGAGGCCGCTTGTAACCCTTTCTGGCAACCTAAGGCCGCTTGCTTTTAGTGCCGCTTTTTACCATTCCTGACAGCCTCAGGCCGCTTTTCCTGTTTGGGGCGGCTTGTAACCCTTTCTGGCAGCCTCAGACCGCTTCTGATTTTAGGGCCGCTTTTTACCCATACTGACGGCCTCAGGCCGCTTGCTTTTAGGGCAGCTTTTTACCATTTCTGGCAGCCTCAGGCCGCTTTTCCTGTTTGGGGCGGCTTGTAACCCTTTCTGGCAGCCTCAGACCGCTTCTGCTTTTTTATGCCGCTTTTTACAATTTCTCGCAGCCTCAGGCCGCTTGCGTTTAGGGCCGCCTTTGACCCTTCCTGGCAGCCTCATGCCGCTTTTTACTCATCTGGCAGCCTCAGGCCGA
Organism: Oscheius sp. G VE-2021; assembly: GCA_022343465.1. Classification (NCBI taxonomy): domain Eukaryota; kingdom Metazoa; phylum Nematoda; class Chromadorea; order Rhabditida; family Rhabditidae; genus Oscheius; species Oscheius sp. G VE-2021. The sequence goes on along the minus strand of JAJQXH010000001.1, from coordinate 139,999 downwards.
TTAACACGTCCTGACATCCTCAGGCCGCTTTTTACTTCCCTGGCAGCCTCATGCCGCTTCTGCTCTTTAGTGTCGCTTTTTACCATTCCTGGCAACCTCATGCCGCTCTGAAATCCACAAAACTTACGCCAACTTCCTCTGCAACTGCTTGGCCACCCTGCCATCCCTTCCTCCATTCCTATTTCCCAGCCGCGTGAGTTCCTTTTCGCACTCCTCCGCCACGTAGTCCATTCCGTCCCGCTCACAGCGTGTCCGATGCCTTGCGTAGCCGGCGAAGAGCTCATCCGCCCCGCTTCCCACGAAGAACAGCTCAGGACCACACCTGAAAGGAGGAAGAATGGGTGGTCTAGGAAAAGTATGGGTGGTCGAAGCTAAGGCATGGGTGGTCCAGGCAAAGAAATGGGTGGTGTAAACAGAGGAATAGGTGGTCCAAACCAAAGAATGGGAGGTCCACGGAAATATATGGGTGGTCCAGCATGTCCGATGCCTTGGATAACAGGTAAAGAAGGGTGGTCGAGGTAAAGACTATGGGTGGTCCACGCAAATGAATGGGTGGTCCAGGCAGAGGAATGGGTGATCTAGGCAAGGCATGGGTGGTCCAAGCTGACGAACGGGTAGTTTCTGCAAAAGAATGGGGGTCCAAGGAAAAGAATGGGTGGTCTAGGCTAAGAATATGGGTGATCTAGGCTGAGAATACGGGTGGTCTAAGGAAAGAATAGGTGGGCAGGGCTGGTCCAAGCAAAAGAACGGGTGGCCTCAGTATAAGAATGGTTGGTGTAAGCTAAGAATAAGGGTGGTCTAAGGAAATGAATGGGTGGTCAAATCAAAAGGATGAGTGGTCCAGGCAAATGAATGGGTGGTCCAAGAAAATGAATGGGTGGTACAGGCAGATGAATGGGTGGTCTAAGCTAAGAATAGGGGTGATCTAGAGAAAGAATGGGTGGTCCTGAAAGGGGAAGAATGGGAGGTCCAAGGGTATAAGCAAAATATGGTTCTTGGTCCCAGCAAAAAATAGGGGTGGTCCAAGCTAAGAATATGGATGGTCTAAGGAAATAATGGGTGGTCTAAGCTAGGAATAGGGGTGTTCTAGGGAAAGAATGGGTGGTCCAGACAAAGTGCGGGTGGTCCAGGCAGATGGATGGGTATTATAATAAGGAATGGGTGGTCTAAGGAAAGAATGGGTGGTCTAATAAAGACTGGGTGGTCTAAGCTAAGAATAGGGGTGGTCAAGGGTGGTCAAAGCAAAGAAATGGGTGGTCCAATAACCACCTACGTGATCTCCTCCGAGGTACAGTAATCCGTGCCCTTGACTCTCAAAGCGAACCAAAGAACACAGGCCAATGAGTCGTCGAGGACGGAGAGGGCAGGGACGGCAGCCTGAAAGGAAGAGGGTTAGAGAGAGAGAGAGAGAGAGAGAGAGAGAGAGAGAGAGAGAGAGAGCGAGAGAGAGAGAGAGAGAGAGAGTACAGTAACCTGAGCGATGACGGGGCGGCATTGAGCCAAATCTTCCGGAGAGACGTTGCAGAGGATGAGACGCAGACGGTTGAGAGGGTCCAGAGAGTGGAGATGGGGCCAGGCGGCGAGGGCACGGACTCTGGAAGGAGAGGGGTTAGAGTCTGCGTCTCTAATCGGGTGCAGAAAACCGCTTTATACAACTTCAGGCCGCATAAGACCGCTTTTTACAGCCTCAGGCCGCAGAAGACCGGTTTTTATAGCCTCAGACAGCAGAAGACCGCTTTTTACAGCCTCAGGCAGCAAAAGACCGCTTTTTACAGCCTCAGGCCGCAGAAGACCGCTTTTTATAGCCTCAGGCAGCAGAAGACCGCTTTTTACAGCCTCAGGCCGCAGAAGACCGCTTTTTACAGCCTCAGGCCGCAGAAGACCGCTTTTTACAGCCTCAGGCCGCAGAAGACCGCTTTTCACAGCCTCAGGCCGCAGAAGACCGCTTTTCACAGCCTCAGGCCGCAGAAGACCGCTTTTTATAGCCTCAGGCCGCAGAAGACCGCTTTTTAGAACCTCAGGCCGCAGAAGACCGCTTTTTAGAACCTCAGGCCGCAGAAGACCGCTTTTTACAGCCTCAGGTCGCAGAAGACCGCTTTTTTTAAAACCTCCGGCCGCAGAAGACCGCTTTTTACAGCCTCAGGCCGCAGAAGACCGCTTTTTTTAAAACCTCCGGCCGCAGAAGACCGCTTTTTAGGACCTCAGGCCGCTGAAGACCGCTTTTTATAGCCTCAGGCCGCAGAAGACCGCTTTTTAGAACCTCAGGCCGCATTAAACCACATAATCACCTGTCAGGAGCCTGTTTCCACGCCTCTTCATCGGCTCCAAAAACCACATTCACTAGGAATATTGTAGTGACATTGGCATCGGCGGCCCTCAGCAAAGAATGAGCCACGAGGAGGCTGTCCACTCCTCCCGAAAAAGCGACTGCCACGGCGGTTGTACCTAAATTTGGATGATTAGAGAGAGATTTTTTTAACCAAATTAACAGCCTAAGGCCGCTTTTTGACTCAAATAACAGCCTAAGGCCGCTTTTTGACTCAATTAACAGCCTCAGGCCGCTTTTTGACCCAATTAACAGCCTCAGGCCGCTTTTTGACCCAATAATCAGCCTCAGGCCGCTTTATGACCCAATTAACAACCTCAGGCCGCTTTTTGACCCAATTATCAGCCTCAGGCCGCTTTTTGACCCAATTATCAGCCTCAGGCCGCTTTTTGACCCAATTAACAGCCTCAGCCCGCTTTTTGACCCAATTAACACCCTAAGGCCGCTTTTGACCCAAATAACAGTCTAAGGCCGCTGTTTGACCCAAATAACAGCCTAGGCTCACCCTCTGGAATCATCTTTCGGCAGCTCTCTTCCAGCCGCTTCCTGAACTCTTCTGAAGGATCCACGGAAGGAGGGATTGGCTCATCTGAACGTGAAAGAGTGAACATCCCCTGGCCGGATGGGTTATGGACCGAGTGGAAGAAGGAAAAGGCGGTGCGCCACGTGGCATCCGCTGATTCGGGGTACTCGGAGAAGAGGGAGAACATCTCGGCCGAGAGAGTCTGGGTGCAGATGGCGGTGACTTGGCCGTAGGGGACGTCCGACCATTCGCTCTGAAAAAGGGGAGAGTTAGAGAGAGAGAGACTGAGAGAGAGAGAGAGAGAGAGAGAGAGAGAGAGAGAGAGGGGCTAGAGACGCAGAGACGCAGAGAAGACTTCCGGTTAGAGAGGCAGATAAGAAGAGAGGTTAGAGACGCAGAGAAAGACGCAGAGAAAGAGGAGAGAGTGAGAGAGAGATGCAAAGAAGCAGAGGAATGACTAAAGTCAGAGACGTAGAGGGAAGGCGTAGAGTCAGAGACGCAGAGCAAATGGGATACTGTAGTAGAGGTAGTCCAAACGACAAAGAAAAGAGAGGCGGTTAGAGACGCAGAGATTGATAGAACTCTTAGAGATGCAGAATCAGTGCATATGGAGGTTAGAGACGCAGGGAAAAGCTATGGTTAGAGACGCAGAGAAAAAGCGTTGGTTAGAGACGCAGAGAAAAAGCAAAGGGTTAGAGACGCAGAAAAAAAACTATGGTTAGAGACGCAGAGAAAAAGCGAAGGGTTAGAGACGCAGAGAGAAGTAATGGTTAGAGACGCAGAGAAAAAGCGATGGTTAGAGACGCAGAGAAAAAACTATGGTTAGACACGCAGAGAACAGACTTCCGGTTAGAGACGCAAAGAGAAGCGATGGTTAGAGACGCAGAGAGCAGACTTCCGGTTAGAGATGCAGAGAAAAAACTATGGTTAGAGACGCAGAGAGAAAACTATGGTTAGAGGCGCAGAGAAAAAGCGTTGGTTAGAGACGCAGAGAAAAAGCGAAGGGTTAGAGACGCAGAGAAAAAGCGACTGGTTAGAGACGCAGAGAACATACTTCCGGTTAGAGACGCAGGGGAACCTGGACGCGAGACGATCTGTGGTTAGAGACGCAGAAAACCCATATAGTCCTTTAAATGTACGAGGTCAGAGTTAGAGAAGCAGAGTAAATGTGTGGTTCTAGTTAAAGGATCTGGTTAGAGACGCAGAGGAAGAAGTTTGAGGTTAGAGACGCAGGGGAGACTGTTGGAGACGCAGAGCAATAGTATATGCGCAGAGAAACAGGGTCAGAGACGCAGAGGAAGGGATATAGACGCAGAGAATCAGGGTTAGAGACGCAGAAAACCCACCCAGTCCTTTAAAAATCAATAAACCTACCGTAATCTCTCGATCCACCGAGCACCCCAGAGCCATTTTCTCTCCCTCCCTCGTCCAAACCAGACTGTACCTCCCGAAGACATCCCTCCCAACGAATATTTTCTTCAAATCTGGCTAAAAAATTACAGCAATCCCGTTTTCTACAGTAACCCTACCCTATGGTAGACAACAGCCCAGCCTCCTCGGGTTTTCAGAAGGCAATTGGCTATTTCATCAGGATTCTGGAGCTGGTTCAGATGGTCTTCTAGATTTTTTAAGGTTACTGTATTCTAATTACAGTAATCCTACCGTAACCCTCCGGCTGGCGACCGTCCATGGCCAAGAAGCGGGGGCATACGGTACCCCTGGAAGTGCATTCACTTCCGGTCAGAAGCCAGCAGACGTCGAAGGGGATCATCTTAGAATTAGAATTTAGAATAACTAAGAGCTTTCTGGGCTACTAAGCTAATTAGATCATAATTATTGGTTAAACCCCCATTTATCGATTGGCTTTAGGAAAAATTCGTTTATTCGGGGGACAAAAACACGTAACAGTCACGATTCACTAGATAAAAGTGGGTGGAACGGGAGAGAGATCGCACTATCGCATGGAGATGATGCCGGCCTGCTGGAGCTTGAACAACTTGTTGCGGATCTCCGGGTTCTGCATGTGCTCCCTGGCCGCACCGGGGTCCTGAAAGGAAAAGCGTTAGAATTGGAGAAAAAGAGGGAGTAGTGGTGTCTGAGTCTCGGACCCTGCTGAATATGTATGTGTCTGCGTCTCTGACTTCGATGTTTGACTATCTTGGTGTCTAACAGTCTGCGTCTCTCACCTCAGAAATCTGTTTGTCTGGATGCCTGCGTCTCTACCCTCCTCATGTTTCGTTCTCTAACCGTCTGCTGCACCTGGCCTCAACCCTCTGCTTCTCTAACAATCTCGCGTGGATGTCTGCGTCTGTGACTCTCAGGCTTTCTAATCGTCTGCATGTCTGTGTCTCTAACCTAAAGCGCTTGGCCTTCGAACTCTCTGCGTCTCTAGCTCTCGACCTGCCTAGCTGTCTGCGTCTCTAACCCTCGCCATATCTATCAGTCTGCGTCTCTAGCCTCTGCATTTCTCTGGCAGTCTGGGTCTCTATCCCTCGCTATATCTAGCTGTATGCGTCTCTAACCCTCGACCTGCCTAGTTATCTGCGTCTCTATCCCTCGCCATATCTAACCGTCTGCGTCTCTACACCTCGACATGCCTAGCTGTCTGCGTTTCTACCCCTCGACTGGTCTAGCTGTCTGCGTCTCTATCCCTCGCCATGTCTAACCGTCTGCGTCTCTAACCTTCGATATGCCTAGTTGTCTGCGTCTCTATCCCTCGCCACATCTAGCTGTCTGCGTCTCTAGCTCTCGATCTGCCTAGTTATCTGCGTCTCTAACCCTCGACATACCTAGCTGCCTGCGACTCTAACCCTCTACCTGTCACGTATCTAACCCTCGGCATGTCTATCGGTCTGCGTCTCTAGCCTCTACGCTTCTCTGCCTGCCTGGGTCTCTAACCGTCTGCGTCTCACCGCGATCATAAGCGCATCTAACCCTCGACATGTCCATCTGTCTGCGTCACTATCCCTCGCCATATCTAACCGTCTGCGTCTCTAACCCTCGACATGCCTAGCTGTCTGCGTCTCTAGCCTCCACCTTTCTGACTCTCTGGCTCTCTAACCATCTCGCTCTCTCTCCTTCCAAATGCCTAGTAAAAAAGACGCAGAGTAAAACTCACAGTGGACATCTGCTCGAGGAGCATGCGCATTCCGGGATCGGAGAGGATCTGCTGGACCTCCGGGTCGGAGAGCGCCGCCTGTCTGGCCTTCTCGGGGTCCTCGTTGTTAGAACGGTAGCAGTTCCTCAGTCCCTCCTTCGCCTCGGCGTTGTTCATGTCGATGACCAGCGCGTCCTCGTAGGCCCTCTGCGCCTTGCTCCACTCGTGCATGGCCACCAGGGCGGCTCCCTTGCGGATGTAGCCCTTGACTGAAAGAAATACACTTTAAATCATTAAAAAACGTTTAAAACACAATTTTAGCCACCAAAAACCGTTACAATCAGTCTATAAATCAATTTTAGCCACAAAAAACCGTTTTTAACCAATAAAAATCAATTTAGACATCAAAAATGCTTAAAACCATAAAATCAACTTACTGAATCGGGGGTCCTTCTTGATGCAGGTCTCGCAGTCCTCGAGGGCGCGGGGGAACTCCATAAGCTTCATGTAGCAGGCGGCGCGGTTCGAGTAGAGGATGGCGCTGTCCGGGTCGCGCTTCACAGCCTCGTTGTAGTGCCTCATCGCCGTGCCGAAATCTCCCTTCTGGAACAGAGAAAGCATTAAAAATTACGTTTCTCCAAGAAAAAAAACATTTAAATTGAAGTTAAATGACATCGAATATCGGCAAAGGTAGGTCTCGAATTCGGCCGAAAGTCGATTTAGGTACGACCTACTCATAAAATTCTGAATATTAGGCCTAGGACATTTTCCGTATCCAAATCCGAGACCCTTTCACTTTTCTTCCGACGCCTTCTGATCCCTGAATAATCCAAAAAAAGACTAAAATCCACCTTGAACAGCTCATTTCCCTTGTTCTTCTCCTCGGTGGCGAGCTCGGGGTTGATGTAGGCCAGACGCTCCTTCTCCTTCAACTCCTTCTCCAGCTCCTTGACCTTCTTCACGAGCTCCGGGTCGCGGAACTCGGAGAGCGAGCGGCCGAACCAGGCCAGCGCCTCCTTCAGATCCTCCTTCTTCACGAAGGCGTTTCCCGCACGAGCCATAGCCCTAGAAGCCTCGTTTTACGCAGATTTTTAAGATGTTTTACTTGGCGATCAGCTTGTAGTCGGCTCTCTGCTCGCGGCCCACCTCCACGGCCTTGCTGCAGACCTCCACGCAGTCATCGAACTTGCCCTCCTCGAAGAAAGCGGCTGCAATATGGTAATTAGCGGGGTCAATCAATAGCTTTCGGGGTCAATTAGCGAAGTCAATCAATAAGTTTCTGCCTTTTAATTTAAAAGGCGTCAAAAAGCTCAAAAAAGAACCTACCGGCCTTGTTGGTGTAGAAGGTGATGTTGGTGGGATCGAGGGTGATGGCCTTGTCGTAGTGGACGTGGGCGGTCGCGAAGTCCTTCGTCTTGTAGGCGGCGTTTCCGAGGTCCTTCTCGGCCAGGGCTTCGGCTGCGGTCATGTCTACGGAGCCGGTAAAACCTGGAAAATGGGTTTAATTAATGGAAACTTGGCTACAAGCTGAGAAACGGGAGACACCAAGACAAAAACAACAATTTTGACACACTAGCGATGAGAAATCATCATTTTTACGCAATTTTTAAGACTTTCTATCGAGAATATTCCATAAAACCTACTTAGAAACATTTAAATAAAACTGTAATCCACAAAATCAAGCAAAAAATCGTGGAAGACATATTTTACATCAGAAAAGTTTTAATTCAAATTTTTGGGCGATTTTAGACGAAAACCACGGTTATAACAGAAATGAAATAATTATTCTGTTGATTTGAACGTTGGAAAGCTAACAAAAAGAAACATAAAACGTTAAAAAGCCAGAACTGCCAAAAACAATGATATTTCACGGGTTTTCGCGGTTTTTAAAGCAATTTTGGGGCTTTCTTCGCTGAAATTGGCTTTTGAATGTTAAAAAAGCGTTAAAAATTATTAAAAAAAGCCAAAGAGTTGGAAAAAGCCAGAATCATTTTGATTCAAATCTTGACGCAAAACCTTAATTTTAACGCGTTTTTAACCATTTTTCTTTATTTGTTTACCCTTATTTTGTTTATAAATCCCTTAAATTAACTAAAAATCATGGAAATAAGCCAAAAATGTAAGAAAACAGTGGAAAACAAAGCAAACGGATTCGAAAGGATTGGGAAAACGCGGCCTGGCCGGAAATTTCAAGTCTGACGCCACGTACGCAATTGCGTATCTAGAACGTTCTAGAAGATTCGAAATGGTCAAGGGGCGGGAAGTGTTGAAAATGGAATTCGTCCTGGATTCCGAATTTTCTAGTTAAAAACTGTTTTGACAGGGTAATATTGGCCGGAAAATAGTGGGAATACCATAAATTCCAAGATATAAAGCCAAGAATTTAGTTTAAATACCGGAAAATGACTGTTTTTGTAGATTCGGCCTATTAAAATAGTAAAAATATTAATAAAAACGAAGTTCCACGACAATTTTGGCATAATGCCATGGAAAACACTGGAAATATTTGGAATTTAACGGTTCTAACGCCACTAAATCCGCCAAAATACCAGCTAAACGACCAGTGTTCGAACCCAGGCGGGGGATTTCTTTTTTCTATTAATTTAACTTGTTAATATAAACATTTAAAAGCTATTTTTAAGCATAAATTCAAAGAAACAACACATCCGCTGTTTACAAATACAGTAATCCACCTAGTGTACGGTATAGATCTGCAGTCCGTTGTTTACGATGTTATTGGCCCAATTCCAGCAGGTCTGCCCGATGTTTACACAACCAAATCCTACCGTAACCTGCAGGTACTACCGTAACCCGTCGAATAAGCAGTTTGCCCGTTGTTTACGACATTCCTCGCACAATTCCAAAGAAATACCTCATGACCGCTGTTTACAAATACCGTAATCAGTTTTTGGCCGGCTTTCTTGGCTCGATTCCAACAGATGTACGCCCTACGTTTACAAATCTGTCCAACTCTACCGTAACCGCACCGTATTACGGTAGGGTTACGGTCTGTCCATATCTACCGTAACCCTACCGTATTACGGGTTTGTCGTCTAATTCGCCCGCTGTTTACAGCTTTCTCGTCAAGAATCCAAAACTGCCTGCTGTTTACCTCCTACAGTAGCCCGCAATTGGCCGCTTGACCTACTTTTTAGCAAGTAAAAGCCGCTTTTTTGGCAACCACAGGCCGCTTGACCTACTTTTTAGCAAGTAAAAGCCGCTTTTCGCCAACCATAGGCCGCTTTACCTGTTTTTGAACAATTGAAAGCCGCTTTTTGGCAACCAAAGGCCGCTTGACCTGTCTTTTTTGCAATTAAATGCCACTTTTCGCCAACCAAACGTCCCCTACCGTATTCAATCCGCGTTTAACCAAAAATAAAGTGCCCCAGGCGGGATCGAACCCTGGTCGTTTGGATGACAGGTGGTCTAGGAAGCCATAAATGCCTTCAAATGATGAAGAAAAAATAACAGCCCTCTTTATGTGAAAATGAACTAACAAAGTGAGAGAGAGAGGAAATGAGTACTGTATCTAACCTGAACGAAAAACAACAAAAATTAGCCTCGTGGATGCATTGAGAAAAGGGATACTGTAGGCTAGACGAGTCTATACGAGGAACAAATGGTTAAAGTAGGCCTGCAGTATGCAAATGAGACAACAACAATAGCCTCGCAGAGGCACAACACGTAGAACTCTGGAAGACAGGGCGACGTCCTCACTTCTTGAAGACGGCGTCTTCGAGGGCAGTGGCCAGCTCCTGGAAAAGAAGGGGAAGTTTTAGATCCATATGCGGTTTTGAAGATGTTTTTTAGAAGCTGAAGCTTCTGTGTCATTGCAATAGTCTAATTTATCACCTGGGGGTGATCAAGACGGAGGTCTTCGACCTTCTTCAGCTTGAACTCGTCTCCTTCGCCGATGATGCAGAAACGGGCGCCGTTCGGAGACTGTAAAAATGAAGATATCTGAAAAAGAAGGAGGAAAAACTACCTCCCAGAAGAGGTGGAAGTCAGGGGCCTGAGCCCTCCTGATGACGGGCTTCTTGGCGCCAGCCTTGGCGTTGGTGACAGCCGAAGGAGAGGCAGAGGAGGCCCTGGAAGAGGCAGGGGTGCTGGCCATGGTCCTACTCCTGCTCATGACCGGGAGAACGACCTTGGCCACGGAGCTTCTGGTGGCCGATTCCTGGAATAGCAGTTTTGAGAGAGAGAGAGAGAGAGAGAGAGAGAGTTAGGTGCGCAGATGGTTAGAGACGCAGATGGTTAGACCCAGATGGTTAGAGACGCAGGTGGTTAGAGATGCAGAAGGTTAGAGACGCAGAGAATAAGAGACGCAGATGGTTAGAGATGCAGACGGTTAGAGACGCAGATGGTTAGAGATGCAGACGGTTAGAGACGCAGATGGTTAGAGATGCAGACGGTTAGAGACGCAGATGGTTAGAGATGCAGATGGTTAGAGACGCAGATGGTTAGAGACGCAGATGGTTAGAGATGCAGACGGTTAGAGACGCAGATGGTTAGAGATGCAGACGGTTAGAGACGCAGATGGTTAGAGATGCAGACGGTTAGAGACGCAGATGGTTAGAGACGCAGATGGTTAGAGACGCAGATGGTTAGAGATGCAGACGGTTAGAGACGCAGATGGTTAGAGATGCAGATGGTTAGAGACGCAGATGGTTAGAGATGCAGACGGTTAGAGACGCAGATGGTTAGAGATGCAGACGGTTAGAGACGCAGATGGTTAGAGACGCAGATGGTTAGAGACGCAGATGGTTAGAGATGCAGACGGTTAGAGACGCAGATGGTTAGAGTTGCAGACGGTTAGAGACGCAGATGGTTAGAGACGCAGAGAATAAGATACGCAGATGGTTAGAGATGCAGACGGTTAGAGACGCAGATGGTTAGAGACGCAGATGGTTAGAGACGCAGATGGTTAGAGATGCAGATGGTTAGAGATGCAGACGGTTAGAGACGCAGATGGTTAGAGATGCAGACGGTTAGAGACGCAGATGGTTAGAGTTGCAGACGGTTAGAGACGCAGATGGTTAGAGACGCAGAGAATAAGATACGCAGATGGTTAGAGATGCAGACGGTTACAGACGCAGATGGTTAGAGATGCAGACGGTTAGAGACGCAGATGGTTAGAGATGCAGACGGTTAGAGACGCAGATGGTTAGAGTTGCAGACGGTTAGAGACGCAGATGGTTAGAGATGCAGACGGTTAGAGACGCAGATGGTTAGAGATGCAGACGGTTAGAGACGCAGATGGTTAGAGATGCAGATGGTTAGAGACGCAGATGGTTAGAGACGCAGATGGTTAGAGATGCAGACGGTTAGAGACGCAGATGGTTAGAGATGCAGACGGTTAGAGACGCAGATGGTTAGAGATGCAGACGGTTAGAGACGCAGATGGTTAGAGACGCAGATGGTTAGAGACGCAGATGGTTAGAGATGCAGACGGTTAGAGACGCAGATGGTTAGAGATGCAGATGGTTAGAGACGCAGATGGTTAGAGATGCAGACGGTTAGAGACGCAGATGGTTAGAGATGCAGACGGTTAGAGACGCAGATGGTTAGAGACGCAGATGGTTAGAGACGCAGATGGTTAGAGATGCAGACGGTTAGAGACGCAGATGGTTAGAGTTGCAGACGGTTAGAGACGCAGATGGTTAGAGACGCAGAGAATAAGATACGCAGATGGTTAGAGATGCAGACGGTTAGAGACGCAGATGGTTAGAGACGCAGATGGTTAGAGACGCAGATGGTTAGAGATGCAGATGGTTAGAGATGCAGACGGTTAGAGACGCAGATGGTTAGAGATGCAGACGGTTAGAGACGCAGATGGTTAGAGTTGCAGACGGTTAGAGACGCAGATGGTTAGAGACGCAGAGAATAAGATACGCAGATGGTTAGAGATGCAGACGGTTACAGACGCAGATGGTTAGAGATGCAGACGGTTAGAGACGCAGATGGTTAGAGATGCAGACGGTTAGAGACGCAGATGGTTAGAGTTGCAGACGGTTAGAGACGCAGATGGTTAGAGATGCAGATGGTTAGAGACGCAGATGGTTAGAGATGCAGACGGTTAGAGACGCAGATGGTTAGAGATGCAGATGGTTAGAGATGCAGACGGTTAGAGACGCAGATGGTTAGAGATGCAGACGGTTAGAGACGCAGATGGTTAGAGATGCAGACGGTTAGAGACGCAGATGGTTAGAGATGCAGATGGTTAGAGACGCAGACGGTTAGAGACGCAGATGGTTAGAGATGCAGATGGTTAGAGACGCAGATGGTTAGAGATGCAGACGGTTAGAAACGCAGATGGTTAGAGATGCAGATGGTTAGAGATGCAGACGGTTAGAGACGCAGATGGTTAGAGACGCAGATGGTTAGAGACGCAGATGGTTAGAGATGCAGATGGTTAGAGATGCAGACGGTTAGAGACGCAGATGGTTAGAGACGCAGATGGTTAGAGATGCAGATGGTTAGAGACGCAGACGGTTAGAGACGCAGATGGTTAGAGATGCAGATGGTTAGAGACGCAGATGGTTAGAGATGCAGACGGTTAGAGACGCAGATGGTTAGAGATGCAGATGGTTAGAGATGCAGACGGTTAGAGACGCAGATGGTTAGAGATGCAGACGGTTAGAGACGCAGATGGTTAGAGATGCAGACGGTTAGAGACGCAGATGGTTAGAGATGCAGATGGTTAGAGACGCAGATGGTTAGAGATGCAGACGGTTAGAGACGCAGATGGTTAGAGATGCAGACGGTTAGAGACGCAGATGGTTAGAGATGCAGACGGTTAGAGACGCAGATGGTTAGAGATGCAGACGGTTAGAGACGCAGATGGTTAGAGATGCAGATGGTTAGAGACGCAGATGGTTAGAGATGCAGACGGTTAGAGACGCAGATGGTTAGAGATGCAGACGGTTAGAGACGCAGATGGTTAGAGATGCAGACGGTTAGAGACGCAGATGGTTAGAGACGCAGATGGTTAGAGACGCAGATGGTTAGAGATGCAGACGGTTAGAGACGCAGATGGTTAGAGATGCAGATGGTTAGAGATGCAGATGGTTAGAGACGCAGATGGTTAGAGATGCAGACGGTTAGAGACGCAGATGGTTAGAGATGCAGACGGTTAGAGACGCAGATGGTTAGAGATGCAGACGGTTAGAGACGCAGATGGTTAGAGACGCAGATGGTTAGAGACGCAGATGGTTAGAGATGCAGACGGTTAGAGACGCAGATGGTTAGAGATGCAGACGGTTAGAGACGCAGATGGTTAGAGATGCAGACGGTTAGAGACGCAGATGGTTAGAGATGCAGATGGTTAGAGACGCAGATGGTTAGAGATGCAGACGGTTAGAGACGCAGACGGTTAGAGACGCAGACGGTTAGAGACGCAGACGGTTAGAGATGCAGATGGTTAGAGATGCAGACGGTTAGACCCAGATGGTTAGAGACGCAGATGGTTAGAGATGCAGACGGTTAGAGACGCAGATGGTTAGAGATGCAGACGGTTAGAGACGCAGATGGTTAGAGATGCAGACGGTTAGAGACGCAGATGGTTAGACCCAGATGGTTAGAGACGCAGATTGGTAGAGATGCAGACGGTTAGAGACGCAGATGGTTAGACCCAGATGGTTAGAGAAGCAGAAGGTTAGAGACGCAGATTGGTAGAGATGCAGACGGTTAGAGACGCAGATGGTTAGACCCAGATGGTTAGAGAAGCAGAAGGTTAGAGACGCAGATTGGTAGAGGCAGATGGTTAGAGACGGGGACAGCCAGACTTGTAGATGCTTAGAGACGCATACATATTAAGCGGTTAGAGACGCAGGCGATGAGAGAGAGAGAAAGAGAGAGAGTTAGAGACGCAGATATACTTACACGAGCAGGGGAATTAAGAGGAGCGAGATGACCGCTGCGCATCGGAGTGGGGTCCCTTTCCTCGTCGTCGCCGCTTCTCTTCCTCTTCGCAGGGAGCTTCGGGCTGGAAGCCTTCTTCGCCGGCGCCAGGCCGTTCGCCTTCATGTACTCCATCAGGAGCATTTTATTACCCTGAAACAAAGCTATAATTAAGAGCTTTCTTTCGGTTCTAACAGCGACTGGCATCTAATTTTCAAGGGTAATTGCGTACTGCACCAGAAATCTTCACTTACCGGGAAGTTCTCCTTGTTCACGTCGATGTCCTCACCGTTGGACCAGTGGGCCTTCAACACCAGGGCTCCTCCGATGACCTCGTGGTCGACGATTTTCACGATCTTCAGCTCTAAAATTCCAAAATAATCATAAAATGGGCTAAAAACTAACTCTCTCCGTCCCTTTCCGCGTCGCGATCCACAGCGATGGCATTCTCCTTCAATTTCTTCTCTTTCTCCTTACCGGAGAGGCCGTGGACGCCGAGTTTGCGGAAGTAGTCCTGGACGCTCTGCTTGGCATCCTGAAACCACAGAATTCGGAATAAAATGACAGAAAAATACCTCCTCCATCATCTCCGCCGGCTACCACGTAAAGGCCGCCGCGGGCCATCCACTCCACGTGGTCTTCAGTTGAAGTCGATTCTTCTCGTAGCCGTGGCCCACAACGGCATCCACGTCGTACTTCTCTAAACAAAATGAATTAGTACTGTAGGATTACGGTATTTGAGGTAGAAAAGCCCCCACAAAAAGCGATTCAGGGGCTCAAAAAACGAGAAACCATAAAAAAACCCACCGGTCATTTTTCTGCGATTTGGGATCCTACGTGGACCTGATTTCGATTTAAGTACCCTGAAATTACGATTATTAAGTGTTAAATATCAATCACCAAGACAAAAAATAGCGTTAATGGTAATAAATCGACTATTAGTTGAATTTTACTCGATTTTACACAATTTAACTGAATTTTAGCACTGAAACAACTAAATTATAGTTGATTTTCGCATAAAATCATGACGGAACACAGGGAAAATCTTAGCTGACGGAAAATACTCAAATCGCACAAAAAAACACTTACTACCGTTAGTTTCAAAAAACATGTGAAATTGAATTAATTAATCCTATTTTCCCAATTTTACAACTTTTTAGTACGTTAAAATGAAAAAATACACCGAAAACATCGAAAAGTTCTTGAAATCAAAAAAGGCCTGGTTTAAAAAGTAACGAGATAGCACAAAGTACGCGTAAACAACAAGCATCCTGGTTTTTACACCCATGACGCCCGTTGTTTACGCAAATCACGCGTTGGTTTTTTTGTTTCCACGTTGCAAAAAATCGATTTATCGACCTTTTTTAACGTTAACTTTATCGAAAATTGTTTAATTTTCGAATTTTTCAATTTAAATTCTACTTTTCAGCCGTCCTGGTGGCTACTGGACCTCCATAAGTCTCGAAAATGGATGTACATCGTGGCAGCCGCCTGTCTCCGGTTTGTTTTTCTAAATTTAACTATTTTTTGTTAAAAATGGTGTTAAAAAAACTAAAACAGC
Organism: Oscheius sp. G VE-2021; assembly: GCA_022343465.1. Taxonomy (NCBI): domain Eukaryota; kingdom Metazoa; phylum Nematoda; class Chromadorea; order Rhabditida; family Rhabditidae; genus Oscheius; species Oscheius sp. G VE-2021. The sequence goes on along the minus strand of JAJQXH010000001.1, from coordinate 124,593 downwards.
TGACTTTTTACATCTAACATTATATTTTAAAAAATTAAATCGCTTTAGGAAAAAGTTCTCCGAGAATATCGCCAAATCAACGTCGAATTGGAGCGCCGCCCCGTTGACTCCTCGAAGGCCGTCAAAACTGGGGTAAGTGGCTTTAAAAATACCCATTTTGGAAAAATAAAAAGGAAAGAATAACTTAAAAATAATAAAATAACTAAAAATAACTATTTCCAGGGCTCGTTCGTCGTTTACGAAGATGATGAGGAGAGAGATTCGAAGAATAACCTGGATCACGAACGGCAGCCGCAGTTTTTCCGCCCTCCCCTCCAGTCGCAGCGCAATAATTTCGTCAAGGAGACGCTGGCACGCTTTAGGAGGGAGGTAATCCTCCAGGATTTCAATAAGGTAAGCGGCCTATGGTTGCCAAAAAGCGGTCCAAGCGGCCTTTGGTTGCCAAAAGCGGTCCAAGCGGCCTTTGGTTGCCAAAAAGCGGCTTTTAATTGCCAAAGTGTTCTTTTTCAGTTGGCTGTGATGGGATGTGGAGAACTGTCCCTCGAACGATTCCTGGTCCCCTCACTGGATCAGCTGGGTGTTACCCGCGTCGTCTCGATCGACATCGATGAGGAGACCATTGCCAAGGGGATGAGGAAGATGGAGCTTCTAATGTTCCAGAAGGATGCCTTCAAGAGTCATCAGGCTCTGCCCGTTCTCTTGGAGTACTTCCAGGGTTGGTCTCTCGCTCGCTCTCTCTCTTCTCTTTCAAAATTGAATTTTAGGCAGTATTCTCGAGTACGACAGTCGGCTGGAGGGAACGTCTTGTGTAGTTTCGACGGAAGTGTAAGTCTGAGAAAGGGAGAGAGAGAGGGGACCGGGAAGTGACGCAGAGGAAGTGGGTTGGAGAAGCAGATAAAAGGGTGCCAGAGGTAGAGACGCAGAGGAATTGGCGTGAGGGTTAGAAACGCAGAGAAAAAAAGCGACTAGTTAGAGACGCAGATGGTTAGAGACGCATAGAAAAGTGGTCAACGTTAGAGAAGCAGAGAAATAGGGTAAAACAATGAAATACACAGAGAGAAAAAGTCAAGGTTTGAGATGCAGAGAAAAGATATTATTGTTAGAGGCAGAAAGAAGTAGGCCAGAGTTATAGACGCAGAGTAATTGGGGTCAGTTAGAGAGAGAGAGAGAGAGAGAGAGAGAGACTACCGTAACTTTTTCAGAATCGAGCACATTTCCCAGAAGGAAGCGGAAATCTTCATGCATACGGTTCTTGGCAAGGTTCAGCCCCGTCTTTTCCTCGTCTCGACGCCCAACCACGAATTGAACGAGGCCTTCGGTAAGCTGTCTCCTCTCTCTCTCTCTCTCTCTCTCTCTCTCTCTCTCTCTCTCTCTCTCTCTCTCTCTCTCTCTCTCTCTCTCTCTCTCTCTCTCTCTCTCTCTCTCTCTCTCTCTCTCTCTCTCTCTCTCTCTCTCTCTCTCTCTCTCTCTCTCTCTCTCTCTCTCTCTCTCTCTCTCTCTCTCTCTCTCTCTCTCTCTCTCTCTCTCTCTCTCTCTCTCTCTCTCTCTCTCTCTCTCTCTCTCTCTCTCTCTCTCTCTCTCTCTCTCTCTCTCTCTCTCTCTCTCTCTCTCTCTCTCTCTCTCTCTCTCTCTCTCTCTCTCTCTCTCTCTCTCTCTCTCTCTCTCTCTCTCTCTCTCTCTCTCTCTCTCTCTCTCTCTCTCTCTCTCTCTCTCTCTCTCTCTCTCTCTCTCTCTCTCTCTCTCTCTCTCTCTCTCTCTCTCTCTCTCTCTCTCTCTCTCTCTCTCTCTCTCTCTCTCTCTCTCTCTCTCTCTCTCTCTCTCTCTCTCTCTCTCTCTCTCTCTCTCTCTCTCTCTCTCTCTCTCTCTCTCTCTCTCTCTCTCTCTCTCTCTCTCTCTCTCTCTCTCTCTCTCTCTCTCTCTCTCTCTCTCTCTCTCTCTCTCTCTCTCTCTCTCTCTCTCTCTCTCTCTCTCTCTCTCTCTCTCTCTCTCTCTCTCTCTCTCTCTCTCTCTCTCTCTCTCTCTCTCTCTCTCTCTCTCTCTCTCTCTCTCTCTCTCTCTCTCTCTCTCTCTCTAAACCTCTAAACCCCCCTCTTTCCAGGAAGCCCCGGTCAATTCCGCCACGCCGACCACAAGTACGAGTTCACCCGACGAGAATTCACCGCTTGGTATGCTAATTAGTACATTTCTTAATACTAAATTAATCACATTAATCTCCATTTTTAGGATTACAAGAATCCTCACCGACTACCCTCACTACCGCTTCACCATTCATGAAGTGGGATTCTTGACTGGTAAGTTACCGTGGTTAATTTGCCTTTGGTTTCGAAAAAGCGGTCCAAGCGGCCTTTGATTGTCAAAAGCGGTCCAAGCGGCCTTTGTTTGCCAGAAAGCGGTTTAAGCCAATGACAGGCTTTCAGGATTCGAGCGATTGGGAGGAGCCACGCAGTTCGCCGCCATCTGGACAGGTCAGCCGCTGGATTCTAATCATCCGACTGCCCTGCCTTACTCGAAGGTTCTCGAGTATCTCTCTCCCTCCCTCTCGTCCCTCTCTCTCTCTCTCTCTCTCTCTCTCTCTCTCTAAATCCTCATATTCAGATTGGCCATCAAATCGCCTACAAGGGCTTCTCCCTCGCTCTTTGGACCAGCGTCCGCCTCGCCCTCCAGCAATGGATGGATAAGAATCCCCTGACTGAAGACGCCTTAATCGTCAGTTCTACTTGATCTACCCTTTTGATTTACCCCCTTATTTAAGGCCTTATTTAGGACTCTAATGGAAACAACGGAAAGTGCTGGAGGATCGATTTGGAGGCGATTAAGAAGCTCATCCAGTTGCCGAGGAGCGTCCACGACAAGATGACCGATTGGGAATTGATGTGGGTTATTGATCTATAATAGTTTACAAAATTCTTATTGATTGATTAGTTTATCGATTGATTATTTTTTTAGGAATACGGTGGAATTGAGGACGAGGGGAAGGCTCATCGCCCGGTGCAGCCGTGGCGACGACGAGGAGAAGCCTCACTTCCTCGTGCCTGAGGATATATCGATCGCTGGACTCCTGGCCCTGATTTCATAGTTTATTCCCATTTTTGTGTTTTTTTTTTGTAATTAATCGGGTGCAGTTGTAATGAAATTTTATTCAAGAGAGAGGGGGAGAGAGAGAGAGAGAGAGAGAGAGAGAGGAAGAGACACGGAGCAAAGGATGTTAGTTAGAGACGCAGAGAAAAAGCGACTGGTTAGAGACGCAGAGAAAAGGGATGGTTAGAGACGCAGAGAAAAAGGGATGGTTAGAGACGCAGAGAAAAAGCGAATGGTTAGAGACGCAGAGAAAAAGCGGAAGGTTAAAGAATTTAAAGAATTAGAATTTTGGGCTAAGGACGCTAGATTTCAATGGTTTCCTGATTGCCGGCTCCTTCAGTTTTAGCAATTTTGGACTTGGTTTTTAAAGTTGATTTTAAATTTGTTTCCCTAATACTCCGGATGAATAGTTGATAATTTTCCAAAGCCAAAGACCGCTTGACCGGCTTTTTGGCATCCATACTTTTTTCATTAATATTCCACATCCTGTGAATTGATAGCCTTATAGAACAACTAAATTTTAAAAAAACATTGATTTTCCAATGATTCACTTCATTAACAATATATCTGGATTTACATATCACAACATGCCTCGAGGGGAGTCCCCCGTGGCGAACAAAGCACGCAGGTCTGGGGAGGGGAGGGAATCTACCGCGTGTCTACGTGGACCACAATAATATACAGTAACCAGGGAGAAATACAGTAACCAAGGTGGATTAAAGTACCCAGGAGGGTACGGTATTAGAGGAATACGGTAACCGGGAGGAATACGGTAATCGGAAGAAGTAATACAATGGAATACAGTGACCGGGTGATTCTTTAGCCGGCGAAAAGGGGAATCAGGGAGTAATCGGAGAAAGGAATACAAAAATTGTAGAATACAGTAAGAGTACGGTAACCAAGAATTACAGTACTCAGTTATCGAGGACGATCCACTTCTGCTGGGTGACCTGCATCTTGGCGTCTCCCAACGGCTCGCGGACCCTCACGCGGAGGGAGACCAGGCCTCCGACGGCCTTTCGTCCGTCCTTCAGGGGGAGGGACTCCTCCAATTCGGCGGTGGATTCCAGACCGTCCAGTTTCCACTCACAGCTTCCGAGGAGCTTGTCGCTGCGCAGGAATCCGCCCTTCTGGTACACCTGAAAATAGTTATTTTGTAATTTTTAAATTTTTTAAAATTATTTTGAGAACCGCAAATGACAGCCTCAGGCCGCTCGTTTTGGTAGGGTTGACAAAAGCGGCATAAGGCTGCCAAAAGCGGAATTTAAAAGCGGCCTAAAGTTGGTAAAAAGCTGAAAATAGAGGTGTTTTGTAAGTTGGAGAAGTATTTTGAATTGTTTTAGAGCCACTTTAGGTAGCCTCAGGCCGCTTAGCCCCCCCCCCCCAAATTGAGGCTATTAAAAGCGGATCCAAGAGGCCTAAGGTTGCAAAAAGCGGAAGTTAAAAGCGGCCTAAGGTTGCCAAAAGCGGAAGTGAAAAGCGGCCTACGGTTGCCAAGAGCGGAAGTTAAAAGCGGCCTAAGGTTGCCAAAAGCGGTCCAAGGTTGGTAAAAAGCGGCTCAGAGCGGCCTGAGTCAATCAAGACCTCATTAACATTTTGGACCTGCATTCTAGCCCTAATTTCGTCTAAAATTACTGTATTTTTCAAACCCAACCTCCAATTTCAAAGGAGATCGCTTGAGTACGCGGCCCAGCTTGCTTCCCCTGTTCTTCCTGGTCCCAATCTGAAAGATCACCGTCTCATCGAACTCTGAAAAAAGTTTTTTTAAATTAAAATTTAAAAAAAAAACTTTTTTTCAATTTAAAAAAAATAAGTCATTTTTTTCAAATTTTCAAAATTCTTTAAAAGATCATTTTTTTCAAAATTTAAAATTTCTTTAATTTTTCTTAAACCTTTCACAATTGAAATTTTAAAGAAGCCTTTGTTTTATTTTTTCCTTTAAATATTTCGCAAATGTAATTTTTTATTTTAAATTTCTTCAAAAAATCTTTTTTTTTCAAATTTTCAAATTTCTTCAAAAAATTTTATTTCAAAATTTATTAAAAAATCAATTTTTTTTAGATTTAAAATTTCAAAATTTTTCAAAATTGAAAATTGAAAAGAAGCCTTTGTTTTATTTTCGTCCTTGAACTAAAAAATCAAAATTTTCAAAAATTAAAAAAAAATCAAATTTTTTCAAAATTTCTTTTAAACATTCATTTTTTTCAACATTGAAAAATTCTTTAAAACATGTTTTTTTAAAACTAAGTTCTTTAAAAAAAATTTTTTTAATTTAATTTTTTTTCACGTTTAAAAAAAAATTCTTACGAGGACTGGTAGTTCCAGCGACGAGCTTGGATTTCCCGCTCTGCGGCGTCTCCACCGGGTAGGGGAAGGTCCATCGGACGAACACATTAGCATGTTGAGTCTCATAGCCAGAGGGCAGGGGGACGTCCCTGCATTGAATCAGGGTCATCTCCAGGGCGTCTTCGGCCAAATCCGGGAAGAGGTCGGCCGAGGGGATCTGACGAGACTCGATGTGGAATCTGGAAACATTAGAATACAGTGAGAGATACAGTAACCTAGAAACTGATTTTTGGGGCTAAAAATTAGAAGTTTGGGGACAAAAACAAGATTTTTAGGCTAAAAATCACAATTTTTGGGGCTAAAAACCACATTTTGGGGCAAACATCCACATTTTTGAAATAAAAAATTTCATGAAAATTCAGAAAAGAGAAGAAAAACGAACTTGGGCAGATTGAGGCCCTGCTTGGCCACGGCGCGAATCAGAAGGAGGTCCTGTTTGGAGGTCTTGGCCCAGGATTCGAAGAGCTTCACCTGAAAATTGGAATTTTAGTTTGTTTCTGGATATGTAGGCCGTTTTTACCAACAATAGGCGCTTTTAAATATCTTAGGCCGCTTTGATCTGCTTTTACCAACGTTAGCCAGTTGTAACCGCTTTTTCCATGATCAGGCCGCCTAGAGCCTCTTTTTTTTTAGCAATCTTAGGCCGCTTAGATCCGTATTTAAGAACCGCAGACCGCTTGGAACCGCTTCTAGCAGCCTCAGGCCGCTTCTGCCAGTCTTCAGCCGCTTTTCTCAACCTTAGGCTGCTTTTACAAGATCCAGTCCGCAAAGATCTGATTTTGGCAGCCACTGTTTGACACTATACAGTCTTAGTTAAAAATAGCACCCCATTTTTGCATATAGCACCCCAAAAAGTGCTTTTTAGCGCCATTTTGAGGCCAATAGCACCTCCAACGGCAGTTTCAAACCGTACGTGTCAAATATTGTTGGCAGCCATGCCCAACAATATTTGATGCCGCTCTGAATCGCCTATGCTAATCTAAGGCCGCTCGGACCACTCCTGACATCAACATAGCGCTTCCGACAACCTCATGCCGTCTGAAAATTGCCAAAAACAGGTCGATTCCTACCTTTCCAACGTCTCCCAGCCTAGTGAATCGCATCCTGTTGTTCTCCGCCAATTGTACCTGCTCGATCAGGCCCTTCTCCAGCATGGCCAGGGCCTCTCCACGGCCTTCCACTCCGGTGCTGCTCGTAGAGGTAGGGACGATCTTCGGCTGAAGAGTGGGAGTGGCTGTGGTCACTTGAGGAGGAATGGGAGTTTCTTTGATGGAAACCGGAAGACCGGACCTGGCGGCCAGGATCATCTTGTCGAAGCCCTGGAAAATGTATTATTTCTTCAGTAATCAATAAGTTTTCTACAGTAATATATAATTTATACCGTAATCTACACAATTATCAAGCTAGCTCCTTTTTTCGCCGGTTACCGTAACCATAAGGTTGTAAAAAGAGCGGCCTGAGGTTGTAAAAAGCGCGACCTAAGGCTGAAAAAAGCGCGGCCTAAGGCTGAAAAAAGCGCGGCCTAAGTGTCCAAAAGCGCGGCCTGAGGCTGAAAAAAGCGCGGCCTGAGGCTGTAAAAAGCGCGGCCTGAGGCTGTAAAAAGCGCGGCCTAAGGCTGTAAAAAGCGCGGCCTAAGGCTGTAAAAAGCGCGGCCTGAGGCTGTAAAATGCGCGGCCTGAGGCTGTAAAATGCGCGGCCTAAGCGTCCAAAAAGCGCGGCCTGAGGCTGTAAAAAGCGCGGCCTAAGGCTGAAAAAAGCGCGGCCTCGGGCTGTAAAAAGCGCGGCCTGAGGCTACCCTCCTAGGCATGTAAGCTACCATATGCCAACAGTATCTTCCACTGACTCTAAATCTACCGTATCCTTCTTCTAATCACCTTCGAATCGAGGAGATACTTCTTGGCCAACTCCATGTTTCCACTGGCTTTGGCTGCGATGGCGGCCTCCTTGAACTGCTTCTGTCTCTGAAGGAGGAACTCCAGCTGGGTGGCATTTCTCGACTGCTGCGGGGGGCCAGAAGGGGCCAATGGGCCGACCTGAGGAGGCGGTTTGACTGAAAAAGCCAATGTTTGAGGTTTTCTCTCTCTCTCTCTGTCTCTCTCTCTCTCTCCCTACTTCCAGGAGCAGGGCCGGTCTTCTGCGGCGGCAAGGGCATCATATCCGGGAGAGAGGGGAGCTCATCCAAGTTGACGGGCTTGCCAGCCTTGGCCAAAGCGATGGCCTCCGAATATTGCTGGATCATCCGTTGATTCATCCTTAAATACCATATGTTGGCCGCTTTTCGGCAACCAAAGGCCGCTCGGACCGCTTTTGACAACCAAAGGCCGCTTGGACCGCTTTGGGGCAATGAAAAGCCGCTTGGACCGCATTTTTACAACCAAAAGCCGCTTGGGCCGCTTTTTGGCGACCAAAGGCCGCTTCGACCGCTTTTTGGCAACCAAAGACCGCTTCGACCGCTTTTTGACAACCAAAGGCCGCTTTGACCGCTTTTTGGCAATCAAAGGCCGCTTTTTGGTAACCAAAGACAGCTTGGACCGCTTTTTGACAATCAAAGGCCGCTTGGACCGCTTCTTACCTGACTTTTCTCTCGTTCCCTGCCTTCTTGGCCGCTTCAGCCATATCCACATATCTTTGCTGACGACTCATCAGTCCCTCAATAAACGTCTTCGGCTGCTCCTTCTTCCTGTACGGGGGAGGCGTCTTCGGGATATCGGAGAGGTCCAAATCGTCGACGGAGGCAGATTCCAGGGCCGAGATTGCCTGAAAACGAAGTTATTTTGGAAAAAAATCGACCAATTTCAGTGAAAAGGGTCGAAAATTGAATTATTTTGGGGGAAAATTGGAGATTTTGATTGAAAATAGCCTGAAAATCGTTTTTTCTAAACAAAAAATCGACGATTTGAAGTGAAAAAGGTCAAAAAGAGATCAAAAAGTGAGTCATCGATGATGTTTTTGCCACAATTCGCCACGGGAGGGAGGTAAACAGCACCTGGTCAAACATTTTCGACATCTGAACGTAGCCGATGGCGGATTCTTTGTCCTGGGCAGCCACGGCGGCCTGAAAATTGAGTATTTCTATTTATCTATCTCTCTCAGAAAGCGGCCTGAGGTTGCCACAAAAAGCGGAAAGCGGCCTGAGGTTACCAAAAAAAGCGGAAAGCGGCCTGAGGTCACTGGAAAAAGCGGAAAGCGGCAAGAGGTCACTAGAAAAACCGAAAGCGGCCTGAGGTCACCAGAAAAGCGGAAAGCGGCCTGAGGTCATCGGAAAAAGCGGAAAGCGGCCTGAGGTCACTAGAAAAAGCGGAAAGCGGCCTGAGGTTATCATAAAAAGGGGAAAGCGGCCTGAGGTCGCATAAAAAAAACGAAAAGCGGCCTGAGGTTATCAGAAATAAGCGGAAAGCGGCCTGAGGTTGCCATAAAAAGCTTCCCAACCTTCCCATTGTCCACAAAAGCCTTTCTCCTCCTCATCAGAATCCCCATCACTTCCTCCTTCTTCGATCCACCGCCACTGCTGGCGACACTTTCCTTCCTGGGTGGCACCGGGGGAGCCACAGGAGCCACAGGAGGCGGCGATGTGGGTGGCGAGGCGGCCGCAGCCCTCACGGGATTGGAGGTCGGGTGGTGAGCCGGGTGAGACACGGCAGGGACGGTCAGAGGGGCAGAGACAGCCACGGGCACCTGAAAAGACGACAGTTTTTTTAAAAGGTTTATTTAAGTTTCTAGTTCATTTTAGCCTTAAAACAGGCGGCCTTAGGTTGCCAAAAGCGGCCTAAGAACGACATCAGTGGTCCAAGTGGCCTAGGGCTTCCAGCTGCGGATTTCAGCGGCCTAATGGTACCAGAAGCGGTCCCCAGCCTTAGGCTTGCTCTAAACGCTCCAAACAACCTGGGAAGCCATCAAAGCGGCCTGAGGTTGTTTAGAGCGGACCTAGCGGCCTGAGGCTCCCAAAAGCGGCTTCTGGTGGCCTGAGGTTGCCAACTAACCGGGTTAGTGGCGGCTGGCGCTGCTTGGGAGGGCTGCCATCCGGGTGGTGCCGGCGGAATCTCCGACGGATCCACTTTTAGGCCCTTGTCCGCCTTGACAATCAACTCCTTCAGCTTGTCAGTGGACCTCTGGAGTCTGAAAAAAGGAATTTATTTGCTTCTTTTTCTCTCTCTCTCTCCCTAACTGTATAATGTCTCTGTCTATCTTTATCTCTCTCTTTTTCGGCTCTATCCTAGATTAGCGGTCCTTAAAAAATATAACGGTCCATAAAAAAGATGAAAATTTAAAAAATAATTTATTTTTAAAATTTTTATTTTTGTAAGTTTTTGTGTTTTTTTTTAAAATTTTGGACACTTTCACTTTAAAAAAATTGCATTTTATTATATTAAATATTTATAATTTCTTTTTTAAAATTTTCGACACTTTCAGTAGATTTTTTTCTTTTTCTTACCCTGTATTTCCTCTTTTTCTCTCTATCTCAAAAATAAAAAAAACATTACAAATATTTAATATAATAAAAATGAAACTTAAAATTTTAAAAAATTAAATTATTTTTTTAATAATTTTTTTAAAAGTGCCAGATTTTTTTTTTTAAAGAAAACCAACCAAAAATTTATGAAAATAAAAAAAATAATTTTTTTTTTAATTTTCAACGTTTTTATGGACCGCTATAATTAAATTTTATGGACTGCTATAATATTTTATGGAAGCACCGCTAATCCAGGATAGGGCCTCTTTTTCTCTAACTGTCTCTTCTGTATCTAATCCCTCTCTCTCTCTCTCTCTCTCTCTCTCTCTCACTCTCACTGTCTAATCTCTCTCTCTCTTACTATTTAATCTCTCTCACGCTCTCTCTCACTGTCTAATCTCTCTCTCCCCACCTCCTAGTCTTAGCCGAGTTGTTATCCTTCTCACTGGCGGCCTTCATCTTCTCATAAACAGCCAGCAGCTCCCTCAGATGCTGCGAGGCGTCATTTTTAGCAGCCGCGGCGACTGGAGCAGCTGGGGCAGCAGAAGCCCTGGGAGGAGGAGGGGCGTGTCTCACTGGAGGAGGTGGAGGAGCCTCACTGCCGGAAGGTTCGCCCACCAAATCGGACAACTCATTCTGGAAATTTGGATGTAATTGGGTAATTTAGGGCAAGAGAGAGAATTTTTTCATTTAGTTTATCAGCCTCAGGCCGCTTTTTGACCCAAATAACAGCCTCAGGCCGCTTTTGACCCAATTAACAGCCTAAGGCCGCTTTTTGACCCAATTAACAGCCTCAGGCCGCTTTTTGGCCCAAATAGAGAGAGAAACAAACCAGAAGAGCGTCGTCGTCCTCGATTCCGTCGATGTCTCCCTCGGGCGCATCTGCCAGGGCGGCCGCCAGCACGTCGGGGTCGATTCCGAAGGAGGGAAGGGCGGAAGCGGCCTTTTTCGTGACGGGACCACGAGGGGCGGCCGGAGGAGCCCTACTGAAAAGAAATTGGTGAATTTTTGACTACTTGTTCTTCAGATAATCTCCTAGAACACTCTTATCTAACCTTTCCAACTGAATTGACCTCTTCATAGTTTTTGAAACCTTAAAAACGTCTCCTTAGAGATGCGGTTAAGGACCTTAAACACTGGGAAGATGTGTATTTAACCCTACTTCTGCATTCTAACCCTTAAAAAAGCGCAAATCTACTGCTTTTCTGACATTTCCATTAGCTTTTTTTCTGCTGCGCTTTTGACTTCCACAACTGCTTTCTTTGAGACCCAGTCGCTTTTTTCGCCTCTATACTGGATTAGCGGTTTAAAAATTATAGCGGTTCATAAAATTAAATTACAGCGGGCCTTGAAATGCTTAAAAGATGTTTAATACTAATACTAATAATAATAACCTTTTTAAGGAAAATAAGAGTTTAAAACTTTTTTTGAATTTTAAAAGTTTGTTTTAATTATTTTAAAATCATTTTATGGGCCGCTAATCCAGGATAGAGCCCTTTTCTGCGTCTCTAACCAGTCTTTTTTCTCTGCGTCTCTAACCAGTCGCTTTTTTCTCTGTATCTCTAACCAGTCGCTTTTTCTCTGCGTCTCTAACAGTCTCTTTTTCTCTGCGTCTCTAACCAGTCTCTTTTCCTCTGCGTCTCTAACCTTCCGCTTTTTCTCTGCGTCTTTCACCTTCCGCTTTTCCTCTGCATCTCTAACCAGCCGCTTTTTCTCTGCGTCTTTCACCTTCCGCTTTTTCTCTGCGTCTCTAACCAGTCTCTTTTCCTCTGCGTCTCTAACCATCCGCTTTTTCTCTGCGTCTTTCACCTTCCGCTTTTCCTCTGCGTCTTTCACCTTCCGCTTTTTCTCTGCGTCTCTAACAGTCTCTTTTTCTCTGCGTCTCTAACCAGTCTTTTTCCTCTGCGTCTCTAACCGTCCGCTTTTTCTCTGCGTCTCTGACCATTCACTTTTTCTCTGCGTCTCTCACCTCTGTCTTTCCTCCTGCTCCAAAGCCAATAGCTCGGCTATGAGCTCCGGGTCGTCCTCCAAATTGCGATTGCCGTAGACGGCCTTCTCCATAGCGGCGAAGTCGTCCATCTAAAACTTTTTTCTCTTAAATTACAACAAAAATTCAATAAAAAGAATTATTAAACAATGAAGACAAGAAAAAATAAAGAATATTAGGGACTGAACCCCATGAAACACACAAAAGTACGCCTTTTATCAAAAGATAACATTTTATAACAACAACAACAAAAACAGTGTCAACAGCGTAACAATGGCACGAGAGATCATTTGGCCACGCGGAGGACTTTCATCTTCCCGGTCACTTCGTCCAGAGCCACCTCCACTCCCAACTCCTCGAAGAGCTTCTCCCGATCGATTATTCCAGTGGGCTTCTGAAGAATGGAGGTTATTGTATGCTAATTTATAAGCTATTTAAATAGAAATTTCAATTCCAATTCAATGAAAAATAGGGATTTTAACAATGTTGTTTAAAGATTATTTTCAAGAAATTCGTACTTCTAAAAGCGATTTAAAAGAAATTTTAATGAAAATTTAATAAAGATGGATTTGGTTACAAATTTTTCGGACGATTATTCAAGTGGGCTTCTGAAGAAATAGGGCTATTGTATGCTAATTCATATCGCGCGTAGCGCGAAGCGCTACGTGTGATTTGGGTTGAGTTGCCCCCTGTGTACGCCCGCCAAAACACAAAAAATTCCGTAATTCTTTTAATTTTTATATTTTTTTGTATTTCTGCGTGGAATATCTTTGAATAGCATAAAATACACTCACAAACAAAATTTGGAGTTATTTGGTTCAGTGTCGCTTGAAATATCGATTTTTAATATTTTGTTTTTAAGAATATTTTAAGAATGGTGTCCGTACGCCGTATGTCGTAAGTTGGATCCGTGTGATCTTCCCTCTGAACCGATTTAGCTCAAATTTTGCCCACTTGTGTAAACAGTAAATATAACGTTGCGCGCCAAAGTTGAAGAAAATCGGTCGAGTTTGAAAGAAGTTGTGATCAAAAAAGTGGGAAATTTTTATGTTTTTGACTATTTTTAACCCCGCCGAGGCAATTATTTCTGTTTTCCGAGTTAATATAAACACATAAACATCATTGGGCGAATTAATATGATTATATAACATTTATCAAATGTCAAATCAGAATTCCTGCGCTTTATAGCATAACATCTCAATTTACAGGAGAACAAATGACCGAACGGTATAACTTCCAGTACGGCGAAAAAGGTCCAGGGTTCGACTCCCCGAGGCTGCCCATTTCTTTTGCACGAGCGAAATGAACTATTGCTATGGTCCATTGGTCTCAGGGTACCGAGAAATATCTGAAGATTTTCTACCTTCACTGAGTTGCGCCGCGCACGCGTTTCAGAAAAAAAACGATAATTACGAAATTTTATGAAACAACACAAAGTTTTACTGTTTTGTTGCCCCCCAATGCAATATAAACTAACAAAAAATCACGGTCATATATCGAAGTAGGCGCAAACAAAATCTTACGAAGTTATTCTTCCCGACGACGACGCCGTGTGAAATTATTTTGTATAATTACCAGGAGTGACGGCCCGCCTTCGGCGGTCCTCCACTCCTGGAAAGTGTGGGATCAGCACATCAGTAGCTATTGTTTGATACCAAACTTGCTGGAAAAGACATTTTTATTTGGGCGGCCTACGGCCGCGAAAGCGGCGCCTGCGGCACCGCCAGCCGGATTTTCCCACCTCGCGATAAAATGGCCGGCCACTAAAATCCAGAGAAGGGCAAGATATAAGGGGAAATGGGAGGCGCAGGCAGCGCACGCAGCTAGCGCACTTTCACCGCGTGACACCAAGGCTTCAGAGTGAGTCTCACAGGGAGATTAAGAGAAATGTATAAAGGTGGACTTTGTTGTATGTCACAGATCCAGGGATGTGACAAAGTCAGAATTAGTAATCCAACAGGGCACTGCCCAAATGCAAATTAGTGAGCGTGTTCACTTACGTAAGGTCGTCCTTTGTACAGTTAGCGTAGCCGGTTAGCCTAGCCGAAAACTATGCTCTGCTTAGTTTCTATCACAACTACCGTAATCTAAAAAAACATTCTGTTCTCTCAATCCCGTATGAATTCTGTCAAGGGATTTCAATATAATGGTGGGAAACCACCGTTTCGACTTTATTACCAAAATTAATATTCCTGTTTTTTTCGTATTCTAGATGATTGTTATACAGTAACCAAACCCAAAACTAAGCACTTAGTTATATCCGCCCAGATGGATTTCATAATCTAGGGCACTGCCACAACATAAGCAAATTTGGGGTCGTAGTCTAAAAAGCGCATCCTTAATACCTCATTGTCCGTTTTGCAGGATGTTTGTTTTATTTTTTATCCTTTCTATAATCCTTCAGAAGAAACTGAGCAGGGGGAAGGAGAGTGTGTGTGAGGGCGAGAACGAGAAACGGAGGAAGAGCAAAAAGAGGGAGAGAAGAAGAAAAAGCTGGTAGTTTGATCATGTTTACAACCTTGCAAAATATGAGGTGTAATATAGAGATTTGTTTTCGGAACAATTTTATAACAGCGTTCGATTGCATCGAACGCTACAAAAAATGAACAATTCTTATGCGAAAAAGAGATGAACAAAAAGAGGGGGTGATTTGGTTTGAGTTTATGGAATTACAAATGTACAAAAACAGAACAATTCGCTTTTCGTTCTTTTTCGTATAAAACTTTCAATCTCATTTCAACAAAAATAGAACAATATGATCGACAACACAACAAAAAAAGAACAATTGAAACTATATGCTGCCACGTATACAAACGAAAAAGAAGAATTTAGATTTGTTTCATTATATGCTATTTTGGATTTTCTAGAAAATTCCAAATCACGTCCGCTTATCCGAACATTTTTAAATAATTGCTGTCTTTGTGCTCAATTTTTCTTTTTTTTTATTCTTTTTCAAAACAGATGTGGGGATTTTTGACTACGAGATACTTTTTTATTACGCCCGGTCTTAGAAAATCATCAACTCATTCAGAACACTTTATCGCTAGGTGTCGCCGCGTGAAAAAGACCACCTTGGAGATTTAGCTTGCGCTGAATTACATCTATTTAAATTGAACCTAAAATTAACTGTAATTAGCTGAAGAGGGAAAATAGAGTCAATCGATGGAATAATTTTGATCCTAAGAGTTTAAAAAACCAGCACAGTGTCAGCCAGCCAGCCGGCTGGCTGACACTGTGCTGTTTTTTTACGCGAAATGAAAAATATAACAAACAAACGATTGAAAAATACCGTTATTTTAATGGAGCACAATTTTGTGAAAATGTTTAGTTCTGACCTATTCACTTAAGATTGAAAATGTGCCTTAAGTTCGAAAAAAAGCGGACGTGATTTGGAATTTTCTAGAAAATCCAAAATAGCATATAATGAAACAAATCTAAATTCTTCTTTTTCGTTTGTATACGTGGCAGCATATAGTTTCAATTGTTCTTTTTTTTGTTGTGTTGTCGATCATATTGTTCTATTTTTGTTGAAATGAGATTGAAAGTTTTATACGAAAAAGAACGAAAAGCGAATTGTTCTGTTTTTGTACATTTGTAATTCCATAAACTCAAACCAAATCACCCCCTCTTTTTGTTCATCTCTTTTTCGCATAAGATATTACGTTGATTCTATTTTTACTTTAAAAAAAATTTTAAAATGAAAAATTGGGATTTTAACCATTTTTGAGACTAGTTTCCAGTAATTCGTACTGTGGAAGCGGCATAAAATGTGAGTTAGATGTTTTTAATAAGAATTTAATCAAAAATCGATTTTAAACCAGGGTTACGGTACCTGGTCGATGGAGACAATGATGTCCTGGTTCTCAGGGCAGGAGATTACCATATGGCGGATGGCAGCGATGGCCCATTGGACCTGAAATGAGGGAATTAGGTCTCTCTCTTTCTCTATATATCTCTCTGAATCGTTCTATTCCTCTGCGTTTCTTCTGCGTCTCTAAAAAAGCGACCAGAGGCTGCGAACATTCATAAAAAGGCTGCCAAAACCGTTCATAAAAAAAGGCTGCCAAAACCATTAAAAAGGCTGCCAAAACCATTCATAAAAAGGCTGCCAAAAAAAAATCTATACATATTATGCTTCTAGAGAACTATCTGCGTCTCTAACTATCTGGATGTCTGCGTCTCTATCCGCCAGGGGCTCTACTCGTCTGATTCTAAACACCTGCGAATCTAAGAGTTTGATGCCCCTTCTCTCCCTCTCTTTCTCCCTCTCTCTCTAACTTTCTCTCTCTCTCTCTCCAACCCACAATGAAAGGCTTATCGGATCCGTGTTTAATCGTACAGCGCAGCACCGAAATCACTCCTCCTCGTTCGCCGGCCGCCAGCTGGTTGATCCTACTCTCACAGCACAGATTTCCTGAAGAAGTCATCATTTCTGTTTGGCGGGTTTCTTTAAAGAATCGTCAGAAGTTCATAAAAACGGCCCTAAAACGTAGCTTTTGATAGCGGGCGGAGACGGCGGAGATAAGGAAAATGCTGGAGATAACTCAGAAAGAGAGAGAGAGAGAGAGAGAGAGAGAGAGAGAGAGAAAGAGAGGGAGAGAGAGAGAGACAGAAAAAAGCGAAAGGTTAGAGACGCAGAGAAAAAAATCGACTGGTTAGAGATACAGAGAAACAGCGCCTGGTTAGAGACGAAGAGAAAAAGAGACAGGGTTAGAGACGCAGAGAAATAGATTCAGAGAAAGAAAGAGAGAGACACAGAGAACTAACCGATGGCTCGAACGCAGCCCTGCTTCAACCTTGCGCGCTCATCATTCCGATCGACTAGAAGCTGGGAGAGTTTCAACATTCCACTATTTTCCTGGACTCGAGGGATCCGACAGGAGATCTAAATTATATTTTCTTTGTTTAAAAAGATTTTTTTACATTTTGGTTGCAAAAAAGTTTAAAATTAATTTTATTTTCAAAAAAAAAACTGATAAATAAGTTTTTAAAAATTTAATTTTTTTTTAAATTTTTTAAAATTATTTTTAATTGATTTAAAAATATTTTTAATTCCAAAAAGTGGAAAAACTCACTTGACGATCCGGGCGATCTGCGTATTTAGGACGGGTCGACGCAGCGATTTCAGCTTCTTCCACGATAGCCTGGGCGTCGAGGACCTTAAAAATTTTGCTTCATTTGAATACTGACTGCCGAAAATGGCAGCCTCAGGCCGACTGGAGCCGATTTTGGGTAGGCGCAGGCCGCTTTATGGCTCTCAGGCCCGCTTTGGATCCCTTCTAGGAAACTCAAGGCCACTGGGACCGCTTCTGGTAACCTCAGGCCGCTCGGAGCCGTTCTTGGTAACCTTGGGCCGCTTGGACCATTGGTGACGCCATTAGGCCGCTTTTGGAAACCTCAGGCCGTCTGAGATCAAGAGGAAGGAGATAATTAAGTTACGGAATCCAGGATGTCGATTAGGAGGTTTACAGCATCCGCCTTGGCCAGTAATTCGTTTCCGTATTCGTCGGGACGGAGGGCGCAGCTGCCTGGAAAAAATCTCTGCGTCTCTAACCAGTCGCTCTTTCTCTGCGTCTCCAACCAGTCGCTCTTTCTCTGCGTCTCTGACCAGTCTCTTTTTCTCTGCGTCTCTAACGAGTCTCCTTTTCTCTGCGTCTCTAACCAGTCGCTTTTTCTCTGCGTCTCTAACTAGTCGCTTTTTCTCTGCGTCTCTAACAAGTCGCTTTTTCTCTGCGTATCTAACCAGTCTATTTTTCTCTGCGTCTCTAACCAGTCGCTTTTTCTCTGCATCTCTAACCCTTCGCTTTTTCTCTGCATCTCTAACCCTTCGCTTTTTCTCTGCGTCTCTAACCAGTCTCTCTCTCTCTCTCTCTCTCTCTCTAACCAATGCATTCCACCGCGAATCCCAGCTGTTCCAGGTAGTCCTTCTGCTTCTTTTCTCCCTCTTTCTCTCCCTCCTCTCCCAAATCGAAGAGAATCCGCCCAACCAGATCCACACAGAATTGGACGTTGTTCGAATGAACCTAAATTACATGTTTAATATGCTAATTTACCTCATTTTTAAATATGCAAAACGCGATTTTGCGTATTTAAAACTACCGTATCTTTAAAAATGCGATTTTGCGTATTTAAAACTACCGTATCTTTAAAATGCGATTTTGCGTATTTAAAAGTACCGTATCTTTAAAATGCGATTTTGCGTATTTAAAACTACCGTATCTTTAAAAATGCGATTTTGCGTATTTAAAACTACCGTACCTTGAAAAACATGTCCGTTTCCGACGAGTCCAGGACGGTGTCGGTGATTCGCATAAGGGCTGTGAAGGCCTCCAGCGGGAAATCGGCAAACGAATGGGCGAGGAAGGCGTAATCCTGAAGGAATTCATTAGACTTACTAGATGTTTGGGAAAATACTAGGAAAATACCAGGAAAACCCAGGGTTCGATCCCGCTCGGTGCATTTTTTTTTGCATTTTTAAACTTTATAAAACTGGTTTTTAAAAGTTTTAAAACTATTTTTATATTTTTTGCGTAAATTTAAGACCTACCGTTTCCAAAAGAGTGACGAAAATGGCGGAGATGGCGGCGTTTTCGTCCGTTTGCTCCCACAAAACGGCCAGTTCGGCCAGGAGCTGGGGGTAGTCCTTGTCCAGGGCACAAGCTGAAAATTAGGGAATTAAGAATTAAAAATAGGCCGCTTTCCGCTATTTCTGGTAACCTCAGGCCGCTTTCCGCTTTTTTTGGCAATATTAGGCCGCTTTCTGCTTTTTTTGGCAACGTTAGGCCGCTTTCCGCTTTTTTCCAGTGACCTCAGGCCGCCTTCCGCTTTTTCTGATAACCTCAGGCCGCTTTCCGCTTTTTCTGGTGACCTCAGGCCGCCTTCTGCCTTTTTTCGTGTAAGGCCGCTTTCTGCTTTTCAGGTGACCTCAGGCGGCCCTCGGCTTTTTTCCTTAACATAAGGCTGCTTTCCGCTTTTTTTTTTGGTAACCTCAGGTCGCCTTCCGCTTTTTTCTGGTGACCTCAGGCCGCTTTCCGCTTTTCTCTGGTAACCTCAGGCCGCTTTCCGCTTTTTTCTGGTTTTATGGATTTTCTATTGGACGTTTTGACCTACCCAAGTGGAGATGGGGAATGACGGCGAGGAGAAAATGAGCCAATTCGTTGATGATCTCCGGCAGGCGGAGCAGAGCCCTGCACATGTTGACGATCTTCGGATCCACGGTTTTACGCAATCTGAAAAAATGAAAGTTTTCTAATTTAAATCGATAATTCAATCTAAAGTCAATTACAGAAGTCGTCTGCAGTCGCCCGACTCTCCCAGAAGCCTGCGAAAAAGCTGCCCACGACAAGGAGAGCTGTACCAGCAACTTGGACGGGGGGCAATCATAGCCGATTCAAAGGAAACTGTGGATTGAACAAGATTCTTCGAGCTACCGTAGCGACAACTGTAATTCATTCTGGCGGTTCAGGGTGTATCCCTAGAGAATAAACCGTTTGTATGTATGTATGTAATTCAATCAATCGATCGTTAATTAGACATAGAGAGAGAGAGGGAGAGGGAGAGAGAGAGAGAAAGAAAGAGAGAAAGAGAGAGAGAAAGAGAGAGACAGGGAGAGAGAGAAGAATCCTCACTTTTCACTGCGATTGCAGGCGTTCACCAGAACGCAGAGGGCCAGTCGAGTCCTCCGAGGGTCCGCTTCCTGGGGGTCCTGGTTGTCCGCCCTGCCCTCCAGAGCCACCTCCAGAAGAGAGACGATCGAGGTGGAGATGTTCTCAAAAGTCAATTTTAAGGTTTTAAGGTCACCCATTTGAGATCAGGCGGCCTGAGGCTGTCACTGGCGGCCTAACGAATTCAGAAGTGGTTAAAGCGACCTAAGATTACCAGGGGCGGCTCGAAAGAGGCTTGGAGCCGTTAAAAAAGCGCCTTAAGGCACTTAAAAGCGGTCTTGTCAAAATCAGTTAGGGCTACCTGAGCCTGTCGAAATCAGCTTTCTGCTAAAAAAAAAAAAGCGGCCTTTTCTATAAAAAAGCGGCCTTCTGCTGTAAAAAGCGGCCTTCTGCTGTAAAAAGGGGTTTTCTGTCTTAAAAGCGGCCTGAGGTTGATAAAAGCGGCCTTTTTCTGTTAAAAAGCGGTATTCTGCTCTTAAAAGCGCGGCCTAAGGATGTAAAAAGCGGCCTTACTGGGAAAATCAGTCTGAGCGGCCTCACGTTGTAAAAAAAGCGCGGTTTCAGGCTGCCGAGGGCTTCAGCCTTGTCAAAAGCGGCCTAAGATTGTCAAAAGTAGTTCTAAAGCTGTTACGAAGCGGTCAAAGGCCATTAAAAGCGGTCTGAGCGGCCAAGGGTTGTTATGGTTATTCCCAGCGGCCTTAGGATACCAGAAGCGGTCCCAGGCGGCCTGAGCTTGCCGAGAGCGGCCCCACCTCGTGGTTCTCTATCCAATTCGCACTGCTCTCCTCCGTCCCCAGGAATCTGCAAACCTCCACCAGCTGCTCATTAGAGCAGTCTTTCGGCTGCCGCAGGACGGCTACCAAGGCCTCAGCCATCTGGAATTCTAATTTTTCTCTTTTTCTTCTAATAAACTACATTAAGACATAAAGTAGACAGTATAAATTAAAGAAATAATTGTAAAAAGTGGCAAAATAGGCGGTTTAAACCGGCATAAATCGAAATTTCCAAGAAAAAATAAGGCAAAATAACGGTTTATGGTGAAAAGCGTAAGACAAACCCGGCAAAAGTAAGCAAAGTGGCAAATGAGACAAAAGGAATGGAGAGAGATCACGGGGAAATGAGAGATCAGCCTTGGTAGAAGCGGATGGCAGAGGCCCATTCGCCGTCGACTTCTTTCAGGACGCAGTTCAGGGAGATTCGGAAGGGAACCGTCGTCTTCACGTTCTGGAAAGGGAGGAATTATGTTGGCGGCGGATTTTTTCAGCTTTTCTGGCAACATAAGGCCGCCTTTTCTGCTTTTTAGCAACCTAAGGCCGCTTTCTGTAAACCTGAAGCCGCTTTTCCCGTCTTTTTGAATACCTGAGGCCGCTTTTTTTGGCAACCTGAGGCCGCTTTTTCTATTTTTTTGGCAATGTAAGGCCTTTTCCCCACATTTTTAAGCAACATGAGATACCTTTTCCCGCCTTTTGTCAACCTTAGGCCGCTTTGTTGACAACCTTAGGCAGCTTTCCCCGCTTTTTTGCAACATAAGGCCGCTTTGTTGAAAACCGAAGGCCGCTTTTATGGTTACCTTAGGCCGCTTTTTGGCAATCTAAGGCCGCTTTTTTTGGCAACCTGAGGCCGCTTTTTCCGCTTTTATGGCAACCTAAGGTTGCTTTTTCCCGCTTTTTTGTTAACAACATGAGGCCACTTTTTTTTGCGGCTTTCTGGCAACATAAGGCCGCCTTTTCCCGCTTTTTTTTTAGCAACGTGAGGCCGCTTTCTTCCGCTTTTATGGCAACCCGAAGCCGCTTTGTGGCACCAAAAAACCGCTTTTTGGTTTGCTCGGACAGTTTTCTAGCGTCCTAGTTTTTTTTTCTCCGAGCGACCTAAGGGGGCCAGAAGCGGCCGCGAGAGCCTGGGGGTTGCTCGAAACGCAAAAACCAGCCTGTGGAGCCATCAAAGCGGCCTGAGGTTCTTAAGACCGCTCTCAGCGGCCTGCGGCTACCAGAAGGGCTCCAGGCGGCCTGACGTTGTCAAGGCGGTTTTTCTGGGCTACATCACTGAAAATTGGGAGTCTTACCTTAATAAAAGCAACAATGTGGGAGCAGCATCTCTTCGACATCAGTTTCCTCACGGCGTACTGATTTTCGTAGGTGATGAGGACGAGGGTGGGCACCGTCTGCACAGCAATAGGAACGACGGTGAAGAATTCATCGCCGAGGCCGCAGATCGTAGAAACCACCGATTTCTCTCCACCGACCATGCACATTATCTGGAAAATTGATTGATTTCTCTGGGTCAAAAGCGGCCTTAGGCTGTTAATTGGGTCAAAAAGCGGCCTATACCTGGTGAGAGGGATTGTGGGCGGCGAAGCATCGGAGTAAAAATAGGAGGTGTGGAATGAGGTCGACGGCGCCGGCTTCATCAGTCCGGTGGACACTTCGACGAAGCAATTCGGAGAGGAGGAGGTAGAAGCGGAAGCTGCGAGAGGGACGGTCGAAAAGGGCCTGAAATGGAGAGGTTAGAGAGAGAGAGAGAGACCCTCTGCGTCTCTAACCTTCTGCGTCTCTAACCAGCTGCGTCTCTAACCCTCTGCGTCTCTAACCTTCTGCGTCTCTAACCTTCTGCGTCTCTAACCATCTGCGTCTCTAACCCTCTGCGTCTCTAACCATCTGCTTCTCTAACCCTCTGCGTCTCTAACCGTCTGCGTCTCTAACTTTCTGCGTCTCTAACCATCTGCGTCTCTAACCCTCTGCGTCTCTAACCCTCTGCGTCTCTAACCATCTGCGTCTCTAACCGTCTGCGTCTCTAACTTTCTGCGTCTCTAACCATCTGCGTCTCTAACCCTCTGCGTCTCTAACCTTCTGCGTCTCTAACCTTCTGCGTCTCTAACCTTCTGCGTCTCTAACCATCTGCGTCTCTAACCGTCTGCGTCTCTAACTTTCTGCGTCTCTAACCATCTGCGTCTCTAACCCTCTGCGTCTGTAACCTTCTGCGTCTCTAACCCTCTGCGTCTCTAACCATCTGCGTCTCTAACCCTCTGCGTCTCTAACCATCTTCTTCTCTAACCTACTGCGTCTCTAACCATCTGCGTTTCTCACTCTATGCAACCTGAATGCTTCGTGTCTGACTGTCTGCGTCGCTAACAGCGAGATTAGACAGAGATAGAGAAAGAGAGAGAAATAGAGAGAGAAAGAGAAAGATAGTTCAGAGAGAGAGAGAGTTAGAGAAAGAGAGACCCACCGCCCATACAGCCGGTTTCCTGATCTGCTGAATCCTCTCCGACAGGTGCATAACCCTGTTCACCAGCTTCCCAGTGACGTCACTATCACTCCTCGTCGCCCTATCCACCGAATCCACTCCGGTCGAAGCCCTGAAGGCCTCCACCGTCTCATGCAGCAGATGATCCAGGTATATCACCGGCAGCCTGAAATTTGCATATAGCACCATATAGCACCCAAAAAAGTCCATTTTGGCGTCATTTAAGCACAGTTTGAGCCCAAATTGATACCGTAACCCCAAATAGAAGATAGAAAGAAATAAAATTAAATAAAAAAGTAAAGAAAATAGAAAAAAACGTACGAATTCTCGTCGAGACCACGGTCCATGAAGAAGGAGGCGAGGTTGTGGACACGCGTCCATTTGGCGGAGGAGTCGCCGCGAGAGAGAATATTGGGGATGCGGGAGGAGAAGCCACTTAGCATACTGAAATGGATAGATTTAGCTCTCTCTCTTTTAGAGCCATGACAGCGGCCTAAGGTTGGTAAAGGCGGTTCCAAGCACAATCAATCACAGCGGCCTAAGGTTGGTAAAGGCGGTTCCAAGCGTCCAAAGGTTGTCAAAAGCGGCCTAATGCTGTCAATGGTCCGAGCGACCTTAGGTTAGCAGAGGCGGCTCCAAGCGGCCTAAAGGTACCAAAAGCGGCCTTGATAGCCTGAGGTGTCTAGAAAGGTCCAAAGCGGCCTAAGGGTGTTTGAAAGCGGCTTCAAGCGGCCTGAGGTTGTGAAAAGCGGTTAGAGAGGCCTTAGGTTCTGAAAAAGCCTTTGGGAAAAGCCAGCCAAAAGGCCTTCTACTGTTAAAAGCGCGGCCTGAGGCTCTAAAACACCGCTCAAAAAATAACGCACTCGTAGATGCAATCGAGGCGTTCCTCAATGATCTCCCTGGAAATGCCCCAGACGGTTTCGAGTTTCTGTCTCTGAAGAGGTCCCAGAATAGAGAGACAGACGTCCATCAGAGAAGAGAGATGGGGAGAGGAAGAGTCGTCCTGGAAAGAGAGGGAGTTAGAGAGAGAGAGAGAGAGAGAGAGAGAGAGAGAGAGAGAGATTACCTTGCTGTAGCGGTTGATTTTGTCGAAAACAGAGTGTAGATGAACGGAAAAGAGGCACTTGAAAGCGAAGCCGAGGCAGGCAGTTGAGCGGTCGATTAGAGAGCACATTTTGATCAGGAATCTGGAATGGAAGGGGTTGAATTTGGAACGAATTGAGTCCTAAGGCTGGCAGAAGCTGGGCTTAATTGAGCGGCCTAAGGCTGTCAGAAATTGGACTCAATTGAGCGGCCTATGATTGCTTGAAGCGGGGCTCAATTGAGCGCCCTGGGGCTACCAAAAGCGGCCTAAGCCTGCCAGAAACGGCCCTTACCTCAACGGAATGGCTCCCTCGTCCCAGGTGACCACAGCCTTCATCATTCCATCAGCGGCCGGGATCAAGAAGGCAGCCAATTTCTCTCCTTCCTCCTGAAATGTTAAAGTCCTTAATTAAATAACCTTAAAAATTAAGGTACTTAACGTAAATTACATTAAAGTTTAGGGTACTTGGGATAAATCTAAGTTACCTTAAAAACTGCTAAGGCCTTAAAGATTACCTTCTCCGTCTCCAGGCACTTTACAGCCTCCGTAACCAGGCTGTATTCCAAATCACCGGGATTTCCGGAAGAACACGAATCCATCTGCTCTAGAAACTTGGATATGGCTTCGGGAGGCAAATTCTTCTTCTCAGAAGCCTTTGTTGGTGAAGAAGAGGCAGTTTCGGGAGAGAAAGTGCTGTTGAATTGGGAATTTCTGAAAATAATTTGAATTTAGCGCTGAAAATTGGAAGAAAATGTGGTAAAATTAGGGGTTTTTAGGCAAAAACTGACGTCTTCCTGGCAATTAAAAGCCGCTTTTTGGCAGCCAAAGGCCGCTTGATCCGCTTTTGGCAGTGAAAAGCCGCTTTTTAACAACAAAAGGCCGCTTGACCTGCTTTTTTGGCAATTAAAAGCCGCTTTTTGGCAACCAAAGACCGCGTGGCCCGCTTTTTTGTGAATTAAAAGCCGCTTTTTGCAACCAAAGGCCGCTTACCCTCTCTTGAAGTTGTACTGAATCAAATCCTGCAGGCAGAGGGAGCGATCCTGCAATTTGGAGACCTCCGGGCGGACCAGGGGAGAACTGGGTCGTGCCAGGACCTTCAGATGAGAGAATTCCTTGGTCTGAAAGGGAATTTAAAGTTTTTTTTTTAGAATTCAAAGGTCTAAAAACTCGATTTAAAGGTCTAACAATGAATTTAAAGGTCTAACAATGAATTTAAAGGTCTAACAATGAATTTAAAGGTCTAAAAATAAATTTAAAGGTCTAAAAAGAATTTCAAGGTCTACAACAGAATTTAAAGGTCTAAAATTTGATAAATACAGTACCAAACGGTCTTCGGTGAAGGAGGAGGAGGTGATGTTGGCCTTCTTCAAATGGGCGTTGCCGGTGATATGAATGAAGCAGTCGAATTTACTGGACATCTAAAGAGGGAATTAGACAGAGAAGAGAGAGAGAGAGAGAGAGAGAGAGAGAGAGAAAGTCAAAGTCAGAGAAAGAGATGTCTCTGCGTCTCTAACCAACAGGGTGTCTAACCGTATAACTCTAACCGTCTGCGTCTCTAACTGTATGTGTATCTAACCTTTATATGTCTGACCCTCTGCGTCTCTAACCATAGTTGTGTCTAAATGTCTGACTCTCTACCTAATTCGTTTTCTGTGTGTCTGACCCTCTACTTCGCTAACCGAATTCTGGTTGTCTATGTCTCTAACCATCTTCGGCGTCTCTAACTGTCACTGTCTAACCATCTATAGATAACTCAAACTGTATGCGTCTCTAACCTTCTGCATGATTGGATGTCTGCGTCTCCAACTATAACGGTATCTAACCGTCTGACTCTCTAACTACCCTGCGTCTCTAACCGTCTGACTCTGACCCTCAGGTAACCAAAAGCGGTCCAATAAGTCACCAGCGTTTCAAGCGGCCTAAGGGTACCAGGGCGGCTCCGAGCGGGCTAACGGTGCTAAAAGCGGCCACACCGGCCTGGGGATTCCTAGAAACAGTAAAAACGTCCTGTGGAGCCGTCAAAGCGACCTAAGGTTGTTGAGAGCGCTCCGAGCCGCCTGAGGCTATGAAGGGTGTTTCGAGAGAGAGAGAGAGAGAGAGAGAGAGAGAGAGAGAGAGAGAGAAAGAAATAGAGGGAAACATACAGTTTCAGAGCAGAGAACGCAGACCAGAGGGTCTGAAAGGGGGTCGGAGGAGGGCCATTTCGAGCGATCCACCAGAGAGGAGAGGGAGAATTCGCCGATTGGGAGATCCTTGGAAGAAGAGTTCTGAAAAACAAAGCTTACTTTTGAACTTTCTTTAATTTAAAAGAAATTAGAAAAAAAAGATTTAAAATTTAAAAAAAAAATTTTTAAGAAGAAACTAACGACGTTTATCTTGCTGCACATCTTTTTCCAGGCCAATTCCGACTGTTTCGCTTTTTTCTCCTCTTTTTCTTGCAGTTTCTTCACGCGGTCCTGGAAATAGAGGGTTAGAGAGAGAGAGAGATAAGCAGATGATTAGAGACTCAGAAGGTTAGAGAAGCAGACGGTTAGAGACGCAGATGGTTAGAGAAGCAGACGGTTAGAGACGCAGATGGTTAGAGACGCAGATGGTTAGAGAAGCAGACGGTTAGAGACGCAGATGGTTAGAGAAGCAAACGGTTAGAGACGCAGATGGCTAAAGACGCAGATGGTTAGAGAGAGGGAGGGAGAATTCTACCTGCTCCGCCTTCCTCCTCCTATCCTCGGCCGCCTTCTCCTTCAGAGCTCTTTCCTCATTCTTCTTGGCTCGCTCGTCCGCCAGATTCTGCTTTCTCTCCTCAACATGCAAATCTCTCTCGTGCAATTCGTTCCTCCAAACGCCGTCAGTAAGTGTGTTGATGAATTGAACCTCCATTACCTGAAAAAGGAAAATTTAACCTATGTTCCGCTCTCAATCTCTCTTCTAGTTATTTTCAAAAACTCAAAAAAAACGCGTTTCTAACCAGTCTCTTTTTCTCTGCGTCTATAACCCTTCGCTTTTCCTCTGCGTCTCTAACCAGTCTCTTTTTCTCTGCGTATCTAACCAGTCTCTTTTTCTCTGCGTCTCTAACCAATCGCTTCCTCTCTCTCTCTCTCTCTCTCTCTCTCTCTCTCTCTCTCCTTACCCTCGTATCGTCGGATTTCGCCTTCCTCACAATATCGTTAATGTTCCTCTCCCTATTCTCCTGAGCCTTGTCCATCCGTCTCTGCCTGTACAACCGCTTCTTCTCCACAACAGCTGCCTGCTTCTGGAGCACTTCCTCTCTCTAAATTCCAATTTTTTATAAAAGTCACATCATCTAGAATGGAAAAGTTGAAATTTTCAAAATTAAATTATTTGAAAGATCTTTCCCCCCCTGAATTTTGAAGGAAAATCGCAGTCTCAGGCCGCTTTTTGGTGTTGCCAACCTAAGGCTGCTTTTTTGGCAACTAAAGGCCGTACTTTTGGCAACCTAAGGACGATTTTTTGGCAACCTGAGTCCGCTTTTTTGACAACCTAAGGCCGCACTTTTTTCACCTTTTGGCAACCAATGAAGCCGCTTTTTTTGCAACCTGAAGCCCTTGTTACCGCTTTTTTTCGCCTTTTGGAAACCTAAGGCCGCTTTTTTGGCAACCAAAGGCCGCTTTTTATCAGAACAAGACAGCTTTTTTTTAGCAATTAAAAGCCGCTTTTTGGCAACCAGAAGCCGCTTTTTGGCACGATGAGTCCGCTTTTTTTTCAACCAAAGGCCGCTTGACCAGCTATATAGTTCCAATATTCAAATTTTATAGCTAAAATTCACCAAATTCAAATTTTAATCTTTAAAAAAGACTCAAAAATTACCCTCTGAGCCAATTCCTTCAACTTCTGCGTCCTCTCCATCTGCAATCTCTCCCTGGCCGCATCTGCCTTCTTCAGTTTCTCCTCGTGTTTCCTCGAAAAGTCGTTGTCGTCCTTTTCGCAGCGACGCCTCGTCGGAGAGCACATTTTCTCGTGTCGTTCGGCCACCTTTCCCGGCTCGTGGATGTGTCCAATCACGTGGTTCACCAGGAAGTTCTTGATTCCCTCTGAAAATCGGGAATTTTAGGGGAAAATCAGGAATTTTAGACTGCAAATGATGAATTTTTGCCTGAAAAATAGGAATTTTAGGTGAAAATGAGCTAAAAATTGAAGAAATTGGGGGAAAACTAACCCTCGAGAGGCTTGGATTTCCTGGTTCTCTTGGATTCATCGGCTTCTTTGGGAGGAACAGGAGGGGATGGCTGAAACAAAATGATTGGAATATTGCCTCTCTCTCTCACCTCCTTCTCCACAATCGGATGTCCCTCTGCCTCCTCGGTGACCTGTCTCAGGAGCTCCGCATCCATAGATTCTAATTCACTCTCCGTCTTCTCAATCTCCTGGTTGATGCTCTCCTCCTCAATCGCCAGCGACCTCTCCTCCTCCGTCAGCTCCTTCCATTCAGCGTCCGAGTCACCCAGCGGAAGAACTGGTTCCGATCTAAAAATAGAACATTAAAGTAAGATTGAGACCTTTAAACTGGACTTTGAGACATTTAAACTGGACTTTGAAACTTTTAAAATAGGGTTTCGACCTTTAAAATATAGTTTACACTTTTAAAATGGACTTTTAGACCTTTAAAATGCTTTCTGATCATAAAAAAGAGGCTTGGAATCAAAAATCTCACTTAGCCACGCTGTTTTCGGGACTTCCTGGCCCATCTCCACCGTCTCCTTCGCCACTCTCGTTGATGGAATGAAGAGAGGAGGCCTTCGGTCCTTCCTGGCCTTGTTTGCGCGTCTGAAAGAAAATATTTGTTTTTGAAATACGGCAATCGATTGTTTGAATGGGCTCAAAGCGGCCTTTAAAATCAGTTAACTGGGTCAAAAAGCGGCCTGAGACTGTTAATTGGGTTAAAAGCGGCGTGAGGCTGTTAATTGGGTCAAAAAGCGGCCTGAGGTTGTTAATTGGGTCAAAAAGCGGCCTTAGGCTGTTAATTAGGGTCAAAAAGCGGCCTGAGGCTGCCAGGAAGGGAAAAAAGCGGCCGATCTTCGATCTACCATGATCTAATTAGAATACAGTAACACGTACCTGTTTGAGAACCTTGAGCTGTTCGCTGTATTCCCAGGCTCGTTTCCTCACCGCCGCCGGGTCGCTGAAGTTAATGCGGGATACGGTAGGCGCCTGGATCCTCTGAAGACGTTCCCTGGAAAATGTTTTTGGGGTGAATTTAAGTTAAAAAATACCGTTTCTGTCTGGCCAATTTCTCGGTGAGCGAGGGTTTCATGTCCTTCTCCCAGATCTGCTGACGGACGTAGGACATTTTAGCCAGGGAGGCCTGGAATTGGAGGGTTTCATTGATATGGGCTTTTATGAATCCTGGCAACCTCAGGCCGCTTATAAATAGATTTTATAAACCTAGGCCGTTTTCTAGGAATCGTAGTATCCTGAGGCCGGTTTTTTTTTTAGAGATTAGGGCCTTAGACCGTTTCTGCTTTTTGAAAGTTGCCTCTTTTGAGACCGCTTCTTAATCCTGGCAGCCTCAGACCGCCTTTTATAAATGGTGGTCGCCTTTGGCCACTTTCCTGCATCCTTACAGCCTCAGGCCGCTTTTCTTCTCATAGAAGTGTCAGGCCGCTTTTCAAAATTCTGGCAGCCTCAGGCCGCTTCTGCTTTTGGGGAACCGTTTTTTTACCCTTGTGGGCAGCCTCAGACTGCTTCTAGCATCTTAGGAGTCTCAGGCCACGTTTTGTGAATTCGTGCAGCCTCAGGTCGCTTTCTGCCGCTCTCGACAACCTGAGGCCGCTTTCTGCCGCTCTTGTCAACCTCAGGCCGCCCTCAAAACCCCAAACAAACCCTGGTCTGCGGCAGGTCCATGGCACATCGAGGCGACATCAGTTTCCCGGACATGGCTCCTCTCAGCGGCACTCGAGCCTCAGCCACATTTCTTCTGTACCTCACTCCACTGGACAGGCGTTCGTAGACCGAAGGGGGCGGTTGATTCTGAATATTGCAATTAAATTAGTTAAAATGGAACTCAAAAAGAAGAAATCAGTTAAATTTCGATTTATTAACATAAATTAGTTCGAAAAAAGAGGAAAAAGGGCCACAAAAAGCTTCAATTCAACAGAATTTTAAAATAAAAATACAAAAAGCGGCCTGAGGCTGCCAAGAAAAAAGTAGATCACCTGTAGGTCATCTGTAAGTAGTTCTTGCTCCTGGGCTACTGATTCCGTCGTGGTGGAACTGCAGATGCTCTTCCTCTTTCGGTGATTGACCACCTGCCAGCCGTCTTCTGTTTCTGAAAATTAGAATTTTAGGTTGTTAAATCTCATTAATCTAGGTTTAACGCACCTAAAATGAGGCCGAAAGTGTATAGTTAAGGTCTAAAACCTTTAATTTAGGGTTAAAAACCCTAAAATAAGGGAATTATACAGTCAGATCGTTAAATTAGAATATGACACACCAACCTCCATGTAAGTCCTGAATCATCCCACTGGACATTTCCTGAAGAATCATCGGTGAAATGGGGGAACTGGCGGATTTTCGGATCTCCCATGCAACTGCCTGAGGTCTGAAATGGAGGGAATTAGAGAGAGAGAGAGAGACAGAG
This sequence comes from Oscheius sp. G VE-2021, assembly GCA_022343465.1. Taxonomy (NCBI): domain Eukaryota; kingdom Metazoa; phylum Nematoda; class Chromadorea; order Rhabditida; family Rhabditidae; genus Oscheius; species Oscheius sp. G VE-2021. The sequence goes on along the minus strand of JAJQXH010000001.1, from coordinate 94,146 downwards.
AGACAGAGAGACAGAGAGACAGAGAGACAGAGAGAGAGAGAGAGAGAGAGAAGAGAGAGACAGAGAGACAGAGAGACAGAGAGACAGAGAGAGAGAGAGAGAGAGAGAGAGAGAGAGAGAGAGAACGAGAGAGAGACAGAGGGAGAGGGAGAGAGAGGGAGAGAGACAGAGACAGAGAGAGAGAACCCACACTTCTTTGGAAAACGTCTGTTCGAGGTTGATCGCCTCAATCAAAGAGCGGAAGTCTCGATCGGCATTCTGGATGTACATGAGAGCCTCCTGAAAACTTCCTTATACTTCACAACTAGATAAACATTTGAGATCAGGCGGCCTGAGGTTGTCAAAAGCGGCCCAATGACGTCAACAGTGTTCCTAGCGGCTCAGAGCGGCCTGAGGGTACCAAAAGCGGTCCTTTCTGTCTAGGGAATTCTAGAAACGGTTCAAACGCCCTGTGAAGTCATTAATGCGGCATGAGGTAGATAAGAGTTTTTTGAGTGGCCTGAGGCTACCATCAGGGGTTCCAGGCGGTCTGAGGCGGTTGCAGGAAGCGGTCTGAGGTCACCATAAAAAGCGGAAAGTGGCCTAAGGTCGCCAGAAAAAGCGGAAAACGGCCTAAGGTCGTCAAAAAAAGCGGAAAGCGGCCTGAGGTTGCCAAAAAACGCGAAATGGGGCTTGAGGTCATCCCTCCACGACTATCCCGGATTCCCGGGTCCCATGAGGTGTCCGCTACCTTAACCGTTAAGGTCTTAACTTTTAAGACAAATTTGGGGTATTTTCCTTTAATTTTAAGCCCTAAGAACATATGCAAGATTAGCGTGATTTTTTATTGAGATCCATCGGTTACCTTAATAGTTAAGTCCTTATTCTAAGTACTGTAAGATGGGGTTGTTACCTAAACTTTAAGTGCATGGAAACATATTTTCGCTTACCGTAACCCCTGAACTCCCAAAAAAAACGTGATTTTTGTATTTTCTGGGTATTTTAAAGCCACAAGTTGGAGTAATTTGCATATTGCCACCTACCTTGCACCCATTGATACTCTGCTCCGCCCTGCACACTTCATAAAGACAGTCGATTGTACTCTTCAGTGTGGCTATATAATAAGTCCATTCCTTCGCCTTCTTCTTCCTAAACCCCTCTATTTCTATCAGAAATGACCTAATTTCATCAAAAATTGGCTTAAAACAAGGAAAATTGACCAAAAATCAACAAAATTGACCAAAAACCATCGAAATCAGCTGACTTCACCGCAATAACCAAATGAAACGAACCTATTGGATCGTTTCTTGCGAGATCCGCGACTGCTGGAGATCGAAGGACAGCGGGCACGCGGATCTTCCTTAGGAACTGCAGCCTTCTCCGAAGAGGTCATCCCAGAAATTAGAATTTAACAATAGTTTTGAAACCAGTGAGAAAGGCGTGAGTCGCTAATAAACAGGCGCTACGCAATGCACCCGCCAAATTGATACCGTTTCCGAAAAACAGCAGTGCCAGCGAAATATCCCAGCGAAAAGCAAATCGCGGCAAACCCAAGGAGAACAGGATGGGGATAAAAATAATTTATATCTTCTCTCTTGAAACAAAGTATGTATAAATAGAGGCGGAAAAGAACACGTGCAATAAAACGGAGTGGGTGGTTTGGAGAGGTGGCTATTGGAGCTTCGGAGTGCTCATGGGGTACTGCTTGTTCAGGAGGTTGCGCAGGAGGAGGACCATTATCGTGGGGGCGGCTACGATCATGCCGAAGGAGAGCCAGATCTGAAAGAAAAGGAGTTAGATGAAGAATTGGGTGGAGAGAGAACCTCGATAGTCGGCCCGAAGTGGAGCGAGAAGGCTTTCTGGCTGAAGACGAAGGGCTTCACTGAAAAGGAATGATTACAAAACCTAAAAACCGAAGAAATGATCATTGTTTGTGGAAATTGCATCAGAAATCGTTGAAAAATTGAAACTTACTGGTGGTAGTGTTGCGGCTGCTCGTGGAAAACGCCACTCGGTCCTCTACATTGACACGGAACTGAACGGCGACGGGCTCGGTGATGAGGTCGAAGAGCTTCTCTCCGCGGGTGTAGTCCTTCGGCGTGATCACGACAGCGTGGAAGAAGCGACCCCCGCTCGGCAGGCGTCCCAGCTTCACCGAGGTCTTCCCGACGACTTCGGCCAACGCGCCCAGCTTCATTCCGTAATCGTCGTTGAAGCGAATGCTGGAAATGGGGAATTGATGCAATTTATAAAAAAGTTAATGTAATTGATGCAATAATTAACAAAAATCCTACTTTATACAAAAATTGATGCAACTTGATTAAAATTCAATTAAAATCCATCAAACAACTCTTAAATTGATGCAATAAACAGTTAAATCAATGAAATTGAGTAGAAAACCTACTTGGTCAAGGCGTCCGTCTCCAAATTAAACAGTTCGTAGTGGATGGCGCAAGGCTGGCCTTCGACGAGATTGGAGCACATAGGCTCCTTCCGCATGAGAACAGAGGACTAAAACCCTTGGTTTGATGACAAAAAGACTAACAAACCTGTGCTACGTGGAACAGACAGGCTAGGATGGCGACGGAGCCGAAGATGATCATTTTCTGGAATGAAACGTTAAATGGGTTTAAGGAGGAATAAAACAAGCTAAACTGCTTATTTAACTTTAAAACAATTAAACACATTTAAACTCAAAAATCGTTCAGCAAGTTCAAAGAGTGATAAAACACGTTCAAATTGCCTAATTAAAGTATATTTTCTACTTTTAAACTATTTTAAACTACTTTCTATTAAATTAATAAACTTTTACAAACAAAAATGAAACGAGAGCCATCAAAACTGACCCAGAAATGAACTTGCGAGACAGAGCCACGTTTAAATCGGAATACCGCTCTTAGCTACCGTAACCTTTTCTGCGGCCATCGGCGGGAAGTTCAAATTTGTATTTTGATAGCGCTGACTTTTAACTGAATTTTCGTGGATTTTAGGATTTTCAAGCTAATAACTTCCATACATCGAATGAATATTTATTCAAATTGATTGAAAAAGCGGGAAGGTGTAAAGAAAGGGTTCACAAATTGGCGGCAATGACGAAAATTTAAATTTTTGTTAAAAATCTTTGATAAATTTGAACTTTTAAGTGTCAAAAAATAAGTCAAGCGGCCTTTGGCTGCCAAAAAGCGGCTTTAATTGCCAAAATGCAGGCCATTTTGCCTTTAATTGCCGAAAAGCGGCTTTTATTTGCCAAAAATGCAGGCTAATTGGGCTTTAATTGGCAAAAAGCGGCTTTTTATCACCAAAAAAGTAGGTCAAGTGGCTGTTAATTGCCAAAAAGCGGCTTTTATTTGCCAAAAGTGGCCTTGAATTGCCAAAAAAGCGGGTCTTTAATTGGCAAAATTCGGCTTTTAATTGCCAAAAAGCGACTGTTCATTGTCAAAAAAGTGGGTCAAGCGGCCTTTGGCTGCCAAAAGTGGCCTTTAATTGGCAAAAAGCGGCTTTTATTTGCCAATAATGCAAGCTAATTGGGCTTTAATTGCCGAAAAGCGGCTTTTAATTACTAAAAAAGGCAGGTCAAGCGGCCTTTGGTTGCCAAAAGCGGCTCTTATTTGCCAAAAAGCAGGTCAAGCGGCCTTTGATTGCCAAAAAGCGGCTTTTATTTGCCAAAAGTGGCCTTTAATTGCCAAAAAAGCGGGTCTTTAATTGGCAAAATTCGGCTTTTAATTGCCAAAAAGCGACTGTTCATTGTCAAAAAAGTGGGTCAAGCGGCCTTTGGCTGCCAAAAGTGGCCTTTAATTGGCAAAAAGCGGCTTTTATTTACCAATAATGAAAGCTAATTGGGCTTTAATTGCCGAAAAGCGGCTTTTAATTACTAAAAAAGGCAGGTCAAGCGGCCTTTGGTTGCCAAAAGCGGCTCTTATTTGCCAAAAAGCAGGTCAAGCGGCCTTTGATTGCCAAAAAGCGGCTTTCAATTGCCAAAAAAGCAGGTCAAGTGGCTTTTAATTGACAAAAAGCGGCTCTTTGTTGCCAAAACAGCGGGTCAGGCGGCCTATGGTAGCTAAAAGCGGCTATGACCCGTACCATTTTTGCTGCAGAATTTCAGAATCCGGCGGTTGCTTGCTCAAGGAAGACGCCTCATCTGCTTTAACACTGAAATCCTGAAGACTCCACAACTTCCTGAAGATTCTGAAGGCAGACAATGCCGTGTAGAAGCCATCTGGCGAAATATCCCGTTTCAATAATTCATTCATGCGTGCATCCGGACGTCGAGTGGAGCCAACATCAAGCGTTTATCGCTGCTGTCGCCTTCCACTTATTGACAGCACTTTTCAACAACGTGAGTTCCGGAAACAATCACATAGGCAATGCTGAAGCTACTACTTGCTTCTTTGCTCATTTCACCCTCAAGTCAACTATCCTGCTATTACTACAGAATTCGAGCCGATGAACCACTCAGTGACGCCAATACCATAGTAAGTTGAGATTCTTATACTGTAACTAAAACTGATATAGGCTCGCAATTGTAGTTCAAGTATAAATTGGTGTGTCAGGATTATCCACAAAAGTGAATTGGCAGAAACGACGCATGTAGACACTTATGTTGAAGGACGATGTGCATATTCGAAGGAAGAGTGTTCAAAACCACATACGGTAGGTGGGCATCAACAAACAAGAAAGGGTTTCAGTGTTTTGCGGAGGCTCCCAAGAAGACAGGCGAATTCTCAGTGACCGACAACAAATGTTGTTCCCAAGAAGACTTGTCAAACGACACCCCAATGATCAACACGTTGATAATATTAACATTCACCTTGTTACAGTTCCAACATTTATTGGAATAACAATAACAAGTTTACTTGGAAGCCTTCTTCAGCTTAGCCAGCTCAACTCGGATCAGACGGTTGCGGGCCTGCTTGGCCTTCATCAGCTTGAAACGCTCGAAGTCGCTGAGCTTGGTGCGCTAAAATGACCCAATAAGTACCGAAAGAAGGGTGAGACTTACGATGGCCTTGGCGGCGATCTTCTTGGCCCACAGGGTCTGGGCGAACTTCTCGTTGATCTTGGCCTCCTCGAAAGCCTCTTTGACTCCCTTGGTGCGCTGGCCGACACGGATGTTCAGGAGGAACTTGGTCAGCTGGAGGTCCTTCAGGTTGCGGACACAACGGACGACTCCGGAGGTGGGTCCGTCGAGGAGAACCTGAACAAAATAATTAGTAAAATAATGGAAAGGCGAAACATCAGCAGACTTTTACACATCTGGTCAACGTGATTTTGACGAACAAGTCATTTTTCTCAGGTAGTTTCTTTTTTTCAAAAAATCGCCACAAAAGTAACAGAAACCATGGGAATTTTAATCATCTAGCAAACGTAGAAACTAAAAAAAAGAACAACTCAGAACAAGCCTTGAAAAATCATGATTGTGGAACATCAAAATTACGATGACCGGTAGTGTAAAAACTCCAAATTCAAACAAAAACAATGAACTCACCCTGTTGCCGTCGATCACATCGACGATGGTGGCGATCTTGCCAGCATTCAGGCCCTTGGCGATGAAGACAACGCGGCCGACTTGTACCAATCGCTTGAAGACCATGGTGTCCTGGAAAATGATATTTTTGTTGAGCAGAACGCGTTTTAAAAATAGAGAAATAACGAAGAGTTCACAGAAAAATAGCCAACAATAGGGGAAACGTCTCAAAATCGGTCTCAGCGTCAAAATCGAGCATTTTAAGGTTATTTTCACGGAAATCACGCTCTAAAGTGTTTAAATACCGTTAATTTACAATATTTTAGCAATTTAATTGAAAATAACCGCAGCAAAATTCAAAAAAGAAGGTTAAAAAAGAGAAATTTTAGGAAAGAAGGGTTTCCAGTGCAAAACGAAGTTAAAGGACTGCCTCGAAATTTTCGCGGCGGGACCCATTTTGCAGGCCTGGAGAGAATTACAGCCAGTCGGCTGTCACTTAACGGCTTTCGTTATTGTTTCTCATGCTTTCTGTTTGCTTTTCAACCGTTTTTATTGCTTTTTTTGTTTATTTTATTGCTTTAAATTGTTAAAAATATAATATTTTAATTAAAAATTTGGATTTTAGATGGCGGAGGAAGAGAAAACTCCCCAAGAGACGAAGGAAGAGGCGGTTGTGGAGAAGACTGCCGATTCGAATACCGCCTCTGAATTGACGGAAAAGGTGGAGGCCCTGAAAATTGAGGAAAATGGAGCTTCTGGAGAGGAAAAGGTAGGTCAAATATTTAAATCTATTTTAATTTTATTTAATTAGAAGGAAGCCGCCGCCAACGAAGCTTCAGGAGATGAACGAGGTCAAAGCGAAGACGAGGGTAAATTCTAATTTATTTTTTATTTTAATTAGCATTTCAAACCTTAAACTAACCGCAAAATTCAAATTTTCAGAACTCGACGACTTGGACGACGATGAAATCGAAGAGAACCCTGCCTACATCCCGAAAAAAGGTATTTCTATTGATTTTTTGTTATTTTTCTTTATTTTTTGTTTATTAATTAGAATTTTAGGCCGCTATTACATGCACGATTCGAGAGACGAGGGAGGAATCGGCGAATTCGAGGTTAAAAAGAGCCGTGCCGATGGGTCCTGGTCCCACGATAGGTCCGTTTTTCTTCATATTTTATTGATTTTTATTTAAATTTTCATTTATTTTTTTATTTTAGGTACGTGGAACGTTGGCAAACACCCAAGTCTAAGAAGCAAATCGTAGCGAAGTACGTTTTTTTCGGTGCGAAATTCTAATTTTGGTAATTTTGAAGGTATGGATTTGACATTCGCGATGGAGAAACTGAAGAGGAGGCGGCCGAAAGGCACCAAAAGGAGATGGCCATGGAGAATGAAGTAAGTTTTACTATCTTAATTTGTATTTAAATGGTTAAAAATCAATTAATTAATTTTAATTAATTAATTTTTTTTTTGAAAATTTTGATGCCAATGTTTAAAAACATTATTTTTAAGTTTAAAATTAATTTTTTTATTTTATTTTAAATTTCAAATTTCAAAATCAATTTTCAGGGTGAAGCCGAATCGCCACAGCCACGAGAGCAGAACCGACGTGGAGGAAGAGGAGGGCAGTTCCAGAGGGGCCGCGGAGGGCCTCAAGGACCACGACGTTTTGAGAGAAGAGGTGGGAAGGAGTGGTTGAAAGCGGCCTGAGGTTGCCAGGATTTATTAAAAAGCGGCCTGATGCTGCCATGATTGAAAGAAAGCGGCCTGAGGCTGCCAGGATCGATAAAAAGCGGCCCCGAAAAGCAGAAGCGGCCTGAGACTGCCAACCAATAAAAAAGCGGTCCTAAAAAGCGGAAGCGGCCTGAGGCTGCCGGGGAGAGTAAAAAGCGGAAACGGCCTCAGGCTGCCTAGAAGAAAAAATGCGCACCCTAAAAAGTGGAAGCGGCCTGACCTTGCCAGAACCAATAAAAAGCGGCCTGAGGCTACCAAGATCCCTTAAAAGCGGCCTGAGGCTGCCAATTTCAATTTCAAAGGACTAAAAAGTGGCTTCAGGTGATGATGTCGATGACCAGAACGATGGAGGAAACGAAGACTTTGAGGAGAGGGCCGGCGAGCGCAGACAACGCGGCACTGGCAGACCATCCACCGTAGGTTTTCTCCATTTTTAAGCTTAAAAATCTATTTTTAGCAGTTTTTTAAGCCAAAAATGACATTTTTGAGCCCAAAATAGCCTTTTTCAGCTGAAAATTGGCCATTTGAATATAAAATTCATAATTTCAGGTGAGGAACATCCGCGGCGGTCGGGGAACCTACACCACCACTCGCGGTGGCCGTGGAGCGAGGTAGTTTTCTCATTTCATTTGTTTTTGTTTAAAAATATCCTCAAAATTGTCTTTTTAAAAATCGAATTTCAGGAATTTCGACCGTCCTCCGCGCAATTTCGAGCCACGGGAGGAGGGAGAACGTCCCCGCGGGGGAGCCCGCGGAGACCACGAAGGAGAGGACATGATGGAGAACCACCGCCGCGGGGCTACGCGCGGGACTGTTAGAGGTAGGGAGAGGAGAGAGAGAGAGTAATTAGAATTTGGCAATAAAAAGGTGATTTTTAGGTTTCAACGCCCAGCCGGCTCGTCAATTCACGAGGACTTTCTCCAATTCGAGGGGAGGCGGAGCCCGTCATTCTTCCGACAGCAGAGAGGGAGAGAATGGGAACCATAGAGAGGGATTTGAAGGTTAGAGAGAGAGAGACAGAGAGAGAGAGAGGACGGTTAGAGACGCAGAGGAACGTAATGATGTGAGAGACGCAGAGGACTAGAGCGAGAATCTAGAGAAGCAGATAACTATGTATTGGAGACCTGGAGGTAGAGATGCAGAGAAAAGGAAAGGAGGGGAGAGACGCTGATGGTTAGAGACGTAGATAGTTAGAGACGCAGACGGTTAGAGACGCAGACGGTCGCTGTCAGAGAATCAGACAGTCAGACAGAGACACAGATAACTGTTAGAGAGTCAAACAGATAGACATTCAGATGCTAAATTCAAATAACCTCAGGCCGCCTTATCCCAGTTCCGATGCCTATAGGATAGGCAGTGTAGCACATAGCGTCCCTTTTTATTGAAATACGGCGGGCTGAGGTTGTCAAACGCGGCCTAATAAAGCTTTTGTTTTCAGAGAGACGTGCTCCCGGAGGCTACCTGAGCAATCGCGCTCGCGGCGGTCGTGGAGCCTTCCGAGGCGGCAACTCCCGCGGCTTCTCCGGCGATGGCTTCCGCGGCAATTCCGGTCCCAAGAGGTTTGCTAGAGAGAGAGAGAGAGAGAGAGAGAGACCCAATTAATAGCCTCAGGCCGATTTTTGACCCAATTAACAGCCTCAGGCCGCTTTTTGACCCAATTAACAGCCTCAGGCCGCTTTTTGACCCAATTAACAGCCTTAGGCCGCTTTTTGACCCATTAAACCACCCATTTCAGGTACCCAATGCGTCAGGACGGCCCTCCCCGCGGCGGTTTCTCCGGCGGCAGCCCGGACGTGGTCTACTTCGACGCCGCCGGCGCCCCTCCTCCCCCTCAACCCGGCCCCGTGGTCTACTTCGACCCCTCCCAGCAGCAACAGGTATTTTTCTATTTTATTTTCTTTTTTCAATTTTTATTATTTTTTAAAATTAAAACTTATTAAAAATCGATTTAATAACGTGTTCAGTTTCAGCAACCGCGCCAGCTGCCGCCTCGCGAGAAGAAAATCATCGAAATCAGGAACCCCAACTAAGTCCGCTTGAGTGCTATTTATTTGTGCATTTTCCCCTATTTATTGTGTATTTATTAGTCGAAGCAGAATGTCAACCCACACGCGATTCTTGTGATTCCACACTCCTCTCAATTGTTAACCCCTCTCTTGTTATTATATAAAACTCTTCGCCGTTTTTTTATTAGTGACACTTCATCAGACTACAGCAAGAAAAGAAAGTGGGCGCTTTTGGCAGCTAAATGCCGCTTTTTGGCAATCGAAGGCCGCTTTCCCTCTTTTTTTTAAACCAAAGCCGTTTTTTGGCAGTCCGCTTGTTTCCATTTTTCAGCAAAAAGCCGCTTTTGGCAATCATAGGCCGCTTGTTTCGCTTTATTTAACCGAAAACCGCTTTTTGGCAACCAAAGGCCGCTTGGTCATCTTTTTCTCAACTAAAAGCCTTTTTTCAACAAAAGGCTGCTTTTCTGGCAACCAAAGGCCGCTTTTAAACAACCAAGGCCGCTTGGTCCTATTTTAAAACCAAAGCCGCTTTTTGGCAACCAAAGCCCGCTTGGTCCAAATTTTCAAGCCAAAAGCCGCTTTTTGACAACCAAAGGCCGCTTGTTTTGCTTTTTCTCAACTAAAAGCCGCTTTTTGGCAAGAAAAGGCCGCTTGGTCCGAATTTTTAAGCCAAAAGGTGCTTTTTTCGCTTTTTTCCCGTGGGATAGTCTACCCGGCCAATCCAGTAAAACTGTCAGACACGCGGGTTCTATACCGACTAAGGCTATTTTTTCACTTTAAAAGAGATTTAAACTACATAGTGTTACAAAGTGGTGTATTTACGATTAGTATTAAAATTAATGTGCTCTGAAAAATATATTTAATATATTTTAACTTTATAAGTTAAATAATATTTTTTATTTGAGGTTTCCTCACCTGGCCAGGACCTCTAATCCTTATATCTAATTAAGTAACTAATTCTCAGATTCTAGGTTGCCTCACCTGGCCCAATATATTCTGCATCGTTACCTGTAATTAGGACCCGTAATCAACAAATTCGCGCCTGATTAGGACGTGGATTCTGACGTGATGGTGTGAATTCTGCGGGGGGGGGGGGGGGGGTGAACTCTCTCTCTCTGTCTCTCTCTTTCTCTTCTCTTCTCTCTCTCTGTCTTTCTCTTCTCTCTTTCTCTTTCTTTCTTTCTTTCTTTTCTCTCTCTCTCTGTCTGTCTCTCTTTCTCTCTTTCTCACTTTCCTTTCTTTCTCTCTGTCTCTCTCTCTTTTTCTCTTTCCTCTGTCTCTCTTTTTTCTCTCTCTCTCTCTCTGTCTCTCTCTCTTTCCCTCTCTCTCTCTCTTGCATTAGAAGTTTGTAAAGGCAAAAAGAAGGAGGAGAGGAAGCAGATATACAGTACTGAGTACCGTTAGACACATAGAGGGACAAGCTTAGGTAGAAAAACAAAGTGCAACATACAGCTTTCGCCAATCTGGAATCAGCCAAAACGGCCCTTAGTGTAGCGGAAATGAGATACGCAATACGATAGACAAAGTTGAATGTGGAGATTTAGATATTCTAATTAATATGCAAAGTTTTGGCCGCTGATTTCATTTTGGCTGACTATATATAGCTGTACCTTGTTATGACCAACCGTAACCCGAGCCCAGAATGCGAAATTGGCCAAAAACTCTCAGAAAAGTGTTTTTAGGTCAAATGAATGTATTTTACAAAGTTTGAGGCAATTCTAAAGCCTAGCCTTGTTTCCAATAACGCAAGGTGGCACTGCCCTTAGAGGAAATTTTGTGTTAACACGCCGTGGGACCCCTATAAGTCGATTTTTTCAAAGTTCTAAGACATTCATTTCGTAGCAAATTTTATGCTTGATTTCATGGTTGTAGTGAAAATGCTTCCATTTTGGTCCCTGTACACTAAAATCTCAAAAAACCTCAAAAATTAATGTTTTTTGAACTTTGAAAATACATATCTTACTCCAATATGCATATTTTCAAACGATTTCATTCGACCAAATTGTCCATGCATCCACAGAAATCGATTAATGCATAGATCTCCACATTTGGACGATTTTGAGCTGACTTACAGTAACACATGACGACCTACCGTAACCCGGGTCAAAAAATCGATATTGACCCAAAACTTTCACAATAGTGTTTTTAAGTCAAATACATGTTTTTCACAAAGTTTGGGCAAAATTCATGACATTCGATTTTTCCCATGTCGCAGGGGTGGGAATACTGCTCGACAGTTAGAGAATTCTTGTCTTAAGGTGATGGAAGATCAGATACGCAGAGGAAACACCGCTTTGGTGAAAAAGGGTATCTAACAAAAATATGCAAAAGATGAAAAGAGAGAAAGAGAGCTGTAAGACAAACAAAAACAGAAAATGAAACCTGGCTCTTAGCCTAGAGCCTTCTGTATTGACAGTCTTTTAATGGGTTTTCTGCCGACTCAGCTTTTTGAGTTTGTTTTTATTTTCTCTCTCTTCGATCACACGCTTTACAAATTTGATTTTGATAACTTCCCTCTAATCCTAGTTAAAGATAGATAGATATATAGTGACTGATTTTCTCTTTTAAAAAGGAAACGGCGACGGTCTTCCGATGTCGTTTTAACATCGGCCATGCGACGCCCCCTCCCTCAAAAAGATGGCCTGGGAACGTAACTTTAAACACAGGTTAACCGAATTCAAAGAAACGAACGCAGAGAATAAATTTTCAATTACCATGAGAGACAATCCTTTTAAACATTGGGCATTTGGTGTCTTCTATAGCATCTTCAGGCCGTTTCTTAAAATGACCTCACCCGGCCTCTTTTCTACAGCAGATGACCGCAGACGGCATTCTTAAGCCGCTTTTTAAACCGCAGATGGCTCTGCTTTTTACCGCAGAAGACAGCTTTTTTAACCGCAGATGGCATCCTCAGGCCGCTTTTTGGCGCAGGTGACATCCAACGGAATACGGTAGAAAACTTCCCCTGTGTGTTTATTACATTAACACATCCGACTACAATAAAAAACGAAAACGGATTGTAGGGGGACCTCGTAATGGGAATGAGATGCCAGGGGAACTAGGGGTAGGTGGGGCTGGTGCAGGGCGTCAGCAGCTGGGGGGTGCCCGGGTCAGCCACGAAGCCGTCTTCGACCTGGAAAGAGAGAGGTTATTTGAGAGAGAGAGAGAGAGAGAGAGAGAGAGAGAGAGAGAGAGAAAAGAAAGGACCTGATGAGCGAGGACGTCCTCATTGGCTCCAACTTCAGGCGAATGGAGATTAGCATAGGAGGGAGGGGCTTGCTCCAGGGCCAACTGCGGTCCGCTCGTCGTCTGCTTCTCAGTCTCATCTTCCAATTGCTGAAAAACCATCAAATAAATAAATCAATCAATCAATACAATATCGATAAAAGTTCGTATTTAGAACTCAAATCCCCATTTCTTAGCACAAAAATCGGTCCCTCCAGCAGGTTTTTCTCACTTCCGACGTTATCGCAATGTAAACAGTGATTCACAGCCGAAGATTCCATTGCGTCAATCGTTTACCACGCAATAACTAAAACAAAATGGGAATTCAAGCAAGAATTTCGGGGGGGGGGGGTTCGTAGCGCAAAATGACGTCATTGTACTTATTGACAGGTGGTTGGCAGAGACCACCCATGAACTATCGATTTTAGCTAGTTTAAGGACTTCCGGACCACCCAGTTAGACAAGGAGGCGTCGCTTTTGACTTGAGGCGGCCTGAGGTTGCCAAAAGCGGGCTAGTGACGTTAGCAGTGTTCCAAGCGGCCTAAGGAAGCCAGGAGCGGTACTGGCGGCATGGGGATTCCCAAAACTCCTTCCAACAGACATGTGGAATAATAGAAGCGGCCTAAGGTTGTCGACACGGTCTCAGCGGCCTGAGGCTACCAGAAGCGGCTTCCTAGAAACGCTTCAAACGGCTAATCGAGCCATCGAAGCGATCTGGGGTTGTTAAGAGCCCTCCGAGCGGTCTGAGACCACCAAGGCGGCACCAGGCGGCCTGAGGCTATCAAGGGCGGTTCAAGAAAGTACCTCCAGAAAGTCCATATCCCAGTTTCCGTTGAGCAGGTCACGGCAATTGTCGATGTTCATGTCGACTCCGTTGAGGTACTCCTGCAGTTCCGCGGAGATCTGGCGCTCCAGCGCCGGAGACAAAGTGAGGAGGGGAGATGGGGTCTGGATCGGGGCGACTACCTGGAACATCTGGTTTCACGGGGTCAAAAAGCGGCCTGAGGCTGTTAATTGGGTCAAAAGCGGCCTTAGCCTGTCAACTGGGCCAAAAGCGGCCTTAGGCTGTTAATTGGGTCAAAAAGCGGCCTCTCTCTCTCTCTAACCTGGCTAGAGCTGGATGGCTGAACTGCCTGGGGAACCAGCGTCTGTACCACCTTCTTCTTGGCTGGCAGGGGCTGCAGGGCCGGCTGGTAGTTCTGCGGAGGCACGGCGTACTGAGACTTCTGGGGGAAGACACGGGCCGGCTGCTGGTCTGAAAAATACCTCTATACATTAGAGAGAGAGAGATAGAGAGATAGAGAGAGAGATAGAGAGAGAGAGAGAGAGAGAGAGAGAGAGAGAGAGAGAGAGAGAGAGAGAGAGAGAGAGAGGAAAGTACCGGAATTCGAAGGCGAGGGGACATCACTGTAGTTGTTGCTGTTCTTCGAAGTCGGCGAGGAGACGAACTGTCCGAATTCGTCGGTGACGTCAGCTATGATAGGGCCCCTGAAAATTAGAATTTTAAGCTTTAAAAATTATATTTTTGACGATTTAGACCGTTATAACCGCAAAAAAGCCTAGGCCGCTAGGCCCACCAGTCGCTTTTTCTCTGCGTCTCTAACCCTCCGCTTTTTCTCTGCGTCTCTAACCTTCCGCTTTTTCTCTGTATCTCTAACCCTCCGCTTTTTCTCTGCGTCTCTAACAAGTCGCTTTTTCTCTGCGTCTCTAACCTTCCGCTTTTTCTCTGCGTCTCTAACAAGTCGCTTTTTCTCTGCGTCTCTAACCTTCCGCTTTTTCTCTGCGTCTCTAACCAGTCGCTTTTTCTCTGCGTCTCTAACCTTCCGCTTTTTCTCTGCGTCTCTAACCCTCCGCTTTTTCTCTGCGTCTCTAACCTTCCGCTTTTTCTCTGCATCTCTAACCCTCCGCTTTTTCTCTGCGTCTCTAACAAGTCGCTTTTTCTCTGCGTCTCTAACCTTCCGCTTTTTCTCTGCGTCTCTAACCAGTCGCTTTTTCTCTGCGTCTCTAACACTCCGCTTTTTCTCTGCGTCTCTAACACTCCGCTTTTTCTCTGCGTCTCTAACCAGTCGCTTTTTCTCTGCGTCTCTAACAAGTCGCTTTTTCTCTGCGTCTCTAACCTTCCGCTTTTTCTCTGCGTCTCTAACCCTCCGCTTTTTCTCTGCGTCTCTAACCAGTCGCTTTTTCTCTGCGTCTCTAACCCTCCGCTTTTTCTCTGCGTCTCTAACCAGTCGCTTTGTCTCTGCGTCTCTAACCAATCGCTTTTTCTCTGCGTCTCTAACCAGTCCCTTTTTCTCTGAAGGTCAATAGAAACGCTCCAATCGGTATTTAGACCCATAAAGCGGCCTGAGGTTCTTAAAACCGCTCCGAGCGGCCTCAGGCTACCAAAAGCGGCTCCACGCGGCCTTAGCCTGCCCCAACCGACCTCTCCTCCCTCTGATAGTTCTGCTGCTGCTGGAATCCTCCGTTATCCGTCAGTTCCCTCTGCAGCCGATCCAAAATCTCCGTCAGATTCGTACTGCTCGACGAGGCGCCGGCCGTGCGCGGCCGTTTGTTCGGCGGCGGTTCGTCGATCGCCAGGACGCCCCTCTTGAGCACCCTCTTCGAGAGATTCGGCTGAACCATGGCCACCAGGAATTGCACCAACTGAATAAAAAACATTTTAATCAACATTTCCAATATTTCTAGGTCAAAAAGCGGCCTGAAGCTGATAATTGGGTCAAAAAGCGGCCTGAGGCTGTTAATTGGGTCAAAAGCGGCCTGAGGCTGTTAATTGGGTCAAAAAGCGGCCTGAGGCTGTGAAAAATGCCCTGTGAAAAAAAATGAAAAAAAAGAGTAAGATTTAGAATTTGATGCCCTAAAATTCACCTTGGTGACGACCTGCTGCTGGCGGTTGTGCTGCTGTCTGACGTGGTCCAACTGCTCCCACAGGGTCTCGTTTTCCCTAGAAAAAGGCTTAATTTAAGCAAAGAATAGGACGACAAACTTGGTGAGATCGTGCATTTTGTTGTCCATGTTGCGCTGTTTCTCGCGCAGCTGGCGCAGCTCCTCCGTGATCATCTGGAGGTTGTTGTGGGTCTGCACGGCGATGGCGGAATTGTCGGCGGTACGGTTCGATTGCTGGAATTGGACAGAATTAGGCAGTTAGAGAGAGAGAGAGAGAGAGAGAGAGAGAGAGAGAGAGAGAGAGAGAATCAACGCCTGCGTCTCCAACCGTCTCACTCTAACCGTCGTCTGCGTCTCTGACACAAACCCTATGTCTCTAACCATTTGGGTCTACTCATCTGCCTGACTTCAACTATCTTTATCTTCTGCGTCTCTAACCCTTATGCCTGGTTCTCTGACCGTCGTGTCTAACCGTCTGACGCTCAAACAATCTGCGTCTCTAGCCGTCTGGAGCCTTGACCTCTGCGTTTCTAACCAGCTGTTTCTCTAACTCTGCGTGTCTAGCAGTCTGAGTCTTTAACCTACAGGGTGTCTAATTATATAACCTTCAAACTGTCTGCGTCTCTAACTGTTTAGGTCTCTAATCTTTGGAATGTCTGGTTTAATGATTCTCTAACCGTCTGCTGCTTATCTAACTGTCTACGACTCTGACCCTCTGAAACTCTGGTTGTCTGCGTCTCTGACCATTTCCGCCTCTAAGCATCGTTGTGTCTAACCGTCTGACTCTACCTGTTTCGTCCTCTGCGTGTCTGACATTCGTATCTAACTGCCAGATTACATAACCGTCTGACTCAACCTCTCTGCGTCTCTAACAACCCTCAACCTCTGCCTTCCTCTGCGTTTTTAATTCTCTGCATGTCTGGCTATTTGCGTCTCCAACCGTCTAGGTCTCTAACGATATTGTGTAACTCTCTGCGTCTCTAGCCTGCCAAATGCCTAGCCGTCTGCGTCTCTAACCCTCTACACATCTGGTTGTCTGATTCTCTAACCATCTGTGTCTCTAACAATCAGCGTGTCTAACCGTCTGGCTCTCTAACCCCCGAGGTAGCCAAAAGCGGCCTAAGGCTGCCACAAGCGGTTCTAGCCTGGGGATTGCTGAAAACTATCAAAGCGATCTAATGTTGATAGGGGCGGTTCAGAGAGGCCTGAGGCTACCAGAAGCGGTACTAGAGCGGCCTGAGGTTACCTAGAATGGTTAGAAAGAGAGAGGAATACAGAGAGAAAGGCAGAGACAGAGAGAGAGCGTTAGAGAAAGAGAGACCCACCCTTCGTTTGATGTTGACCATGAGGTCCGGCCTTCCTCTGATGAAGCACGTGTGGCTGAATTCCAAGTGGTCCTGGTCCGATTCGCTACGGGTCAGACCGCCCTTGTCCAAAGGAGACACTTTGCGGAAGCCGTCTGAAACAATCCATCATGAAAAAGCCGCTTCTGGCAACGTTAGGCCGCTTTTCAGCCCATTTTTGGTATCTATAGGTCCCTGAATCTGCCTCTATTTCAAGCAGCAGCCTGGCTCAAAACGGCCGCTTTTGGCAACCACAGGCCGCCCACATGGGCCCCACTTTAGCCCTGACATCCATCTGGCTCCAATTTTACCCTCATTTAGACAACCTTAACGTCGCAAAATTCAGAAACTTACACATATTGAGCTGGCGGATGAGGCTGTTCAAATTGTTGTGCTTGAAGTAGTGGGGAAGGACGTTGCGGCAGAACGAGTAGGGATCCACGATGTGGAAGCTGTAGCCACTCTGAAACCAAGAAATTAGCATTTAAACCACATAATTTGCTCAAAAACTCGGGTTTATTAGCTTTAAAATTGTAAAATAGGCCTTTAAGATGTCTAAAACCCCTGAAAATTAAGGAAAATCCCTTAAAAATTAAGGAAAATCCCTAAAAATCGTGAAAAAATCCGAAACTTTTTAAGCAATAAAAATGTAAAATACCTTAAATCCCTTAAAAAAATCTAGGAAACGCGAAATTAGCTTATAAATTACTTTCATGGATTTTCCCTTTAAAATTAAAAAAAGACAAATTCCTAAAAAAAAAAAAACCCTTGAAAATTAAGAAAATTTTCAACAATTATAGAACCCAATTAAAGATATTTAAAATTGTTTTTTCTCATTAAAAATGTAAAAACGACCTTTAAAAGGAAAAAAAACCTTAAAAATTAAGAAAAACTCCCTAAAATTAAGGTAAAACCTCCCAAAATTAAAGAAATTTAAAATAGATTTTTTCCCTTTGAAAATATAAAATAGACTTTTAAAATGAAGAAAAAGCCTTAAAAATTAAGGGAAATTCCTTAAAAAATGGGGGAAACCCCTAAAAGCAAGAAATATGGTTTTAAATCAATTTAAAATAGATTTTTTTCTCCTTAAAAATGTAAAATAGACGTTTCAAATACCTAAACCTCTTTTTTTAAATAAGAAAAACCCCTTAAAAATAAAGGAAAATCCTTAAAATTCAGGTAAAAAACCCACATCATCCCATCGGATTATGTTCTGGTAGGAGGGGTCTTCGACGATATTCCACAGTTTGATGAGGAAGAGGGGCATTTTCTCCTCATCTTTGGCCGACGGCATGGGGACGGCCTGAAGGAGGGAATGAATGGCTTGAAATGAGGCAGTTTTCCATAGGCAAATAAGGAAAATATGCAAATTTTTGGTTTAAGCCTCAGGCCGTGTTTTGCTGATCCTGGCAGCCTCAGGCCGCTTTTTCTTCAATCCTGGCCGCCTCAGGCCGCGTTTTATTGATCCAGGCCGCTTTCTATTAATCCTGGCAGCCTCAGGCCGCTTATTATGGATCCTGGCCGCCTCAGGCTGCTTTTTATCGATCGTGGCAGCCTTAGGCCGCTTTTAAGGGATTACGGTAGGCTCAAGCAGCTTTCGTGAATTACGGTAGTCTAAGGCCGCTATTTTTATGAATACTGGCAGCCTCAGGCCGCTTTTTTCAATACACCTGGCAACACATGACCGCTTTTTGTAGGTTCAGGCAGCCTCAGGCCGCTTTTTATTTATCCTGGCAGCCTCAGGCCGCTTTTTATGGATCCTGGCCGCCTCAGGCCGCTTTTTTATCGATCGTGGCAGCCTTAGGCCGCTTTTACGGATCCTGGCCGCTTTTAATTGATCCAAGCAGCCTCAGACCGCTTTTATTAAATTTGGCACCCTCAGGCCGCTTTCTATGAATTCTGGCAGCCTTAGGCCGCTTTTTCTTCAATCCTGGCAGCCTCAGGAGGCTTTTTATGAATCCTGGCAGCCTCAGGACGCTTCAAACCACCTAAAACCTCTCATAATTCGGCCTACCTGTGGCAGCAACTGCGAATTGAGGACCTGAAGCGGCTGCTGTTGTTGGTTGTCGTTGGCGACGTATTCGACCTTGGGTACGCGTTCCATCTGGAGACAGCTGTTGGTGAATTTCTAACGAGGAAGGAAAGAGACAGAAGGCAACGATGCACTATTCGGACATTATTAATACGCTAAGAAGGGGCAGAGAGTAATGGCTACGAGAGGACATGACTGAATATTAAATGCGGGCAGTGGCATTGGGATATCTTCGTGTTGGGACCCATAAATTTGTGAATTTTAAATTAAAATTGAATACAGATGGATGTCAATAAATCAATAAAAACTAAGCTTATTTTAAAGGACTGCCAATTGCAAAAATCAAATTTTAAAGCCGGTTGATTTAAAAATCGATATTTAAACATTTAGAGAGTTGACTGTGGGACTGTCGTGCCAGGACCCAAAAATTCAAGAAATTTGTATTTTTAAAAGAAACTACTAATACAATCACAAGAAACAATGTTTTAAAGGACCGAAAAACGCGAAAATCGATTTTTTAAAGGACTGGCACGGTGATTTTTATCGAATATTCGTATCGGGACCCATAAATTCGAATATTGACTGCCAAATGGGTGTCAATAAATCAATAAAAATCTATATTACGTAAAGCAATTCACTTTAAAATCAGATTTTAAAGGACTGACAATCGCAAAAATCGATTTTTAAAGCTGGTTCATTTAAAAATCGATATTTAGAACTCAATAACAATCCTGATTACATCATTTTATCCCAAAAAAGTAAAACTTTAAAGGACTGGAAACACTTTTATAGGACTAGAACCTGTTTAAAGGACTGTGGGACATTCGCTCCGGGACCAAAAAATCAATAAAAGTGATATTTTGAAGTAACTACCAGCTGGGTGTCCATAAAACACCAAGAAATCACTGTTTAAAGGACTTAAAATCCCGAAAATCGATTTTTAAAGGACTGTCAGGGTGATTTTCCATTAGAATGTTATTGTGGCCGCTAATGGCAAGCATAGGCCGCTTTGGATGGCAGCCCTGGGAACCTCAGGCCGCTTAAATGGCAGCTAAGCGATAGAGACGTTTAAGTGAAACAAAATACGTAAACAAAATGAAAAATTAGAAATTTAGTTTCAACAGCTTAATTTTGGAACCTTTTTACGGTAATTACAGTAAACTGGTAAAAAGAAAATTGGGAAATACGGTAACTCCAAATTTTGATGTAATTTTGGTATTTGAATTTTGCAAATATGTGAAATCGATCGGGGATTTGGGCTGCTCTTGGCTACCGTAGGCCGCTTTTGTTTATAAAATAAGACCCTTGGGTAACAGTAGGCCGCTCTGGTAATAAACCTGCCGCTAGTGGTAAGAATAGGCCGCTCCTGGTAGGCTCCGGCCGCTTTGGGCGGATGATGACGTACGCAGCAGGCAAAAACTCCCTCTTCCATGAGATTAGCATATTGCACGTGATTTTTAAGAGTAGAAGTGGTTAAACAAAGGGCGGGTCAGTTGCCAAGAGCCCCTCTCGGCCAAGGATTACCATACGTTGTCATGGCGACGGTACCTGGGTCAAACCGCCTCCAAACCCCCCCCCCCCTTTTTTTTTGCAATATTCCGGGCTCATTAACGAAAATTAGCTGCGTAAACAAGGTGCTGTATGCGAAATGAGGCAATCGCACGGGCCCTTCACATGCCAATCCGGTTCCTTGTGTACTATTACGCAATTTCGCAATAGAGCCTCGGGCTTTCTTTGGGTCTTGGAGGGATTTCCCCAAAAATCGCTTTATTTCATGAATATTGCACTGGAATCCTCGCAATTAAGCACCGGAAAGGGCAGAAAAGTGCGCGAAAAGGGGACAAAAACGGCCTTGTAGCCAGTCGGGTGGTTAGAAAAGGGGCGGAGCCTGGCGCAAAAAACGTGCGCCGATAGGCAAAAATGCAACCGGGGCGCGGAAAATGCAGCCTGGACCAGCCGTCACCAGGAATTCTCGTTTGTTTTTATTGAACCGAAACGGTTTAAGGTACTTTTAAGGCCTTATTTAAGGGGTTTAAGGCGCCAATTTTTTTGGAATTAGGGTAATTCCAAGAAGAGGAGAGATCGGGGGGTTAGATTGGAGCCCACGGACAATGGATTAATGAGCGCAGTGTAACTCCAAACGCCGTTCAGGGTGTAATGTGTAATAGCCGGTGATCCTTCAGTCCACTATGTATGAATATCAGAGATCAAACTGTGTAATTAGCCTACTTTAAACTAATTCTGTCATTAATTATCAATTTTATCCCTATTTCGGACAATTCCACCGTCTCCAGGGGCTTATTTTGATATAAATTAGCAATAAATTCGTGAATTATCATTTTTTACGCCTTCAGATGCGATAAAAACGCAGAATTCCTTCGCAATATGCAAATTCTTGGAAAATAAGAGCCCAAAATATTCTTCAAAAGGGCTGTGCACGAAAAAATGCAATGGGTGCATGAAAATTTACCGTCATTTGGCTAGGTCGTTGGATTAAAATACCATTGTTTTTAAAAATTGTTTATTTTAATTCTGAACCGTATTAAAGGCTTACTTTACTTTTAAAATTAAAAAGTTATTGATTTTTGGAAATAAAACTGATTTTGTGGTTAAAAAATCGATTGCTCGGCGTGGGCGTCGCTATTTTGGCTGTGATTCATGGCAATAAAATTTTAACTTTGATTGTCCCCTTTCCGGTGGATTTGATATTGATTTTTCTGGTTTTCTGGTATTTTGTTTGTGTTTTAATCAATAACACGTAAAATAATTTTGAAACATCGATATTTTTAGGGGTTTTCCGAAACAACAGCCGGAAATCAACGATTTCAGTTCTTCTGTCTATTCTGCCCTGTGTTTACAGCTGATTATTGATTTGATTTTTAAATTTAAATTTTCAATAACATCCAAATTTGGAGGTACCGTACCCCTGCCTTCCATTTTGCCAGTTAGTTGTAATTACCGTAATCAAGGTGCCAAAATTCAGCTGTTGATATTGATTGTCTTACATTTGTATTTTCTCTGTGTATCTATTTTTGCTAAAACGTTAGGTTCTCGTTAAGGCGGTCTAAGGGGCCTGAGGTTGGCAAACACGGCTACCCCAAGCGGTCTATGCCTGCCAGGAGCGGCCTTTTCCTGATAAAGCGGCCTGAGGCTACCGTAGACATTTAATAAGTTCCAAACCTACAGTATTTACTATTTTAGCCCTTTAAAAATTCGACTTTCTCGATTGACAGTCCTTTAAAATATCGATTATTTGGTTCTTATTGACACCCATCTGGCACGATTTCAATTAAAATTATTCTAATTGTCGTACTTTTTAATAAAAAAGGCTTTTAAATTTTTTTCCGATTTTTTTCAAACGACATGTTCCAGATGCCGCTGGTGAAGCGTGCGACCTCCCCGGTCGCTGTGAGCCGGCACTGCCTCCCAGACAACGTGAACAAGGACGAACTGCAGTGCATCGCCAACGGCACTTTGTGCAATCTGATCCGCCAGCTGAGTTCCCTGAGCCAGCATGCGGAGAATATTGTGGGGGAGATCACCAAGGAGGCCCTGAAACTGGACCACAAGTCACAGGCGCTCGAGAAGAGGATCGAGAGACTGATGGACAAGGTGGAGCAACAGGACGCCAACAATGAACAGGGTGCTTTTTTTGTTAATTTTATCTTCTTTTTTGAATTTTAGGTAGAAAAATGAGCTAAAACGGTCTAAAAATCATCAAAATCGCTTCCGGGCGGTCATTTTGATCCTAGAAAGTCTGGAAATGGTGCCAGAATGCTAAAAAAAAAAAAGCGGAAAGCTGCCTGAGGTTGCCAAAAAGCGAAAGCGGCCTGAGTTTGCCAAAAAGCAGAAAGCGGTCTGAGGTTGCCAAAAAGCGAAAGCGGCCTGAGTTTGCCAAAAAGCAGAAAGCGGTCTGAGGTTGCCAGAAAAAAGCAGAAAGCGGCCTGAGGTTGTCAGAAAAAGCGGAAAGCGGCCTGACGTTGCCAGAAAAAAGCGGAAAGCGGCCTGACGTTGTCAGGAAAAAGCGGAAAGCGGCCTGAGGCTGCCAAAAAAAGCTATCGTAATCCGTTTAAAGGTCTAATCCCCATACACTAAATCGTGCTCCACTTGGAGGGGGGCCCCGCAGGGCCAAAAATTTTGGTTGTAAGGTAGGTACCTATGGTATTTGGGAGGGTCCGCAGAGTTACGTATATAAAATTCCCAAAAAATTATTAAAAAATTTTAGAGAGGGTCCGCGGGAAATTTTCGGGGTTGTGGGGGGTCCGCAGACCCCACCCGGACCCCCCAATTTAGTGTATGCTAATCCCTCTATTTTCAGCCAGTCTGGGTGAGATCCAGATGCGCAAGGCCTTCAAGAGCAGCATGCTCATCGACCAGCACACCCTCGACAGGACCACCCTCCCCACGGCCCTTACCGAAATCTACTCCAAATGCGATCCCCCACCGAATCTGGACGCTCTGAATCCATACAGGTTAATTAATTAGAATATTAGGCTGTTAATTGGGTCAAAAGCGGCCTGAGGCTGTTAATCGAGCCAAAAAGCGGCCTGAGGCTGTTAATTGGGTCACAAAGCGGCCTTTCTCTCTCTAACCCTCTCTATTTCAGAGATGATCCCACCAACGCCCTCACTCTCTACACGAATCCCTCGTTCTTCTTCGATCTGTGGAGGAAGGAGATGTTAAAGGACTGTCCGGATCCGAGGAGGAGGGTCAAATCGCCGGATGCTAATAAGAGTCCGAAGAAGAAGAGAAGGCCGATGCCACAGCAGAACGACGCGCCAAGACCTCATGTGAATAGGTACGGTAGCCTCAGGCCGCTTTTTGGATTACGGTAGACTTAGGCCGCTTTTTCGGATTACGGTAACCTCAGGCAGTTTTTTTGGATTACGGTAGTCTGAGGCCGCTTTTAATGGATTACGGTAGCCTCAGAACTGGAATTCATCCGCGGACTAATTCCCCATATCCCTCAATTCGTCCGCAATACAAAAGTTTTTCGTTTCCATAGCTGATAGTTCTACCATTTTACGGACTAATTGACTGTTTTTGAGGACCAATTGACGGATGATATCCAAAAAACAAGGAATTGATCCGCAAAATCGAGAAAACTACAGAAATTCAGTTCAATGTGCCCTTCACAACGTGCCAATTGGTCCGCTAGTTCGGAATTCGTCCGACAATTCATCCGCGGACCAATTCCTTATAGTCTCCAATTCGTCCGCAATGAAAATGGACGTTACATTTCTCGAAAACTCATTAGTTCTACTACTCTACGGACTAATTGACAGAGTTTGAGGACCAATTGGCGGATGATAAACGGGCGATTGGGAAAAAGAAGGAATTGGTCCGCAGATGGGCGTCAATTAGTCCGGAAATGGGGAATATTGATTGCGAGATTGATCCGTTAGCCAATTGGTCCGCTAGTTCCGCATTTGAGGGATTCGGGGGTGTCAATTGGTCCGCAAGGTTGACGTGTCTTGGCAGCCTTAGGGCGCTTTTTTCGGCTTCTGGCAACCTCAGGCCGCTCAAATCTCCCCTCTTTCAGGTACAACTCGAACCGCCCAGCCCCGATGGGAGCCCTCTCCTTCCCCGAAGAATACCAGGCCCCTCAGCAGTTGGGTCTCCAACTCCACCGAAATGTAGGCTACCAGGTACCCCCCTTTGTCTCCCAATATGCAAATCCCTCGCTTAGCCCCAGGCGCCCCTCGTCCCTCCGCCAGGGATGTCCGTCCGTGCCGCTCCTCAGCTGATCGAGCGAAATGACGCTCGTCCCTCTGTCAGTCCTCCCAGAGACATTGTCAAGGTCTGCTTCTCTAGCCTCTCTCTCTCTCTCTCTCTCTCTCTCTCTCTCTCTCAAAAAACGGCCTTAGGCTGTTAATTGGGTCAAAAAGCGGCCTTAGGCTGTTAATTGGGTCAAAAGCGGCCTGAGGCTGTTGATTGGGTCAAAAAGCGGCCTGAGGCTGTTAATTGGGTCAAAAAGCGGCCTGAGGCTGTTAATTCGGTCAAAAGCGGCCTCTCTCTCTCTCTCTCTCTCTCTCTCTCTCTAACTCCCTCTCTATTTCAGAGAGACCTCCCTCTGCCAGACATGTCCCTCCTCGCCATAGATGACGACGATGACCTCCCTCCGCCGCCTCCCCCTCTCATGCACACCTCCATCGTCCAGCACATGTCCTCTCCCCCGCAGAGCAACCTACAATTCGTGCCCAGCGACGCTCAACAGGTTGGTTTTTCGATGATTTTGACCTGGACATTGGAATTTTGAGGCACATTTAGCCCAGAAATGGGCATTTTTGACCCATAAATTGACTTTTTTGGCCCAAAATTGCAATTTTGAAGGAATTTTGACCCTGATTTGGTCTTTTTGGTGGAATTTCGACCCAGAAAGTGACATTTTCAAGCATTTTCAGCCTTTAAAACGAAAATTATTTTTTCAAAAATTTTTCAATTTCGGGTCTGGAAAGTGGCATTTTTAGGCAATTTTGGTACCGCTTTTTGGCAACCAAAGGCCGCTTAGACCAACTTTTGCTAAACAAAGGCCGCTTTTTTCTAACCAAAGGCCGCTTTTTATCAACCAAAGGCCGCTTTTTCTTTTTCGAACGCCGCTTTTTTCTCAACCTCAGGCCGCTATTACTAACCAAAGACCGCTTTTTTCTAACCAATCAAAGGCCGCTTTTTTCCAAACAAAGGCCGCTTTTTCGCTACCAAAGGCCGCTTCATTTTCTCAAGTAATCATGGCTCGGAAATAGTCTTTTTTTTTTCGTAAAATTTGGATTTTAAACCAATTTGATCCGAAAATTTGCCGTTTTTTAATAACAATTTTGGACCGAAAATGACATTTTTTTAAGCAATTTTAACGCGAAAATTACCATTTTTCGGCAATTTGGACTGGAAATTGCCATTTTCACGTAATATTCTAATTCATCAATTCCAGGTACTTCCGCCGGTGGCTCCTCCCCCGCCGCCGCCCCCTCCGGCGAATCTGACGGCCCCTCGCGCGGCTGCCACCTTCGGCGGTGCGCCCAAGGACGTGAAAAAGGAGACGGTGGCTCCGAAGGTGGATCCGCGGAACGATCTGCTGGCTCAGATCAGGGACGGATTCGAACTCAAGAAGGTTCGTTTGAGTAGAAAATGCGGCCTGAGGCTGGCAGGATCAAGAAAAAATGCGGCCTAAGCCTGCCAAGACGCGAAACTCTTGCGGACCAATTGACACCCCGGAATCCGACTTCAGCGGAACTACCGTACCAATTGGCTCCCAGATAAATCACTCAATCAATTATTCCTCATTTTCCGGACTAATTGACGGCCTTCTGCGGACCAATTCCCTCTTTTTCTTATATAGTCCGCGTATTATCTGTCAATTGGTCCGCAAACACTGTCAATCAGTCTGCAGGGTAGTAGAACTAATGTATTCGAGAAGGAAAGCTAACATTTTTATTGCGGACGAATTGGAGAGCTAGTGGAATTGGTCCGCGGATGAATTCAAGAAATTCTACAGGATTTCTGGGTTTGCGGATCAATTCGCAGCAATCTGCGGACTAATTCCTTGTTTTGCTGTAATGATACTGTCAATTAGTCCGTAAAATAGTAGAAGTACCAGGCATAGAGCTAGGAAATCATTTTTCTATTTCGGACCAATTGGAGGCTGTGGGGAATTGGTCCGCGGATGAATTGGCGGAATATTTTAAAAGCGGCCTGAGGCTACCGTAATCCAATAAAAGCGGTCTGATGCTACCGTAATCCATATAAAGCGGCCATAGGCTACCGTAATCCATTGAAAGCGGTCTGAGGCTACCATAATACAAAAATGCGGCCTTAGGGTACGGTACTCCCTTAAAAGCGGCCTGAGGCCACCGTAATCCCTCAAAAGCGGCCTGAGGCTACCGTAATCCAATACAAGCGGACTGAGGCTACCGTAATCCCTAAAAAGTGGCCTAATGATACCATAATCAATCCAAAGCAGCCTGAGGCTACCAAATTCCACTAAAAGCGACCTAATATTCCAATTTCCAGACCCGTCGTGCCGAGGAAGAGGCGGAAGAACGCGCGGCGGCCGAGCAGAACGACGTGGCTGCGATTCTGAAGCGCCGAATGCAGCACGTCCTGGGCAACGACGAGGAATCCCAATCCAGCGGAGACGACGGCGAATGGAGCGACTAATTTGAATACAATGTAACTAAGCCCCCTTCTGTGAGTGATAATAACACGATTCTTTCCCGTTTTACTTCATTTGTGCACAATGAAGCTTACTTGTCTGCTTTTCGTCTTTGTATTCTAATCATAGATTGGCTAATCTAGATGGTTTTTGTAGCTTCTTCAGAAGCGGAAGAGGTTTCTGAAGGTTCAGAGCTTGTTTCTGAAGAAAATGACCTGAAAATAGTGAATTTAATGGTTAAATTAGCATTTTTAATGGCTAAATTAGCATATTAGATGAGCAAGGAGGTGATGAGGACGGCTCTGGCGGCCACGAGGAAGAGGTTCATGGACACGGCCGCCTCCTACTTTGGAAAGGACACCGCGGAACACGACGTGGTGCTCTACAGGGCGAAAATGGTGTGATTATATGCTAATTTTTGAGATTAAAAGCGGCCTGAGACTGCCTGAAGGAGAAAAAAGCGGCCTGAGTCTACCAGGATTTATAAAAAGCGGCCTGAGGTTGTCAGGATTTATAAAAGCGGCTTTAGGTTACCTGGATTTATTTTTTTAAAGCGGCCTGAGGTTGCCAGGATTCACAAAAAGCGGCCTGAGGCTGGCTGGATTTATAAAAAGCGGCCTGAGCCTACCAGGGTCCCTAAAAGGCGGCCTGAGGCTATCAGGATTTATAAAAAGCGGCCTATTTCGACTGATCATGGCATCAGCTGGCTGTAATTACCGTAAGAAGATTCCAAAATCAAGCTATTAACGTTAAATTTCTAAATTTTTATTTTTTATTACGTATCTATTTTTGCTCAAACGACTCATCAGTTTGGAGGCTATTTAGGGGTGATGTTTAGAGCGGCCTATGCCTGCGAAAAACGGCCTAAATGACATTTTCAAAATCAGGTTTGGCTGTTGACAGTCCTTTAAAAAGCTATTTTGTGGGTTTTTTCAAACATCCAGCTGACAGGATTACGGTAGAAAGTTCAATTATTCTATTGCAGCGTTTTTGGGTGTCGAAAGCGGCCTGCGGCTGCCCAGGACCCTTGAAAGCGGCCTTAGTCTTCCATCGTTTAGTTTTTGTGGTTAAACACAGGGCAAGTCAGTTGTCAAATTAGGTTTCAGACCATTTAAGATCACGCGGCCTGAGGTTTTTAAAAGCGGCCTAATGACGTCATCAGTGGTCCAAGCGGCATGAGGTTATCCGAGGAGTGTCCGAGCGGCCTAAGGCTGTTTTAAGCGGTCCCAAGCGGCCTAAGTTTATCAGAAGCGGCTCCGAGCGGCCTGAGGTTACCAGAAGCGGCCCAGCGATCTGGAGATTCCTAGGAGCACTCCAATCACCTGTGGAGGTGGCAAGCGGCCTGAGGTTGTAAAAGGCAGCCCGTCCGGTCTGAGGCTACCAAAAGCAGTTCCAGGCGGCCTGAGGCTACCAAATCTTTGACATTTGCATTTTAAAATGTATTTTTTCAGCTCTTCGACAACACCGTCCTCGGTGGGAAGAACAATCGCTCCCTGCTCTCCCTCTCCACTTTTGATGCCCTCCGTCCTCAGGCCGGCGGAGAGGAAAGGAGTGTTGTGGCCCAGGCGGCCGCCACTCTGGAGATGGTCCAGGCCTTCTACCTCATCGCAGACGACATCATGGACGAATCGGAGACGCGCCGAGGCAAACCCTCCTGGCACAAAACGGTGATTCCCGTTTTACCCACTCAATATGCTAATTTTTCCGTTAAAAATGTGATTTTTCAAAAGAAAATGGCAATTTTCGACTTTTTTTCATGGAAAAATGCCATTTTCCCTATTTAAAACTCTTTTTCCGAATAAATATGGCATGTTTATGCCTTTTTTTTTACTTTTTTTCAGCTGGAAATCTGGTTTTTATCGATATAAAATTCTTTCCTGATAAAAACCCCCTTTTCCGGATGAAAATTGGCATTTTTTGGTCTTTTTTCATAGAAAAACGGATTTTTTGCCCGTTTTCAGCTTTAAAACCCCATTTTTCCAAGTTTACATGCCTTATTTCAACTGAAAATCCCATTTTCCAACTTAAAATTCCAATTTTCCTAAATAAAACCCCCATTTTCAGCCAGGAATCGGGCTCAGTGCCGTAAACGACGCCTTTCTCCTGGACGCCTGTGCGGAGGAGATGCTCCGGCAGTTGTACCCAGCACACCCACAGATTGAGAAGATTTGCGATGCTTATAGACGGGTTGGATGCTAATTGAGGAGGGAAATTCAAAGAGAGAGATTTCAGTCGAAGAGGATGACCATCATCGGGCAGATGATCGACACGTCGTCGCAGCACAAACTGAAGGCTTTCACTTGGGAGAGGTTGGGGAGAGAGAGAGAGAGAAAGCCGCTTTTGGCAACCAAAGGCCGCTTGACCTAGTTTTGGCAATTAAAAACCGCTTTTTGGCAACCAAAGGCCGCTTGTACCACTGTTTGTTCCCCAAGGTTATAAGAATAATTAGAAAGAGAAAAAAAGAGAGAGGGAGGGAGAGAGAGAAATTCGGGTCAGACACGCAGACATACAGTGTCCATATGAGAATGGTTAGAATTAGAGAAAGAGAACAAATTGAAGCCGCAGAGAAATTATGTAAGTATTGGGTTAGAGACGCAGAGCAGCTTAGAAGCGGTTAAAGACTGTCTCATGTTAGAGACGCAGAGGTAACAGGCAATGAGAATTGGTTAGAGACACAGACAAATAGGGGATTAGAGACAGTTAAGAGTTAGAGACGCAGAGTGCCTGAGACGAGCAGATGTAGAAAGGGAAAATGTTAGAGACGCAGACAATGACGACATGAAAGAGTTCAGTTTGGTTGCGAAAGAAGAGAGAGAGAAGGGGGAGGTTAGACGCAGAGAAAGAAAACCACTTGGAGTCGCAGGAAGCATAATTAGATGGTAGAGACGCAGGGCGGCTAAGATGAAAGAATGGTGTTAGGGAC
Source organism: Oscheius sp. G VE-2021 (assembly GCA_022343465.1). Classification (NCBI taxonomy): domain Eukaryota; kingdom Metazoa; phylum Nematoda; class Chromadorea; order Rhabditida; family Rhabditidae; genus Oscheius; species Oscheius sp. G VE-2021. The sequence goes on along the minus strand of JAJQXH010000001.1, from coordinate 64,407 downwards.
AGAGACAGAGAGATACAAGGAAATGGGTTAGAGACGCAGAACATTAAGGTTAAATGGTAAGAGGCAGAGAAAGAGATAGAGTGCAGGCAATATGACGAGAGGTTAGAGACGCAGAGACTGGTTAGAGACGGTAAGAAGTTAGAGAAACAGAGACGCAGATGAATCAACGAGGGGATTTGGTGAGAGACGCAGAGAACTTAGATAGAGGGGAAAAGGAAGGGTGAAAGACGCAGAGGAATAGAGAGACATAAAGAGAGAGAGAGAGAGAGAGAGAGAGAGAGAGAGGAAAATCCCTTTCATTTCATTCTTCAGGTATGAGCAGTTGGTTCAACACAAGACATCGCACTACACAATTTTCCACCCCGTGGAGCAGGCTCTTCTGGTAAGTCACACACACACACTCTCTCTCTCTCTCTCTCTCTCTCTCTCTCTCTCTCTTTCACTCACTCACGTGATCTCCCTCCTTTCAGATCTGCGACGCCCTCGGAGGTCACGTGCCCGTGAGGAAGACGGCCTACGAATTGGGATTCTTATTCCAGGCTCAAGTAAGCCCACTTTTATTATTTTTCAATCTAATTTGAATATTAGGACGATGTGCTGGATGTATTCGGAGACCCGGCGGTGACCGGAAAAGTGGGAACTGATCTGAAGGACGGAAAGTGCACTTGGGTGACCACCAGGGCCATTCAGAAGCTGCAGGGAATGGAGGAATTGAAGGATTTCGAGGTATTCTTGGGTCAAAAAGCGGCCTGAGGCTGTTAATTGGGTCAAAAAGCGGCCTGAGGCTGTTAATTGGGTCAAAAAGCGGCCTGAGGCTGTTATTTGGGTCAAAAAGCGGCCTGAGGCTGTTAATTGGGTCAAAAAGCGGCCTGAGGCTGTTAATTGGGTCAGAAAGCGGCCTGAGGCTGTTAATTGGGTCAAAAGCTGCCTGAGGCTGTTAATTGGGTCAAAAAGCGGCCTTAGGCTGTTAATTGGGTCAAAAGCGGCCTTAGGCTGTTAATTGGGTCAAAAAGCGGCCTGAGGCTGTTAATTGGGTCAAAAAGCGGACTTAGGCTGTTATTTGGGTCAAAAAGCTGCCTTAGGCTGTTAATTGGGTCAAAAAGCGGCCTTAGGCTGTTAATTGGGTCAAAAGCGGCCTTAGGCTGTTAATTGGGTCAAAAAGCGGCCTGAGGCTGTTAATTGGGTCAAAAAGCGGCCTTAGGCTGTCAATTGGGGCTCAAAAAGCTCTCTCTAACAACCCCTTTTAGGCCCATTTCGGCAAAGAAGACGAGGCCAGTCTGGGAGTGATCCGTCAAATCCTCGATAAACTCCGCATCAACGACGAATTCGCCATGTTCCAGCGCCACTTCGCTCAGAAGGTGCTCATTAGAATATTGGAGGCAAAATATCTTATTTCAGATTTCTGAGAGCGTGCAGCAGCTTCCGGCCGACCTGGCTCCTGTGGGTGGAGTGTTGGAAGAGCTTCTACAGCGCCTCGTCGGAAGAACGAAATGATCGTTTTAGTGATAGGAATGAATAAATTTGCAGATTTTTTTCGGGAGAAAGAGAGAGAATTACAGTAGTTGTAAGTTTTTAATGGATTACGGTAGACTCGGCCGCTTTTATTGAATTACGGTATCCTCAGGCCGCCTTTAATGGATTACGGTAGCCCCAGGCCGCTTTTTTTTAATGGATTACGGTAACTTCAATGGATCACGGTAGACCCGGCAGCTTTTGAAGATTACTGTAGCCTCAGGCCGCTTTTAACAGATTACGGTAACCTCAAGCACGTTTAATGGATTACGGTAGACCCGGCAGCTTTTGACGATTACTGTAGCCTCAGGCCGCTTTTAATGGATTACTGTAACCTCAGGCCGCCTTTAAGGGATTACGGTAGCTGCAGGCCGCTTTTTAAAGGATTACGGTAACCTCAAGCACGTTTAATGGATTACGGTAGATCCGGCACTTTTGGAGATTACGGTAGCCTCAGGCCGCTTTTAATGGACTACGGTAACCTCAGGCCGCTTTTTATATATTACGGTAGCCTCAGTCGCTTTTTGGATTACAATAGCCCCAGGCCGCTTTGAATGGATTACGGTAACTCCAAGCGATCACTGTGGCAGCTTTTGAAGATTACTGTAGCCTCAGACCGTTTTATTGGATTATGGTAGCCTCAGGCCGTTTTTGTAGATTACGGTGGCCTTGCTTGATGGATTTCGGTAATATTATGCCTCCTTCAATGGACTACGGTAGCATGAGGTTGCTATTAAAAGCTTCCGGAAATTCGTAGACAAACAGACAAAACGACCTAACGACCTTCTGGAATTCAACCACGGACAAACTCTTTTTAAATGCAAAGTTGATTTGGCCACTCCAAAAAAAGTTATTTGGCCTCAAAGTTGAAAAAATTGGGTTTTTTCGACCATTGCCCATTTAGACTCCAGAAAAGGAGAAAATTTATCTTTCATTTTCAGAATCTACAGGTATTTCCACGTTATATATATTTTCGGGGTTAGGAAACTTGGATAATTTAGTTGGGTATTTGCAATCAAAGTTTGGCCAAAAACAAGTAGTATATTTATATGTCTCTCTCTCTTTCTTTTTGTCTCTCTCTCTCTCTCTTTTTTGTCTTTCTCTCTCTCCTTCTCTCTCTCTTTGTCTCTCTCTCTCTTTGTCTCTCTCTCTCTTTGTCTTTCTCTCTCTCTCTCTCTTTGTCTTTCTCTCTCTTTCTTTCTCTCTCTCTCTCTCTCTCTCTCTCTCTCTCTCTCTCTTTCTCTCTCTCTCTCTCTCTCTTCCTCTCTCTTTTTTTTTCTCTCTCTCTCTTTGTCTTTCTCTCTCTTTCTTTCTCTCTCTCTCTCTCTCTCTCTCTCTCTCTCTCTTTGTCTTTCTCTCTCTTTATTTCTCTCTCTCTCTCTTTTTCTCTTTCTCTCACTTTGTCTTTCTCTCTCTCTCTTTCTCGCTCTCTCTCTTTTTGTCTCTCTCTCTCTCTTTGTCTTTTTCTCTTTGTCTTCCTCTCTCTCTCTCTCTCTCTCTCTCTCTCTCTTTCTCTCTCTCTTTCTCTCTATCTCTATCTCTATCTCTCTCTTTCTCTCTCTTTCTCTCGAAACAGATCGAAAAGTTCAAATCATTTCAAATCTGGATCACTCTCTTTAGTTTCGTTAGTTTTCAACATGCCATCATATTTGGAACTTTCACTTTGCCTTTCTTTCTCCTTTCACCAGCGTCTCACTAAATTTTTTTTCGAAAAAATCTATTTTTAGAATGGTCCGTATCGCTCTCTCTGGACTCGCCGAAGTCGTGTTTGGTGGTCGCCTCCCTGGAGGCATCAATGGCGCCTGCCCAAGCTACAGATTGGTTCAAGAACAGGCGGTAAGGGCGTTCTCCATGTTTGATAGAAAGTTTGCAGCTTCCATGCTCGACCCTGTAATGCAAAATTGAAGAAGCACAAGCAATTTCAAAGGCGGATAATTGCACGAAGTACTTCACCGTTCGTCAGAGAGAGGGACAGCTCAAGACTCTGGGAAAGTGCCGACAGTGCTTGAGAAGCAAGAAAGAATGCAGCCCCCAGCCATGTCCCATAATGAAAAATTTCTCATTCTGTAACAAACAACAAAGTCGCAGCCGGCCCGGAGGACAGCCGAAAAAATAAGGATTTTTGGTGCTTTTCACTAAAAAATCGTTATTTTCATCTATTTTTGGTTTTAAGAGCTCGTATCTGTAAGACTCGAGCAGACAAGTGACATAGAAACGAAGTCCAAAATTTAGAATCGGCTGAAAAGTTGTGTGTGACCTCTCTAGAACCCATATATGTTATTCTGAAACTTTTGACCCAAGGTGGGTTTTGGGCGCCGGGCTACGGTACGTGAAAGTTGAATACGGTAATTTTTCAAACTAGTTCAAAACACAAAGTCATATATTCGAAAAGATTGCAAATTTTATTCTAAGAAAGATTGTCAATCCGAGGAAACTTGATTTCTCCACAGAAAACCAAGTTTTTGGCCAAAAACCTCCAAAAACAGCACATATATATATGACTTTGTGTTTTGAACTAGTTTGAAAAATTACCGTATTCAAATTTCACCTACCGTAACCCGGCGCCCAAAACCGACCTCGGCCCAAAAGTTTCAGAATAACATATATGGGTCCTAGAGAGGTCACACACAACTTTCAGCCGATTCTAAATTTTGGACTTTTTCGTTTCTATGTCACTGGTCTTAAGGCGCCTGCTCGATTCTTACAGATACTGTCTCTTAAAAAGTAGGTCAGAAAAAGGTGAAATATGTGGAAAAACATGACGTTTTATAGCAATATGAAACTGAATTAATATTAATTTAGAACGCTCTTAACGCTGGAACTGTATTTTAGCCGTGGAGCGCGTTTACGGAACCTCCATTGATACATTTTTCATTTGTGAAGGAAATTTTGAAATTGGCCCGTGAAGCCAGTTCTCAATATTTTTGACTGAAAACTTGGATTTGAAATCTTGTGTAAGGATAATTTTATCTTATGTTATTTGTTTTTGAAAAAAATACATTTGAAAAAATATGACACGTTTTCGAGGCCTTTTCAGAAGGCTCCCCTGAGCTTCAAATGTAATTTGAAGGGCTGAAACTTACAGAGTTATTAGGCCCAAGGGTACACTTTTATCGTGTGTTAATGTTTTAGTTATTGTTATTGTCTCCTCGAGGTAGCGATGGCTTGAAAATGGCAAAAATTGTAAGTTTCATTTTTTTGATTAACAAACCCAAAAGTCGCATTTTACAAAAAAATGTTTTGTTAATGAACCCTTTTGTTGATGATTATTTCCCGGTTTATGGGCAGCCGATGCCCACTGTGACCCCTATCGATTGATCAGCTCAGAAGCTGCAGATGTGGTGATGAATAAGGGCTAGAGGCAGACCGAGGGGTGGGACTATCTGGCAGATGCCTGCCACGGTCCACCATTCGTTTTTCCGTAGTCGTCGTAAAAGAGAAAGAGAGAAAGCGAGAGAGAGAGAGAAAGAAAGAGAGAGAGAGAGAGAGAGAGAGAGAGAGAAAGAGAGAGAGAGAAAGAGAGAGAAAGGGAGAGAGAGAAAGAGAAAGAAATAGAAAAAAAGAGAGACTAATGAGAGAGACTGAGAGAAAGAGGGAGAGAAAAAGGGAGAAAGAGAGAAAGAGAGAGAGAGAGAGAGAGAGGGTGATAGAAATTCAAAGCGAATGATGCCGGTACCCTAAAGTCACGGTCATCTTCTTCGCGCAGATGACCTAATATTCCAATTACCCAGTTATCAAAAGTTATTAGAGAAATACGGTTAGAGAGAGACAATTAGAGAGAGAAAGTTAGAGAGAGACAATTAGGAGAGACAGTTAGAGAAAGAAAGTTAGAGAAGGACGATTAGAAACGGTTAGATACAGAGAAAAATTTAGAGAGAGGCAGTTAAAAAGAGAGAATCGTTTAGAGAGAGACGTGAGAGAGAGAGGGGAAGAGAGAGAGGGAGAAAGAGAGAGAGAGAACGAGAGAGATAGAGAGAGATACTGAAGAGAGAGACTGAGAGAAAGAGGGAGAGAAAGAGACAGTGAGAGAGAGAGAGAGAGAGAGAGAGAGAGGGAGGGAGGGAGGGAGGGAGGGAGAGAGAGAGAAACAAAACAGAAGCCAAGATACTTTATATCACAAATCTCGACATCACCGTGGCGTCACAACAATCATACCCCATACAAACCGAGCGACCCAACAATACAATTCCATATCACTCCTATTGGTCCATTTCCTCTAGTAGAACTTGGCCTTGTCCTGTTTCGTCCTCATGAAGACGAAGACGAGGATCAGCATCGCCTGCACAATGATCAGTGTGATGAACAACGACGACGTGAGGCAGTTCGCTGCGGGACAGCTGGCTCCACCTCCCTGAAAAATCGATTTTATTGATTTAAACAATTTAATTTTAAACGATTTTAAAAAATTACTTATAAAAAGTTTAATTTCAAAAAATTTTCAAAATTTAACTTTAAAATGTTTGAAAAATTTATTTTAAAATGTTTGAAAAATTTGTAATAAATTTAATTTTAATTTTTTTTTAAATCGAATAAAAAAAATTTAATTTTAAAATTGTGAAAAATTATTTTTCATTTTTAAAATCAATATTAAATTTTTTAAAATTAAATTTTAAAATTATAAAAATTTTAATTTTTAATTTTTTTTAATTTAATTTTTTTAAAAATTTAAAATCGATTTTAAAAATAGAATACAAAATGCAAAAAGGAAATATTGATTTTTTTTATAATTTAATTTTAAATGTTTTGAAATCGATTTTAAAAATTAAATACAAAATGCAAAAAGGTATAAGCCTCATTGAAGGATGTATCCGCACTGGCACTCGGTACGTGAACAGTAGAATGTTATAATCATCGGCGGGGATCGATCCCCGGGTCGTGTGGGTGGGGCGCGCCACTTGACCGCTAGGCCACGGGGCGCTGTTGGAACGGACGCTTACCTGCTGCATTTGACTCGCGCGGACCGTGCGCAACTCGGTCAGCAGATTGTCGACCTTCTGGTGCATGCTGCTGTCGATGGCCTGGCCGCCGCCAGCTTGCGGAGCACCCTGGAATGGAAGGATTAGAGAGGATACTGTAAATAGAGGGGATATTGGGAATTGGTCCGTGAATTAGTCCGGTTTAACGCTACTTTCTCCCTCATTCTAGGACTAATTGACGCTGATTGGGGACCAATTGAGGAACCATATACAAAAAAAGGAATTGATCCGTCATTTAGTCCGCAAGATAGAGGAATTGGTCCGCGAATTGGTCCGGATTGGGTATCAATTCGTCAGAAATCGAATCTCTAAAACTACTTTTTTCTCTCATTAGATGGTTGTCAATTAGTCCGTAAAATAAATGAATTGGTCCGGATTGGGGACCAAATGCGGACGATATGCGGACAATATACAGAAATGGGAATTGGTCCGCTAACGACCGTCAATTAGTCCGCAAAATGTAAAACTGGGTAATTCGTCCTCAGCGTGCAGATTATAAAGTGACAATTGATCCGCAGGTGCGGAATTGATCCGCTAACAGGGAGGAATTGGTCCGCGAATTAGTCCGGTTTAACGCTACTTTTCTCCCTCATTCTACGGACTAATTGAAGGTGTTTGGAGACCAATTGCGGATGATATAAGGAATATATTAAAAAGCGACGGAACTGGTCCGAAGATAACCGTCAATTAGTCCGCAAAATAGTGGAATTGGTCCGCAATTGGTATCAATTAGTCCGCAGTAAAACATCTAAAACTACTTTTTTCTCATTCTACGGACTACTTTACGGGGTTTGAGGACTAATTAACGGACGATATGCGGACTATATACAAAAGCGACGGAATTGGTCCGGAGATATCCGTCAATGAGTCCGCTATATAGTGGAATTAGTCCGCATATGGTAACAATTAGTCCGCTATAAAACACCTAAAATTACTTTCTTTTTTTCATTCTACGGACTAATTGAAGAAATTTGAGGACCAAATGGCGGATGATATGCGGACGATAAACAAAAAATAGAATTGGTCCGCTGACGACCGTCAATTAGTCCGCAAAGGATGAAAACTGACTGATTTGCGGACCAATTGAGTCCCAACAATCTCCCGTAATTGATCCGCGGACCAATTCATCACACCATACGATCATCGATTTTCCAGCAAAACTGCGGACCAATTCCATCCCAAGAGTTCACGGGAATTCATCAGCGGGCCTGTTTTCCCTCGTTCTGCGGACCAATTGGGTCCAAACCATTCTCCGTAATTGATCCGCGGACTAATTCCCCCTTCCATCCGATCAGCTATTCAGTTCGAACGGTGCCCAGCGGACCAATTGAATGGGTCCCAACTATTTCTCGTAATTGATCCGCGGACCAATTCCCCACCACCACCTGGAATGTGCCTCACCTGTCCCCATTTCTGATCCAGATTGTAGGTCTTGGTAAAGATCTCATTGACGTACTGCTTCATATCCCTCACAGAAGCCGAAAGGTCCCGCAGCGATTGCAGCGCCTCGTTCTTCTCGTGCTGCAGGAATCCTCCTCCAACCGCTGCCACTGGCGCTAAATTGATCGGATTAATGTATTTTATAAGGAATAATGGAAGGATTAATGTATTTTAATATAGAATAAAAGGGATTACTGTAATTCATCAAAATGATTACGGTACCTTGACCTCCTGTGGCAGGTGCCACTCCTCCTCCAGCCGACAGCTGCTGTAGTCTCTGTTCCATGTTTTGGAGTACCTGAATTGGGGGTTTAGAGAGAGAGAGAGAGAGAGAGATAAAGGACGAAAATCTGCGTCTCTATCTAATCGTCTGTGTCTCTAACCTCTCTTTCTCTAATTCTGCGTCTCTAACCATCAAAATGTCTTTCTCTCTGCGTCTCTAATTGAGGCTCTAACCCTCTGCGTCTCTAACCCTCTCTGTCTCTAACCTTCTGCGTCTCTAACCATCTCTGTCATTAAACCTCTGCGTCTCTAACCTTCTCTGTCTCTAACAGTCTGCGTCTCTCACCTTCTGCGTCTCTAACCATCATCTAACCGTCTGCGTCTCTTATCTTTATCTCTAACTCTGCATATCTAACCATCTGCGTCTCTAACCGTCTGCATCCCTAACCGTTTCTGAGCGTCTGCATCTCTAACCATCTTTCTTTAACCCTCTGCGTCTCTAACTCTCTGCGTCTCTAACCCTCTGCGTCTCTAAACCCCTCTGTCTCTAACCATCTGCGTCTCTAACCTTCTGCGTCTCTAACCGTCTGCGACTCTAACCATCTGTTAGTCTCTAACCATATTTCTCTAATTCTCTGCGTCTCTAACCATCTGCGTCTCTAACCACCTGCGTCTCTAACCGTCTGCGTCTCTAACCATCTGCGTCTCTAACCATCTGCGTCTCTAACCATCTGCGTCTCTAACCACCTGCGTCTCTAACCGTCTGCGTCTCTAACCATCTGCTTCTCTAACCATCTGCGTCTCTAACCGCCTGCGTCTCTAACCCTCTGTGTCTCTAAGCTCTCTTTCTCTAATTCTGCGTCTCTAACCGTTTAGCCTCTCTAACCGCCTGGCTCTAACTTGTGTCTAACCGTCTGCGTCTCTAACCACCAGCATCTCTAACCATCTGGATCTCTAGTCGCCTGTTTCTAAATAGCTGTTCAACCGTCTGCGTCCCAGACCAAGATAGAGATACATAGAGAGAGAGAGAGAGAGAAACAGAGAAAGAGAGATCCCCACCTGATGAATGGCATTCTGGCTCTCGTAGATCAGTCTCAGTTCCCTGGCCGTCGCATCCTCGTAGTATTTGTTGGGGTCGTCGAACTCGTCGTCCTCCTTCACCTTGTCCGGATGGGCCTCCTTGAACTTGGCTCTCTCCTCCTCGTATTCCTTCATTTGGCGCTCGAATTCTGCGTCGTACTGCTGCCGTTCGGCCTGCTGCATCTGGTCGGGGGAGGCGGGCTTCTGCTGATCGGCGAAGATCGAGGACATGGAGAAATCGAGCACGTCGTGGTCATCTGGAGACAGTTGTTAAGGCCGCTTTTGGACCCAATTAACAGCCTCAGGCCGCTTTTTGACTCAATTAACAGCCTCAGGCCGCTTTTTGACCCTATTAACAGCCTCAGGCCGCTTGTTGACCCAATTGACAGCCTCAGGCCGCTTTTTGACCCAATTAACAGCCTAAGGCCGCTTTTTTTACACAATTAACAGCCTCAGGCCGCTTTTTGACCCCAATTAACAGCCTCAGGCCGCTTTTTGACCCTATTAACAGCATCAGGCCGCTTGTTGACCCAATTGACAGCCTCAGGCCGCTTTTTGACCCAATTAACAGCCTAAGGCCGCATTTCGACCCAATTGACAGCCTCAGGCCGCTTTTTGACCCAATTAACAGCCTCCGGCCGCTTTTTGACCCAATTAACAGCCTAAGGCCGCTTTTGGACCCAATTAACAGCCTCAGGCCGCTTTTTGACTCAATTAACAGCCTCAGGCCGCTTTTTGACCCTATTAACAGCCTCAGGCCGCTTTTTGACCCAATTGACAGCCTCAGGCCGCTTTTTGACCCTATTAACAGCCTCAGTCCGCTTTTTGACCCAATTGACAGCCTCAGGCCGCTTTTGACCCAATTAACAGCCTCAGGCCGCTTTGATGGCCACTTGACTAGTGAGAGAGAGAGAGAAACTGACCGGCCAGGCCTCCAGTGGCGGCGGAGACTCCGAAGTAACCGTTGCGGGGCAGGAACACGTTCTCGGCCCTAAAATTGACAGATTTAGAAGGGCTCTTTTAACCAATTACGGTGGCCTCAGGGCGCTTTCTATGAATTACGGAAGCCTAAGGCCGCTTTTAAATGGATTACGGTAGCCTCAGGCCACTTTCCACTCTTCTATCCTCTTGAATTCATCCGCGGACCAATTCCCAATATCCGCCAATTCATCCGCAATGTTCTACAATTTTACGGACTAATTGATAGTTTTTGAGGACCAATTGGCGGACGATATGTAAGAAACGAGAAATTCGTACGCAGATAGTCGCGAATTGATCCGCAACATCGAGATAAATACAGAAATTAAGTTCAATGTGCCCTTCACAACGTTCCAATTAGTCCGCTAGTTCGGAATTCGTCCGATAATTCATCCGCGGACCAATTTCCTACAGTCTTGAATTCGTCCGCAGTGAAAATGGACGTCATCTTTCTCGAACACGTATGATTTAAACTACTCTACGGACTAATTGACAGCTTTTAAGGACCAATTGGCGGGTGATATACGGACTATAAACGGAAAAGAGGGAATTGGTCCGCAGATGGGTGTCAATTGGTCCGCAAGATGTGGAATCTCAGGCCGCTTTCTCTGGCTCCTGGTAGCCTCAGGCCGCTTTCCGTGACTTCGGACCGCCTCATGACGCTTTCTGATGCTCCTGGTAGCCTCAGGCCGCTCTCTTACCTCATGCACAGCTCATATCGGGGAACCTGCTGCATTCCATCGTCAATGTGCACCGTCAACACATTCTTCAGGTACTCGATTCGGATCCTGACGGGGTAGGGCTTGTTGCGGAAGTCACGCTGGCAGCCTAAATTCAAATTTTTGCTAAGACCTTAACCCTTAAATAAGGTCCTAGCCACAAAAACGAACTGCTCAAAATCTGCTGGGTTCCGTCGGTGTGGTGGTCGTAGGAGCGGGTTCCGTCGTTGATCATCAGCGCCACCGTCGGGTTGTTCTTCTGGCCGTCGTTGTCGAAGGAGTCCAGGAACAGTCCTTTAAATTCAAATTTAGTTATTTAAATCCGTTTTAGTAGTCAAATTCCAATTTAAAGGTCTGTTTAAAGGTTTAGGAGTCCATTTTTAAGGTTTAACCGCTCTATTTAAAGGTCTAAATATTAAATTTAAAGGTCTAAATGCCCGTTTTAAAGGCGAAAAGGTCTAATTTAAAGGTCTAAATGTCAAATTTAAAGGTCTACCTGCCTAATGTAAAGGTCTAAAGTTAAGTTTAAAGGTCTAAAAGCAAATTTTAAACGTCTAAATTCCAAATTTAACGGTCTAACTGCCTATATTAAAGGTCTAAAGGTCAAATTTAAAGGTTTAACCGCCAATTTTAAAAGTCCAAAACATGATATTTAAAGGTCTAAATGCCCGTTTTAAAGGTCTAAATGTCAAATTTAAAGGTCTAACTGCCTAATGTAATGGCCTGAAAGTTTATTATAAAGGTCTAAAAATAAAATAAAAACCAATTTTAAAGGTATAACCGATAACTTTAAAGGTCTAACTGTCAATTTTAAAGGCTAGAAAGTTCATTTTTTAAAGGTCTAAAAGTCTAATTTAAAGGTCTCATATTCTAATTAAAAGGTCTATTTAAAGGCTAGAAGTCACAATTAAAGGTCAAAATGCCAGTTTTAAAGGTCAAAAGTTCATTTTAAAGGTATAAATGTCAAATTTAAAGATTTAACTGCTTAATGTAATGGTCTAAAAGCCCATTTTAAAGGTCTATAAGTGAATTTAAAGGACTAATCCCCCAATTAAAGGTCTAAAAGTGAATTTAAAGGACTAATCCCCAATTAAAGGTCTGAATGACCAATTTTAAAGGACTAACACTTCGTTTAACGGTATAACTGCCAAATTTAAAGGTCTAACAGCTCAATTTAAAGGACTAACTGCCTAATTTAAAGGTCTAAGACCCAATGTTAACCAAACTTACGGGTCTAAAAGTATAATTTATTGGTCTAAAATTCTAATTTAAAGATCAAACCGCCTATTTTAGTGATCTAGCCAAGCAATTTAAAGATCCAAAAGTAAAAATTAAAGGTCTAAATGTCTCTTTCAAGGTCGAAAGTCTAATTTAAAGGTCTAAAAATCAAATTTAAAGGTCTAAAAGCACAATTTAAAGGTCTAAATTCCAAATTTAAAGGACGAACCCATTCCGGTCCAGAAATCGTTGGCTCCGAAAACGGGTCCGAGGGATCCCATCTGGGCCGTGTACCAGATACCCAGACCATCGGCTCCAATGCGTCCCTGACCGGTGACTTTCAGGCTCACATCGACCTGAATTAGCATATTGCCGAGGGATTACGGTAGGTTAGAGTGAAGTACTGTAGGCAACACTAAGCTACAGTAGGCTAATGTGGGTTACAGTAGACTACGGTAGGATTACTGTACCTGGAAGTCTTCTCCTTCCGACAGCGGGCGCTTGTTCCAGGCGATTCCCTTGCGACTGCGCATGGAGGGCGCCAGACGAAGCTGCTCTCCCGAGGCGATGGCGTCACCAGAAACCTGGAAATTAGAATATTACCGTAGTCTTAGTATCGTAGTCGGATACCGTAATCCCTTTAAAGCGGCCTGAGGCTATCTTAATTAATTGAAATCAGCCTGAGGTTACCGTACTCCCTCAAAAGCGGTCGAGTCTACCGTAATCCATTGAAAGCGGCCTGGGGCTACCGTAATCTCTTAACCGTAATCCAAAAACTATCTTTGACTACCGTAATCCAAAAAGAGGCCTAAGGATAATGTAATCCATTTAAAGCGGCCTGAGGCTACCGTAATCCTTTAAAGGAGGCCTAGGGCTACCGTAATCTCTTAAAAGCAGACTGAGGCTACCGTAATCAATTAAAAGTTGTTTGAGGCTACCGTAATCCGTTAAAAGCGGCCTGAGGCTACCGTAGTCCATTAAAGGCGGCTTGAAGCTACCGTAACCTATTAAAAGCAACCCGAGGCTACTGTAATTCAAAAAGTGGTCATTTACTACCGTATTACATTTAAGCGGATTTAAACTTCCGTAATCCATTAAAAATGACCTGGATACCGTAATTTTAAAAAAACGGTTTTTGACTACCGTACGCAATTAAAAGCGGAATTAGGGTACCGTAATCCATAAAATGTGGCCTTCGGCTACCGTAATCCATAGAAAGTGGCCTGAAGCTACCGTAATATTTTAAAAGCGGAATTAGGGTACCGTAATCGATTAAAAGCGGCCTGAGGCTACCGTAATCGACTAAAAGCGGCCTGAGGCTACCGTCTTCTTTTAAAATCATTCTACGGCTACCGTAACCTAATAAAAGCGGCCTGAGGCTACCGTAACCCTTTAAAACCTTGTCTTTGACTACCGTAGCGCAATAAAAGCGGCCTGAGGCTACCCGGATCTCTTCTGGCCAGACGGCTGTCCAGTTTACAATCAGCGCAACTGATAAGGCCTGCAGGCAGCTGTAGTCACAGTCTTTTTGCCCATTTTGAGGCCATGGCGTGAAAAATTGATTAAATTTAATATATTTTAAAGGTCTAAAATACCATTTTAAAGGTCTAAAACACCATTTTAAAGGTCTAAACGCGAATTTAAAGGTCTAAAAACTAATTTAAGGGTCTAAACGGCTAATTTAAAGGACTAACCAGCCAGAAGGGGATGGATCCGTCGCGTTGGGCCAAATTCGGTGCCCGGAACGAGTGCTTGTATTGGAATTTGCGAAAGACGGGCGTGTTCTGAGCGGAAACGACGACCACCGCCACCATGGCGGCCACCCACGCGAGCCTCATGACCTGGAAATGGAATTTTTGTAATAAAAATAGAATTTTTTATAAGACAAATAGAATTTTTATAATAAAAATAGTGAAAAATACATAAAAATGAAGAAAAATGAGGTCAATAACGTATAGAAGGCAGAAAAATAAGGACCAAACGACCAGGGTTCGATCCCCTTCGGTTCATTTTCCCCCGTTAATTTAATCGGTTTACCCTATAAAACACCTTAATTTATAAAAGCATTAAGGTAATTTAACTGTTTAAAATTTTAATTTTAGTATTTTAAAGGTTTTTAGGGATTTTATTGACAAACGGCTGGTTGGAAGGTTAAGCGTTCCAAAATCTTTCTAATATTGTTTAATAAAATTTATTAAAAAATTAATTTTGTAAAGAAAATAGAGAGAAATACACAAAAAATGTAATAAAAATTAAGCTAAAATCAGCTAGGCCGCCCAGTCAAAATACAAACCACACGACCAGGGTTCGATCCCGACCGGTTCCTTTCTTTTTTCTTTATTTTAATTAACTAATTTATTAATTACAACTAAAATTAAGGTTTTAAAGTTTTTAAATTTTTATTTGGCTATTTTAAAGGGAATCAAATCGATCGTCTTCTAGAATTCTAACAATCCAGTGGCCCGAATTGGGTTAAAACCAAACAAGAATTCCAAAATTACGGACTGTATGTCCTGATTTTAATAATAAAAATCGGTTTTTAGGTCTCACAACGATTTAAAAATCCTAATTTGGTCAGAAAAAAAGAAAAAAAGAATTTTATTCAATTTTTGGCGATTTTAACCCGAAAATAGATACAAAAATCTCATTTTTCTAATTTAAAAGTTAAAATTTTTACAAAATAAAGCTATTTTTATGTGAAAATAGTGCAAAAATGTTGGGGGAATGAGAAAGAAAACAAAAAGGGGGCGGTGACCAAGACTGCAATGAACAGCAGCGATGGGACACGTGGAACAGGCCGGAATTGATCTCCGCCGGCGGGAGAATCGAATTTACGACTGGAGTGATTGGACTTATTTAATTGGTATTATTTTGTTTAATTAATAATATAAAAAAACAATTAAATAATTAAAATAGAAAGCGGTTGCAAAATTCCAAGATTCCAATTTGGCGGCGACAGCTGGAATGAACCAACCAGCTGGCTGGCTCCAGGTTTTATGTTTTTTTTAAATTTTGTAATGAAATCCGTGTATTTTCTCTTGTTTACATTTAATAATTAATAAACAGGGCGGATTTGAAAATTGGCAGATGGCCATAATTTCGATCAATTCTGGCCGCGTGGGCAGGAGGGTAATTAGGCAGCCATGGCTCCAATGGACATGCTTGACCCCGAGAGAAGGGAGGGAGAGAGAGGTAGAGGTAGAGAGAGAGAGAGAGAGAGAGAGAGAGAGAGAGAAGGGAGGGAGAGAGAGAGGTAGAGGTAGAGGTAGAGAGAGAGAGAGAGAGAGAGAGAGAGAGAGAGAAAGTGCACTGTCCTCCCTCCGTGAGTTGGACTATACCGGGAGGTCGATCGATGGAGACTGGACAAACACTTCGCGCAGTTCGCGGCTGGTGCGAACTGGCCAGCCCCAAAATACAGGTCACCCTATCGTCGCAGGCAGGAGAGAATGCGATGGAGAAAGAAGGGTGGAATTCCGTTCGGCGAAGGACAGTCATTGGCCCGATCGATCAAAAAACTTTATTGTCACGGTAGTTTGGCTGTTTGGTAACCAGAACCGATGCTTGGGGAGAGAGGGCTCTCTCTCTCTCTCTCTCTCTCTCTCTCTCTCTCTCTCTTTCTCCCTCTCCCTCTCTTTCTCTTAACTATCCCTTGAATTCTAGGGTTACTATATTCGTTGCAGGACCATATGACGAAGAAATAAATAAATGGCGTTTTCCTATAAAAAAGCGGTTTTCGAAAATCACCGCATCTGCTGAACCTGCACCCGTAAATGATCGGCATAACCGGAGGTAGGGGTTATAAAAGCGATCCTGAAACCTGGAATCTCGTTCATACCAATGGACATATACTAAAATTGGAACAATACAGAGAAGATTAGCATGGCCCCTGCGCAAGGATGACACGCAAATTCGTGAAGCGTTCCAAATTTTTTGACGATTTTCTCTCCCCTTCTCTGTCTGTCTCTCTCTCTCTCTCTCTCTATCTCTCTCTACCTCTCTCTCTCTATCTCTCTCTCTCGCTCTCTTCCTCCATATTGCCACCCGGCAAATTATCTTTTTTTCTTACTTTATACCCATTTCAATTGATTTTCTATTACAAAAATTTTATTTCCTCAGAAATCAAAAGGATGTTTAACAAGGGAATACAAGGATGTACTTTTGAGCGGAGGCAGAAGATGTTTTATATGTTCTTGTCCCGCCCTTTTATATGTTCTTGTCCCGCCCATGACTCCAAGAAAAAATGGTACGGAGCGGAATTCGTCAACTTCTGAAAGTTCCTTGTAATACCAAACAGCAAGTGGCCTACCGTATCCTTGAGAAAAACGAGTTTCATTTGGTTACCTTCCACGAAAGTTCAGTCCACTAGCAGTACTTCGAGCAATGCCGTGGCCCACTACTCCGCTGGCGTTTATGGAACTGAAACTTTTCTTATAAAATCTTTAAAAAAACATTTAACTTACAATTTCTCTCGTTGCAACCAAATGATCATCTCCAAAGTTGAGAATCTCCGTGAATTGGCTGCCTGATTCGTTATTCAATTGCCTGTTTGTAGGTGGTTCTTGTTTTTGTGACAATTGAGCACTCCTCCCTGAAAAAAGTGTTTAAAGAGGTTCCAATGATTCTAACCGATTTCTGGTAGTCTTTCAATTGCACGCGAGTAGTGCCTTCGATTGGAAAAGAAAACATTTGAAAAATTAGGTGTCCGAGGATGTATGCCTAAAACTTTGATTTAGATGTTTTGGTTGAGAGGGAGGGAGGGAGGGAGGGAGGGAGGGAGGGAGGGAGGGAGAGAGAGAGAGGGAGGGAGAGAGAGAGGGAGAGAGAGAGAGAGAGAGAGAGAGAGAGGGAGGGAGGGAGAGAGAGGGAGAGAGAGGGGGAGAGAGAGAGAGAGAACATCGGCAAAAAAATTTGGAACGCTTCACGAATTTGCGTGTCATCCTTGCGCAGGGGCCATGCTAATCTTCTCTGTATTGTTCCAATTTTAGTATATGTCCATTGGTATGAACGTGATTCCAGGTTTCAGGATCGCTTATATAACCCCTATTTCCGGTTACGCCGATCTTTTACGGGTGTCAGATGCGGTGATTTTCGAAAACCGCTTTTTTTCTCGGAAAAGGCCAAAAACTTTCAAAAGCAGATGCGCGCAGAATCCAAATTATGTCACAAAAAATTGGGTCAATTTTGTGAGTTTAAAAAGTTGCTACTGAAAATAATCTAAACATGTGCCCCAGTACAAAACCCCTTGCCCTCTCTTTCTGTCACCATAAACCTTTTCTTCCTCTGTGGTCTTTATTCTGCTAATTTGAATTCTACAGTAATCATAAGGAGAAGGAGGTTGCTTTGTATTCTGAACGTAGATGATCAGAGAGAGAGAGAGAGAGAGAGAGAGAGAGAGAGAGAGAGAGAGAGAGAGAAAGCGCAAAAGATAGGTGGAAGGTGGCGCCCGCATGGCGAAATCTTGGTCGGCTGCCAGCAGACAGTCATGGGGCACATAGAACTTACTATTCTTAAAAACTCAAGCAAAACCCACTAAAACACACGTAAAACAACAGTAGCGATCAAAAAAGTGAAAAAGCTTACGGCACTCAGGATTCCCAAGCCGTCTCCGATCCAAGTACTAACTGAGCCCAACGTTGCTTGACTTGCCAGATCGGACGGGATGGCGTAGTTTCAACGTGGTATGGTTGTAAGCGGTGGTATTGGGACCCGGCGCAGTGACATTCGAAAGCCGCATTTCAGTGCGACAGGGGGTGAAATAGGTGGAAAAGAAGTGAGAAAGGCATGGAATATGTGAAATTAGACGGTTTTTCAACAATTGTGATGATTTGAGTCAATTCGGATGGCTGACGTCCACGCGCCTGGACTTGAAGTTTCCTAGCGTCCTCTTGAAGTTGAGAGAGACTTGTTGAGATAGACAGTGAGACATTACAACATTAAAGACGATAACAACATTTATTCAAAAGGATAGCGATGCGAACCATGGTTTTTTTTTATAAGACCACTCCAACGGCCCAGAGCGGGACGACCTCGAAAAGTCCTTCGATGTTCAAAAAGATGTCGTCGTCTTCCGACTAGATTCAGAAGCTAAAAATAATGTAAAAAATTGTAATACTTGATTAATTGTAAGTAATTAAATAAGTATTAAAACTAACTATACATTCAAGTGACCGGTCGCGGTGTATTCGACTCCATCGTAGAAGACGAGCTCCATGCAGTTGTAGTTGCCTGCCACGAACGAATGAACGAAGAGGGGCTCCTTGGTGTCGAGAAGGGCCACCTTCTTTGCCATGTGGAGGACCCTGAAAATTTCACGTTAAAATGTGTTTTCTATTGAAAAATGAGGTTTTTGAAGTTTGAAAACTCACCCGTTAATGAACAGGGGGCCCTCTGGAAAGGCTCGAAAGCCATCCATCCGGTGCTGCCGTAAGCATCTTCCAGAACGTCGACGAGGGCTTTGAACTCCATCTTAAAGAAGAGAATTGAGAGAAAGAGAGAGAAAGAGAGAGAGAGACTCAAGTTACCCACCTTCATTTGTCGTTGTTGGTAAATCGACGAATTGTTGCAATTTGTCGCGAATATCGCCCTCTTTCCCATCGGGAGAATTCCCGACTGTACTCCAGGTCATAATTACCGACTACGGTAGGCGCCCCGTCGCCTGCCTTGCGTACGCGAAAGTGGGCGTGGCCAATTAGCCCCGCCCCCTCGCTGCCGCCGACAGGTCAGTCCACCCTCTGCGAGAACCGCGAGTGGTGACTCCTCTCACAAGCCGACTAGGCTGAGAGTTCCTGTCGGCAACACGAGGAGTGTTGACCTTCAGAAGAGCGAGAAGTGTGACTAACCTTCTCGTCTTCCGGTGACCCGATACCCTTCAAGTCAGAACGGCAGATGTGAAACTAGGGAATATCTACCGGGAAGCAGGTCTTCACTCAATAGCCATGATCGACTAGGTCAGGCATGGAATACGCGATAGGCGGGTGCGCTGCGACCTTCACTTCTTCCACAGTCGTGAGGTTCGTACGAATTACCCTTAGAACGTCCTTCCTTTTCCGTCGAGTAGTGGAGTTAACCTTTCTGCTTCAGATGCGTGCCGTGAGACATCCCCCGTTACAATGTCCGGACCGTCGACGCCATCCAGCTGCCGTCGCCGCCCGAGACCTCTCTTTCGGGACCGTTGCCTTCACCGCCTAATTGTGTGTACCTTGAGATGTTGTCGTGTGATAAACCTTCATTACCTCTTCATGCGTTCTCTTGCTGTTAAGCAG